>OX359284.1:29882829-30294523 GCA_947179155.2 Hedera helix
TCAAAACTATATTTTCGTATATCAAGTGATTCTAAGTATGTTTATTTCCTCCTCCATCTGCTAACAAGTCTTTTTCTTCCTTTTTAATTTTTTTCTTCTCGTATTAAGGTTTGTATATGACATACTTAAAAATAATGTTTTAAAAAATTTCTTTGAAATACTTTACTTTTGAATACTAAAAATCATTATTAAAAGAAAATTATTGAAAATAACTATGTCAACAGTCCAGGTGTTACTCTATGCCTTTTATATTCGTAATAAAAAAAAAAGTCAACAAAAAGTAGAGTGTAGGACTCTCATTTCTAGATGGAGGTAGTATTGTTTAATAATAGGTATTAATGATGTTTATTATTGTTTCTTATATTCTAGAACTTATATTGAACAATTTCTGGGGTTCCTATTTACATGCCATCCCCAGTTGCTCTACCTTATTACGTGATAATTACTCTTCTCCTGCCTCCCATGAAATAGACTTGGTCACCTGTCAAGTATAGATTTTTTTTTACCAATTTCAGCTTCCACAATGCAGAGTGGAAATACGCATACAGTTTCGTCATGTTCCTGGAAATCTTTACCGTGAACATATCGAGCATAACATTGATCTTGCCAATAATGAGTTGATCTTGCGTGACTTACCTGATGAAGCCATATTACTCAAATTAAACAATAAGATTCCTGGATTAGGCTTGAAACTGGATGCTTCAGAACTCAATTTGCTTTACAAGGACAAGTAAGCTGTTTATATGTATGTAATCTAATTCTTCTTATGAATCATCATATAAGGTGATACAAAACTTCTTTTTGAAGTGTTAAGATGCATGTTTGTCTTTGCTGTATAACTCAGGTACAATGTCGAGGTACCTGATTCCTACGAGCATCTTCTCCTTGATGTCATCGATGGCGACAACCATTTATTCATGAGAAGCGACGAAGTTGTAGCTGCATGTCATATCTTATCGTCAATTTTGCAGGAGATAGACAAAAAGAATATAACACCAGAGCCGTACGATTTAGGAGGTAAAGGTCCTGTCAAAGCGTCGGATTTGTGGGCAAAACACGGAGTTCAGTGGGTGGATGCCTAGCATTGTTCCCAAGCTGCCATAAACATGTGGATTTGACCCAGTGCCTGAATCTCATTCGAAATGGTTGGTATTGCATATGGATCCCTGTGTTTTGACCCCACCATTGTTTGTTCATAAACATAACAAATAAAGTAGTCCACTGTGGTTCCACTAAAAATCATTAACCAAACATGCAATATACTCGAACAACATGTCAAATGTATAACTAGATAAATGCAGTCTATATTTTACTGGCTGCGCTTCACTGTAAAATAAAATTTGCTTCATTTACACCGACTAGAAATAACAAAGGAACACTCAAGTCTGGCCATCCTTTTTGACATTTCAGTTCATTATGAATACTCGTTATCATAATTTTGTCCTATTCACCTTATGGTTATGATGGCCGAGAGGTTGCATAATACGTCGACATGGTAGGTAAGCCATGTTCTAGAAAAAGGGCCCAAACCATTCACCTTTAATACATAAGCATACCATCCCTACTAATAAGACGAGCTACACCCCAAAATTTCACGTCACAGGGTGGGCAACCATTACGTTATGGGCAATGACGCAAGGAAATAGAATATATTCTCTTAATCACTATTACTTTACTTCAATACCCTTCATAGTTAAGGATCTAAAAGTTGGTTTGAGATTGTTTATAAGTTATTAAGACTTAGAAGGTATTTTGAAATTGTTTATAAGCAGTCAAACGTGCATATAATTAATATTTTTTAACAATTAAAAAGTATTTGATAATTAACTTTTTGACAGTGCTTATAATCACCAATTTTTATAGGAATAAGTTTCACAAAATATATTATTAATCTATATTTTTACTAATTTTATCCATCTTTACTTTTCAAAATCTTCATTTTTAATAATTTAAAATTGAAATAAATGAAAAGCAATTTTTTTATACCAAATAATTTATAATTTTTACTGGTTTAAGTGTTTCTTTTTATTAAATATAAATTACTTTTTTAAAATTAATTATAAACAAAAAAAGTAGTCAAATTTATAATCACGTTTATTTAAACAATCTCAAACATATTCTTAGCCTAGGTAACATGGCCATTTCCGTCAATTCCTCTCCAGCAACTTGTACCTTAAACTGGCTTTAAAGTCAAAATCATCCTTGACTTTGTATCTAGACAGTCAATTTATTATGCAGGAGTTCATTTTTCCATTATAAGCCGCCCTAGTTGTAAAATCGTGAATTGTATCATAAGATATAAAAATAAAATAAAATAAAAAATATAATAATATATATTTAAATATATAAAATTTAAACTTGACTATATATAAAAATAATTAAGTAAATATTATTTTAGATTAAAAATAAATTTTAAAATTAAACAGTAGCAATTTTTTTAAAAAAATTAAACAGTAGTCAAGATATTCTAAATTGATTTATTAGATATTATTTCAGTAATCTTTATAGAGTAACAAAAGAAAAAAAAAATCAGATTCATCTTGAATCTATAAAATAAAAGAGAATAATTTAAATTAATAAGTAGAGATTTATATATCAGAATATAGAAAGTGAAACGGAAAAAATAGAACGATATTTTCAATTAGATACAATACTCTAAAAAGTGATTAAAGACTCATGAAGTGATATATAATATGTTTGTGCTAAAAAATCTCTTCAATTGAAATGTTAAAAGGTTTAAAAGTTTTGTTTTTAGTTTTTTGGATTTACATGAAAACTTTTCAAATTGGTTGCTTTTAAAAAGTATCATATCGTAAGAATCATATCGAATATAATTAAATTGTAAGATACAGTATCATTTTAAAGCTGCGATACATATCGAATTGTCTTCGTATCGTAAGATTCTGACAACTATATAAGCAATATCTTTTATGTTTAGTTTAGCTCACTGAAGAAGCTCATTGGCTGCAAACCTCCCTCTATCTATATCTACACACACACACATATATATATATATAGTATGGATAAGGAAGGGGAAAGAAGGAAGAGGAAGATGGAGAATAATGATGAAGAAAGTGAAGAAGATAAGATGGAAAAATTCTTTGCGCTGATTAGAAGCACGAGAAAGGTTCAAGAATGTATCGCAGGCAAGATAGATGGAGTAAAGGAGGAGGAAGAACTAAAGAAGGCTAATGAGAAGGAGAAGCTGAAGGCACCAGCAGCAGGTTGGTTTCCAACCTTCCAGCCAGAGGATTTTATGGCCGATTTTAGGTCCGAGGCTGGTGCTTATGTAACTGAGCCAGGTCCTTCAACTATTACTACTATCACCACAAATAACGGAAATAAGGAAGACAAAGGGAAAGAAGGAGATGATAACTTGGACCTCAATCTTTCATTGTAATGGTATGATTTAAAGCGTGTTCAAGTTATGTAATTGTTCATACAGTTTGATGGATAGAACAATTTTTCCCATTTAATTTCACGAAGATAAATGCATTACACTTAACAGGTTTCTATCTGCTCTATGTTCCTTTCGAGTTTCTGAAAATCATCAGAAATGGTGCATACTTGATAAGAGCCTAAGAGGAACAAGGTCTAGACTTCAGAGCAATGAATGGGTAGCATGTAATCTCAATAATTTGAACCAACACTATAAAGTATCGTTCAAAGAAAAATTCAACAGTTTGAGGTATTTTCAATTAGCATGTACTCCATCCGGAGAAAAGGTTTTATTTTCTGTGTCCATCCAACATTACTATTTTGACCTTTATTTTGCTCAAAAAGAAATATGTGCGATCTAAAATATGGGTATTTTTGGAAAAATCTACACTATTTTTTAGGTAGTCTCCCACAGTGCACGAACGGTAAATTGAAATAACTAAATTGGAATGGAGGGAGTAGGCAATTATAATGTTCAAGTTCTAAGTTCTAACAAACCTCTCCTGGCAGCCACGAATCAGGTTGCATATGTGTGTGCGCACGCGTGTGAGAGAGAAATGAAGTAAATGAAAAAAAAATTGAGCAACTTTTTATTTTTGTTGGGGGGTGAAAGTGCAATCAGAGTCGCCATTAGCAAGAGATAAGGTTCTACAACTTTCAGCAGAATATGAACTCTGGTTAAGACACGACTAAATGAGGCAGAGAAGTTGACAGAAACTAAAGGCTGGCTCACGAAAAGAAGATCAACAGGTAGGTCCATTATGAAGAAGAGATTAAAACATTCCCCCTGATAATCAGAAGCTTCCAAGATGCTTGTGATCTGCCCATAAGGGTTTGCTTGATTTGAAGGAGAGTCAAAAGGAAAAGACTTGTATGGCAAAAGCCATATGCTTAGAAGCAATTTTATAACATGTAGCTGTAAACAACCCAATGAACGTAAAAAAGCAAAAGGAAAAAACAGAAAGAAAAAGAATGAAATTTTATTTTGTTTCCATTATCGTTGGTTCTATACAAAGCTCGTAAGCATCAATTAATACAAAAAGAAAAAGACGAAGAAATATAAAGTTCATCAATTAATACAAAGAAAAGTCCCAGTATATTAAAATATGGTAGCGAAGCTGGGCATTTGACCTTCATCCCTCGGTAAAAACTAAAAGGATATGAGACACAAGTACAAACTCATTATAGAAAATGGGACTTTTAAGGCTAGAAGTATAGAACTTCGCCCACCTTGTTTTAAAAAATTAACACTACTAAACTTTGACACCCTTATTTTTAGAAAAGTTGATGCCAAGCATATAATGTACATGCATATGATTTTTGTGTTGATTCATGTAAACCATATCAACTGCGATGACATGTTACAACATTTAACATGCCTTCTGAACATCAAGCAAAGATCATTACTAAGACAGCATTTTTATTTTCAAATAGGTACTCACAATGTTTTTTCCAGGCACATAGTCGTAGGCTCTACAACTCTCTTTATATCCAAGGGAATTGATATTTTCAGAAGTTAATTTGATATTTTCACAAGTGAGTCCCATTTGATATTGTGAAAATATTAATTTAACTTGTGAAAATATCAATTCCCTATATCCAAATGTGTGTTATATGTATGTCTACTGGAATGATAGACTCATTCTCACTTGTCTATTCATTGTCTGAAGATTTGACAGCTTTGGTGCTTTTTGTTTGGGTTTCTCCTTCTCTACAGCTTAGGGGGGTTGAAGGAGGGAAGGATTGGAGGGATTTTGTTAAGTTGTGCTTGTTTTACAATTTTGTGACCGTATGGACAGAGAGGAATGCAATCATTTTTGTGGGTGGTTGATGTATGTCGACTTACTTTGAGATTAAGTGTCCTTCTATGCATATCTTTGACTTGCTTCATCTGAGCTTTTTGGGGAACTTCTTTATCGTATTTACCTAGGGACCGGAGAACTGTGATTCATCGACGCCAGGCTGGTATTCTCATTTATTCTCTTGTTTTCTTTTGAATTTCCAGAAACTTCTTGTCCTTCATCAACATTATAGTTCCACTTTCTCTTCTCTAACAAATTTTCTTCTTTTATCAAAGAAAAAAAAAATTATAACAAGGCAAATGCCAACTCCAGCTTCTATTATGGGAAAAGATGAGGAAACATAAAGATTTGTGGTGCAACTTTTTGTTCATTGTTTTCTTCCTTTATCAAGCATAACATGCTAAGAAAGATACAACTAATTGTAAGGAAATGCATTATGATAATTAGATGGACATTTCCACTAGGTAAATTACCTGAGCAGTGAGGAAAATAAAGTAGAAAAAGGAGCAATCAAACCAATGAGATGTACAGATGTAGAATTTATTTACTTGACATTGTAGCAATCCAGTTTGTATCTAAATACATGATAAGTACTATCGGTAAAAATCGAAATCGGTTGGCACTCCATCCGATTTTGTTCAGAAAGTCGATTTTGACGTGACTTAGTCAAAACCCGGTTTAACCGATAAAATCTGTAGAATTGACCTAGTGAACCGGTTTTAAAGTATTTTTAAATATTTATTTTGTACAAAATATTTTTATTTTTAAAAGTAGATATTTTTAATAATATTATAACATAATTTCACTATATTTTAACTAACAAAAAATTAGATATTTTAAAATTTTATTAATTATTAATATTATATTTTTCATCTATTTATGACGTTACTGGGTCAAAAATGATTTTACCATCATTTATCGGATACATTTTTCGGTTCGATGACCGGTTTGGATAACCTTAGTGTGAACCTTTAAGCACTTTTTTTTTTGGATAATTTGAGCTGAATTTTAATTTTATGAGTAATTATTTTACCATTAAACTATGAGGAGCTTGCACTTTAAGCACATTTTTTCTTATGAAATCTCTTTAATTTTCGGAACTAAGGAATATTTTCGCGGGAGAACCCAACACCTGATCCTAATACCTCACTATTTTTAACAAAGTTTGCTATATATAATGATTTATACAATGATCATTTATAAAATAATAGGTCTTATATTTTAATTGTTTTATAAAATTTATCATTTTATAAAAAATTATTGTATAAATCATTACTTGTAGCAAAACTGATTTTGCAATCATTACACAAGCTTTGTTGTTGAAGATAAGTAGAAGATAAGTAGCAATCATTACACAAGCTTTGTTGTTGAAGATAAGTTTGTATCACATATTTGATTTCATTGGTGTTTGCTGCGCGTGGGGTGTGCGTTAGAAAAAGCTGAACAAGGTAAGATTCGCAATTGCCTGCATTTCTTGCTTAATAAGTCTGTAATGGCAGCTTGCCCAATGTTTTCATATCTCGTGTATAATCATTACGGGGTTAAAAAGAGAAAAATCGCTTGAATTCTCGGAGCAGGTTTTCGTGTTAGAGTGAGATGTATGGGTTCGATTTGATAATTTTAGGAACTGGTATATAATGATTTCGCCTGGAAGGTATTTACAGAGATGAAACAATTTGTCTTGCCCAGAAAAAGAAAAAGGAAAAAAAAATACAATTTGGGTATAAGTTGAAACTCCAAGCTTCAATTTGCTGTAAGAAAGTAGTAAAATTAAGCAAATAATGCTTACATTCAGTGCCCTTGTTCCTGTTATTGCTGCTGATGATGAATCAGTTCTTCCTATTTCTTCACAGCCACTATTTGTGTCATCTTATAATGACATAATTCGCCAGCTTTTGGATGCTATTGATAAGCTCCGGAATCTAAAGGTTATGCAGGAAGGGATTCAACTCCGAACCTTTTTTGTTGTTGGAGATCAATCATCTGGGAAGTCTAGTGTTCTTGAATCTCTTGCGGGAATCAGCGTGCCCAGAGGCCAGGATGTTTGTATCTGGGTGTCATTCATTATGAGACTACAGCACCACCAAAATCCTCAACCAGCGCTTCATTTGGAGTTTCTTGGGAAAATGGTTCCTACTGATGAAACCCACATAGCAGAAGCTATAATCTTGCCACTGATGAGAATGCTGGCCATGGTAAGAGAATTTCTCATGCCCCTTTAACTTTGATAGTGAAAAAAAAATGGTGTGCCTGATCTAACTATAGTTGATTTGCCTGGAATCACTAGAGTTCCAGTTCACAGGCAGCCTGAAAATATTTATGAGCAAATTTCTGGAATTATAATGGAGTGTATAAAACCTGAGGAAAGTATTATATTGAATGTTTTATCAGCAGCGGTTGATTTTCCTATTTCTGAGTCCATACGAATGTCGCAGCATGTAGTTGCTGTTGTCTATAAGAAGGCTGGTCAATGAGGAAATGGAAAGGGATACAGGGGATGAGGTTTTGGGTCCACAAGGTGTTTGCATTGAGCGATTTCTGTAAGAGTCACCCTTTGTCTCTACAAAGAGGGGAAGACTAAACAGAAGTATCGATTTGCTTAAGGACTCGAGGGATGTCTCATGTCTTGGCTAAGAACTTGGATCGAATTGCTATAATTGGTGATTAGGTTGTCACTATCTTACTCTTTTGTTAACCTAGTTGGTTCTTATTAATGTGCTCAGTCCTTGTTTTCATTTCATGTTTAAGTAGATAAGTTCTTGTGTTTATAACTACAAGTTTGATTGCCAATTTGTATAACTTTTTTCTTAAATATTTAATATTTTTTTATTGACATATATTTATTATTTTTCATTAACATAATACATATATAATATTAATAATTTGGATTAGCATATTCTACCACAATTAAAAGGAATTTAATTACTTTTATTATTGTGTGATTACAAATTACAAATAATTGTCAAGAATGAACTTTCCATATTTTTACATTGAAAATTACAAATTAATTACATTTAATTGATTAAAATTACACATAACTTTTAGTAGTTTGAGAAAAAACCTTTTATATTCTTCCTCTAGCGTCAAGTAGAATTTTGTGTTGTAATATTTTTAAATGATGCTTATATGTTCTTTGGTACTAACACAAAACTTTTATTAATTCTTAAACATGAAACTTCAAATTGAACGAAAATATGATCTCAAATAAGACCCATGAAATCAAATCAATTTTATACCCACTAAACATAGTTTCACATTGAAAAAAAGAAAGAAAGAAAAAAGACACCTTTATTATATACCCTTACCGTAAATTCTTTTCAATTTTGATGGGAGTGCATAGAGAAGCTAGATTTACTTCTTTAAGGCTTCTCAATAGTATAAAATTCTCATCCATTTTCAAATGTATAATCAACATATTTTTAGTGAAGTATACTTTTGTTGAGATATATAGAGTGAATTTTTTTTTCTAATAGTTATTATACATGTAGTATCTATTTATTAGTGTCTTACTTTTTGTGCCTTTTAGAGTTCATATACACAATGTTTAGAAAATTGGATCGGTCATCGAACCGAAAAAGTTACCGGGTGGATGGGTCACTGGTCCAACCAATGGTCGAACCGTTATTGAACCAGTGACGTCATAAATACATAAAAAAATATATTATTAATAATTAATAAAATTTTAAAATATTTAATTTTTTATAAGATAAAATATAGTAAAATAATGTTATAATATTATTAAAAATATTTTTGTAAAAAAAAAAAATACTTGAAAACCGGGTCATCGGTTCAACTACCGGTTTTATCGGTTGAACCACTGGTTGAACCGGTGGTCAACCGGTTTTTGACCAGATCGTTGAATTTCCGATTTTTTGACCGGACCGGACCAGAAAGTAGACCGATTTCGATCGAACCGCGGTCCGATCGCCGGCCCGGTCCGATTTTCTCAACATTGCATATACATGAATCATACTAAATGAATTTAATATTTATTTTAGTTAATTGAAAAGACTCCTGTTGGATTTTTCTCAATTGATTCATGCACATAGTTAATAATTACAAGTATTTTATCAATATCAATAAAATGTATTAAATTAAATATAATAACAACCGTCGAGTTAACTCATATGGTAACTCATTTAATTTATCTCCTTTCTTGCTTTTATATATAAGAGTTGATGCCTATTGTTTGTGCTCTATAATATATTTGTACTTCATGAAAGATCTTATTGAAGGCTGAAGAATATATTTATAGTGTTTGGAGTTAATTTATGGTTGCTTGGAATTGAGTAGGCCACAGTTTCTTTTCCTTCTCTTCTTCTCTTCTCTTCCTAAAAGATTAGTGGAAATATTCTGTACTGTAGTATGGAATCTGGTACCAATTTTGCTTATGATTTATTAGTATACGAATATAGAATATTGTCAATGCAATGGATAATCACGTTACACAAATATGTTACCCTACAATGCAGCATTTTAACACTTTTAATAAAAGATGAAGGGAAGAACTTGATTTCCTTATTTAAAAGGGTTAAAAATATTTTCCAATTCTTTTATGAGAATAATTGTGTAATTTAAACTCAAAAGGTAATGGTAGATTGTAGTTTATTGAATATAAAGGAGGTCTGGATCCATAAATTAGGGTTGGTTGGTTCAGCAGTTATAGACATAATGTTGTAGAAAAGAAGGCAAATAAGAAAAAACAAAACAAGAGAAGAAGGAAAAGAAATAGATTCCCTACTCTAGGTCAATGTTTGAGGATCAGCATTTGCCAAAAAAATATATTTTTCCAATGGAGTTTGCAGATTATAAAAATGATTGATTTAAAAGTATCTGACATTCCTCGGGTTCCACCATTTCCATTCTGATACTTAGACATGCACAGTAGGCCGGCCTGGTCCGGCCTGGCCTGGGCCTGGTAGGCTTTGGCCGTTGACCAGGCCGGGCCAGGCTTTGTGACTTTTGGGCCTGTAGGCCGGGCCAGGCCGGGCTTCTAGATAAAAGTCTGGCCTTTTTAAGCCTGTAGGCCAGGCCGGGCCAGACCTGTAGGCTAGGCCTGGCCAGGCCTTGGGCCGGGTCAGGCCAGTCGAGTCCTTGGGCCGGGCCGGGCCAGGTCAGGCCTAAAAATGTAATCAACTAATTTTTAATATTTAATATAAATATTAAATAAGCTAACTACTATATTAATTAAATGTATTGACAAAAAATTAAAAATGAGTAATTAATCAATAATAAATAATGAGTCGATTATAAATATTTTGCTTCAAAATATTTTAAAAATATCTTCAAAATTAAAATTTTCAAAAAATGTATCTTCTTAACTTCAAAAACTATCTCTTCATTATATCTTCAAAAAATATATCTTCAATCTTCAAAAAAATATATATCTTCAATATTCATGGATGTGCAATTTCGCGTAGGCTGGGCCGTTGCATAGGCCGGGCTTTTTCGTAGGCCGGACTTTTTCGTAGGTCGGGCCAGGCCGAGCTTTAACGTCAAAATAGTGGCCTGTTCAAAGACTGTAGGCCGGACCGGCCCGGCCCGGGCTTTGACCAGGCCGGGCTCAGGCCGGGCCGGGCCGGCCTGTAGGCCGTAGGCTTTTTGTGCATCTCTACTGATACTATATGAATATAATATTATAACTTTGAATTTCATAAACAATTTTCCTTGATACTATTAACTCTTTCTTTCTTTTTCATATGTGACTGAGTTATTCCCTTTTGGTGTGCAGTGTTCAACATGAATAATCTTTTTCCATTTTATTTGCTTAAAATAATTATTAGATCTTGCCTGAATACTTTCGTAGGTTGCTATGATTGTTCATATTTCCTCCAGAAATAATTTCTGAAAGCATATTTTACAATTGCTTGCATATGATGTAATATTATTACTTCTAATATTATTGCTTCATCCTCGACAAGAATAATTATACTCCCTCCATTCTAAAATTAACAACACATCTTTAAAACGGAGAATTTTAAAGAAAATTTTAGTTTTTCAAAGATATCCTTAACATTTGCTAGAAATTTTACTTTAAGTATATTCTTGTTGGAAACTAAATGTAACGCTAATGGAGTAGAAAATATTCAAGAAACTTAAAATTACTTTGTAATATTATTGGCTAGATTATAGCATAGCTTCAGAGAGTAGTGACAGTGCTTTGCAGAAGGCAGGTGAATGTCATCAGGCTTGGATATCTTTCATTACTGAGCGACTAAAGAAGGTTAGAGTGGAACTTAACAAGCTGTTCGAGACACACAATCTTGTTAATATTGAAATGTTTCTTCGAGCACACGATATTTTCCTCTAGTGCAATTGTTTACCTTCATAAATTTTCAACAATATAGTTCAGTAATTTGCTTGCTTTCCTAAATTAAAATTTTAAGATTTTTTTACACGGAGGGAAATTAAGTTTCCTTGTAATTTAGTTTTACGTGAACCAAGTGACCTCCATAAAAGATGGATCAAACACAATTTCTAATGGAAAAATTTTCTGTTGAGCTTCTAGTACACTTTTTTGTTGTTGAACAACTGGAATATAACCTTTGTGAGGAATGATATCAGATGTTTAATGTTGAGGCCTGATTCTGTTTGCACGTTCAACCATTGGTCCGAATAGAATACCTGCAAAAGAGTCCTGACGGCTTGGGTCGTCAGTGAACTTCTCCGGTGTAAGAGTAAGTGTAACGACCCCGGGAATTCCCGCACTGGTCATGGGCTACCCCGATCGTTAATGTACAACTTTCTCCTTACTAATCACAATATTATATAATAATATGTTGTTAACAACTTAATAAATTTAAAGTTTTTAAATATTTCCTTGAACTTTGCCTCATAATCGAAATTTTTACACTGATCTTACAAACTCAGATCATTTATAAATCATGACCTAGTGTATTATAATTATTGTGAGTATACAAAAGCTCACACTTCAACAATAAGTCGTTATGACTATCTGTCGACTCCTCTTAACTAACGGAGTTCATAATTATTAGCACTTATTTTAATGTATAACTGCCTTTCACTACGGTTACGAGGTCTTAATATAGGAATAATACAAAGCTGTAATTATCCTAACATATTACATTAAGAGATTTAAACAATTATAACAAGGTTTTATAACCCAAAAATAACTTCAATCATTTCCTTTGTGTTTACTGGGATCTTCAAATTTCTCGTAACTCGCTGAAAATGTTTGATTATAGCAATAGTGAGCACGACGGCTCAGCAAATCTAACAGTTATCACATAATATGTAGTTCACATTTAAATCATGCTTCATGATCTATGTTTCGCATTTTATATAGGCATCATGCTCTTTATGCTTTGCATTTATTCAATTACTTCAAGCTTACAATGCATCTCAACGTTTACAAGATATAATTCATATAACATACTGAATTTCATAGTATCAGTTGTATATCAACTATTCACATTATATAACTGTTTTAAGGCATATTTAAAATCAATTCGCACATACAAGTATAATTCATATAGTAACAGGTTTGCAAGAACATCACATAGTACTAAAAAAACTTGTCTGATATGCATATTGACTTATGCTACTACTCTGCATCTGCGTCCATCATTAACGTTAACGCAATTCACATTACTTCCTTTGAAAGACCTAATTTTAAATAGGTTTATCTTTCAATTAGTAAAACACATAGAGATTCTTATATCATTCTCAAATGAATTGACACTTGAGCACATAATTTCCTATTTACAAACATATAAATTATAAGACAGTATTATCATCCTTGGATAAAATTTTAGTTACCAAAATCTTTAAAATTTACTAGATGACTCGCTGGCTGCTCTACCACTGTGGTTCGTCTACTTTGCATTGTTTCCGCTAACATGTTAGTAAAAGCCCTCATTGGGTCAGCCTGACCCTCCCCATTATTTACCGACTCCTCAACTCTTGGATTTCGGGTTTGTCTTCTTGTCGGGTTTGTCTTCTTGGCGGCATTATCTGTTTTAAACAAAACCTTATGTTATTATTTTGTGATGTACATTCCATGCAACATTATACTAATGTTATCATTAAAAATGAATGTACTTTCAAACACAAGACAAAAATATATAATATAACCCCATTTATATTCATATATCACTGTTTTAATATATCAAGTAACAACCCATGACATACTTCTATAAATGCTAATACCAACGGATAGTTATCCCCTAAAGAACATAAAATGGGGATTAAAAGTATTGTACCCCTATGATAAAACAAAAGTCGGGGTCTACTACTATCCCAAGTAAAACAAAAGTAATGAGACTTACAACATATACCATTCCCTACTATAAACAAAAGTGGAAACTAAACTGCATCTGTATACATAACAGAACTACTGAGATGTTATCACTGCATGCCTCGAAAAATAGCATCCTCGTGCTCCTGCCGAACGATCCTGTCAACTACTATGCGGCTCACTGTGCAGCGACTCAAGTCCTCCCCTCAAGTACACTAATGGTATGCATACACATGGTGTATAAGAGACTGATTCCCTCAAGTACAAACTGATAGTTTAAATATATAAAAGGGTCATTCGAATGATTGATTCCTTGTCAATATTCATGGTCTATTTTAGACCACTCAGCAGTAAATAATTAATACTTGTTCTTCCATTTTGAACTTGATTATCTTGTCAGTTATTTCATCAACTATCTTAAAAATTGAGTTATTCTATTGTTATTCTGATTCATTCATAATATACCTTCATTATTTATTTTAAACTTGCTGATCAAAGTAGTTGTTCACTCTTGCTATATCATGAACTAAATTGCAATTAAGCCAGAGAGTTCCAAGAAGGTCAAAGGCAAGGGAAATCTTAAGGAATAGTTTTATGTGTTACTATTCTATCTTGTAAATCATGAAACCTTTTTTTTATTAATAGTGTATTCATGATGTATTTTGTTTAAGGTTATAGACCTTGGAACCATAATGAACCTTTTATAATGAACAACTTATGTTTATTTATTTTCACATTAGTATTATATGTTGTTTAGAGGTGTTTGGATGTATTATTGCGTGAACACCAAATTTGAGATATTGATACCTGAATTTTGGGACGTCATAGATGACCCGCAAATTAAGCTCCGTTTTCGATGGGCAATTACTAGTTGACTTTTCTCTCCTTCAAGAATTGTTTCTCAATAGCCTTTTGACTTTTCACGACAAATTCTTTCATGCCTGTTGAAGCATTCACATATCCATCAAAAAAACTATTCATACATTCGCTTCTTCCGGTAGTTGTCATTCCAGCAGCAAAAAATCTCTTTGTATATACCTGTATCCATTTTTTCTTAACATCGTACAAACTTCTGAGCCACTTTTATGCAATTCAGTCCCTCATTAGGATATCCCAACGCTCCTCAAATTCATCGATCGACAAAGAATTATAGACGCAGTTGTTAAAATTCAATTTAAATGATAGGTGTTCAACATATATATGGTGCAACTTTTCAGGAAACTTATTACTGATATGCCAAGAACACAATACATGACGAGTGTTTGGGAGTACTCTTGCAACAACATTACTCATGGTTGTATCTTGGTTAGTGATGATACTTACAGGTGTCTTGTAGTCCATTGCTTGGAGCCATGTTTGTAAGGCCCAAAAGAAAGTTTCCTCAGTCTCGTCTCTTAACAATGCAAATCCAAACAAAATTGACTAATAACGGTGTTTAACTCCAGTGAATGGAACAAATAACATGTCATATCGATTTGTCTTATACGTAGTGTCAAATGTCACCACGTCTCCAAAACGTTAACACATTAATCTTGATCGAGCGTCTACCCACAAAATACACGTAATACGGTTGTTATCATCTACTATGACATTAAAAAAATAAATTGAGTTGCACTTCCAGATTGAAGTTTTTTCAAATAATTAATTGCAGCATGAGCGTCATTTTCATCTTCTAAATCACGCCTTAAATCCCTGACAACATTCCTTATATCTTTATCACTAAAGCTTATGTTTTGCATTCCACCACCCATTGTGTTCAAAATGTACATAATCCTATTAGGCCCAACACCAGACTGATTTAAAGTGTCAATTAATTGTCTTGCTACTGGAGTAATATTCTTGTGTGTTTCATTCAAATCTACTTTGGTGGGTGTCACTAATTGATGATTGTGAGTCAACTCCAAAGTTGAAATATGTCAATGCTCTTCTTTTTTATTATGCATAACAAACATTCTAACTTTCCATAATGTGCGTCATATATAATCTCTTTGTCTTGTTATTTTTCGAGTAGTACATTCATCATCTGGAATATTTTTTAAAGACGTTGGTCTATCGACTTTTTTACAAACATATAACCTATAAGACAAATAATCAGTACCAACATGTTTATGACTAGTAGCAATTCTAATCTCAAATCCATTCTTGTGTGCATAAACTCTATAAAAAATTTCTGCATCTTCAACATTAGAAAATAATTGACCAACATATGGGACTATTTCAGTTCTACTACTTCCACCTTCATTGACAAACTCAGATTCATTTGTACACTGAAAACTAACATGTGATTCAGATGAACTAGATAAAAACATATTTGCAACAGGCATTGAAGCCATTGACAAAAGGACTTACCAAAATTATGAATGAGTGTTGTTTTGCGGAGATGTCAGAAATACTTAGATTCTGCAGTTGATGAGAAAATGTAGCTACACTTGGGTTGAAATGAAAATGCAGCGACAACACCAAGCATCAAAATGCTTATGTTTAGGGTTATTAAAACGACACCTGGGGTGTTTTTTTTTATTCCTCTATCCTACCCGGCATCTTAGTTAGCAGGTTGTGTATGTAATTTTTATTTTTTTTAATTCCTATATTCTCCACCTGACATCTTAGTTAGTGGGTGGATAATGTAAATAAAAGTACATTTTTTTGTACTTTTGTAATCTTATTTTTTTTTATTGTCCACCCGACATCTTAGTTAGTGCGTAGGTGATTAATTTTTATTTTTTTTCCTCTTATGTACTTTTATATGTTATTCTTTTTAAACCTCCACCTGACATCTTAGTTAGCGGGTGAGTGATTAATTCTTTTCTTTCTCTTATGTACTTTTATATGTTTTTTATTCCTCCACCCGACAACTTAGTTAGCGGGTAGGAGAAATTTTTATTTTATTTTTTTTCCGTTGTATACGCATACATGTACTTTTGTTTAATTTTTTTTATCCCACCCGGCATCTTAGTTAGCTGGTGAGAGAATATTTTTTCCCCCATTGTGTATGCAGGCATGTACTTTTGCTTGAATTTTTTTTTGTCCCACCCAGCATCTTAGTTAGTGGGTGGGAGATTTATTTTTAATTTTTTTTCCCCATTGTGTATGCAATATGGATGCATGTACTTTTGTTTGAATTTTTTATTTTTTTTATCCCACCCGACATCTTAGTTAGTGGGTTGGAGATTTTTTTTTTTTCCTCTTATCTGTTGTGTATGTTGCTATATATTTTTTTTTTACTCTACCCGACATCTTAGATAGCAGGTGGGTGATTAAATTTTTATTTTTTTTCCATTCCTATCCTACCCGCTAACTAAGGTAGCAGGGTGAGCTAATTTTATTTTTTTTCTCCTATCCTACCCGTTAACTTAGGTAGCAGGTAGATGTTTTTTTTTTATTTTTTTTATCCTACCCGTTAACTTAGGTAACGGGATGTAATTTCTTCAAGCCATTAGATCATTATTTCAACAGTTTCAGATGCATTTGCTGAAACAATAAATATAGCTAATGTTTTCTATAGATCATTAATTCTCTTATATATATATATATATATATATATATATATATATATATATATATATATATATATATATATATCCGAACGAGAATTAAAAATCGGGACAGTACAAAGGACATGAGTATGTTTACTAAGATGAATGATAAATTACACAAATAGAAGGGGTTGAGCTTGGAGATGGTGGGGAAAAAAGAAGAGGAAGGAAGGTGAAGATGAAAGTTGGATTTGGTGGAAGGGAAGGAGGGAGGTGAACAAGATAGATAGTTCTTGACTTTTCCTTTTTTGGGAATATGCTTCCACTAGGAATGAATTTATATTTAGGGTATTTTAAACCGTCTAAAATATTATGCACTTCATTACGTAGTGTAAAAAAATGATTTGTATTTTTTCTTTAATATAACATTTTTGGTAACATTTTTTCTTTCATTCCATTTCATTTAAATTTTTTTATTTCTTTTATTTTCCTTTCATATCATTTCATTTTTCATGTTTTTGGTTTTATTAAGGGATTTATTGTTATTTTAGAGTACATATCGGAAGGATCTTAATTTTAAAGTCCTAATTATAAAATGATATATTTATCCCTATTGTTAAACTTACAAGTGCGAGTAATATTCTTCCATCTTTTCCCTACCGACTTTTTTTCTTTGAACCGTGTCCATTCCTTTTGCTTCGTCTTTCCTTTTGCTTTTCATTTAACGTCTCTTTCTCTTTTGATGGGAAGTGATGAGAGGCGAAAAATAATACCTTCCTCGTTCTAATTTATAAGATTATTATTAATTTTTAAAAAATTAATTTAATTTTTTTTAAATACAAATTGATAGAATTCTGTTTTAAATTATAAATTAATAAAAAAATTAATTAATAATATTTTTTAGATAGTTTAAAATATTATTCATCGTGTTGGTTAAACTTAAATGAATCAATATCAATTTTGAATTTAAAAAAAAATCTTAATTTGACTTTCAAAAAGTCGATAATAATCTTAAAAATTAGAACGGACATAGTATAATTTGTCATAATGAAGATTAAACCTAATATAAAAAATGACAAGCGCCAAATAGAATAATTTAGTTTTTTGGTTAATGGAATTCATAGTAGCCTTACTCTTCCATCTTTTCTTGCCCAATCTTTTTTCTTTGAACTGTGTCCATTATTTTTTCTTTTTTTTTTCTTTTACTTTTGTTACTTCTCTCTACTTCTTCTTTCATCGGAGACTTCAACGAAATTGATATGAATTATTCAATTCATTCTATGTTCTTTTTTATTTGTCTTTTTAGAGAAATAATTTTTTTATTTTATTATTTGTCATTTGTAAATGTAAAAAAATAATTTATTACCCACCTGCTCATGTTTTTTCATGATAATTACACACTGATTTATTTTTTTTACAACATTTTTAAATAAATTTTAAAACGATAATATGAAAATTTTATTCTTTTAGCCAATGAGAAACAGTTTCTCAAATTTTTCCTCGCCATGCAGAAATAGTTTCTCAAATTTTCCCTCGCCATGCAGCACAACACAAAGCAGCAAATGACATACACTACCACATATATTGATGCAACAATTTATATATGAGACAATAGAACAGAATACAAAAGCTCTAAAGCCAAATAACCATGATAGGCAATACGGCGTAACCAGCAATTCATGTTGGGGGCTAAAGTTGTTGAAATAGCGCGTGAAGGTAAAGTCTCACATTATAATACAAGAAACAATATTGAATATATATATATACTCTAATAGACCATCGATCTAATAGGTTAATTTTTTGTGTCAAGTTTGATTTCAAATGAACATATATATCCCACCCAACAACTGATATCAAAGCCAGGTTATAGGCTTGAGTCATGGATATGATATATGTATGATAAATAATAAATAATTCATTGACAAGAGATATTGAAGATGAGCAAGTGGTTAATAGGTTAATCTTTTTGGTCAATATATAGTTTCAGATGATTCTATTGGGTTGAATATTCCTAACGAAAATATATACAAAAAAAAATATAATATTAATCTAATAATTAGTTGCGCTTGTGAACATACCAAAAAAAATGGCAAAAATATTTATTATACCAAACTTTTTTAGTAAGATTAACCTCTCTCAACACGAGTCTAAATTAATTGTTTCAAATAATATCTCATCTAATATTCCAACAAAAAGAATTATGCTATGTGTCAATTTTTAAGGAGTAATTTTATGTTAACAACTAACAAGTAAAAGAACTTAGTGTTATCAAAAAAGAAAAAGAAGAAAGGAAACGACTATGATGCAGTTCCAGTCACTTCACACCCGCCCTCCTCCAGAATTGAAAAGAGAAAGAGATTTCCAAAGTATATCTTGACCAGGGACAAAGCAACGCATTGATAAGCAAGATGTAGTTGACCGGCTTTTGAAACTTTTAATGATAGGTGAGATCAATAAAATTCCATTGCATATTGTTTGATATAAAGGAAACCACATCATTCCCAGTTCAATTCTTTGAAAATTATTGATATATAAAGGAAACCAACAATTGATTATAGATGTATACACCTTTGTGAAATTGAAAGATTTAATTTTTGTTTGTCCCTCAATTACGCAATTCAGTTAGAACATAATTGATAATTCAATTTATTAGCTCTGTGATTGAATTCTACTATTGATTTTTTATTGAATAGTTAACGGTTCTGTTGATTATTTAGGATTCTATTTTACTGGGGTTTAAACAGGTTATTCAATTTTGGGAATTTTAGGGTTCTTACAAACAATTGGGTGTTGATGAAATGATGGAGAAATTAGAATATGTGATGATTTTGATGGTGATTTGATATATTTAGGGTGGTTGGTTGGCTTAATGGATTGTGTAGTTTATGAAGCTACCCGTGACTTGTGGTTGAGAATGGCTGGTGACGGTGGTGATAATGGTGGCAGGGGTGTTCATTTGGTTCGAACTGAACCGGGATCGAACCGAACCGAATCGAAACTATCCAATTTCTCATACCAGAACCGGTCCGGTATACCGGTAAATTGGTTCGGTTTCGATTTTACCGAAAATTATTATTATTATTTATTAATAATAATAAAATAAGAAAACCAGTATGTACCGAATCGAAAAATGGCGAACCGGTACCGGAATTGGTTCCAAACTTATATCGAACCGGTCTATTTTATATCGAATCGACCGATTCGGACCGATCCGGTTCACTAAAATACCGAAAAAATCAAAAATTTTGGTTAGCCCTAGATGGTGGCTTCAACCATGAAAGCGAGCATGACTTGGCAGTCATGGTCAATGATTTCTTGGAAAATGGAAGTGGGGGGCCTAACTCCCATCAGTATAGTAGTGATAGCTATCGCACCTCCAAATCCGGGTCTTCTTAACCCCGGATCTAGTGCTGACGGTATAACCTCAAACTCAATAAATCCAACTTAATGACTTTAAGTAATTAAAATTATTACAATATATCCTTACAAACTTTCAAGTATTTAACCCTTTAAAAGAAATACAAACAAATCGTTTGATTAAAACTTATAACTTTATTCTATTCCAGAATCGTAATCTTTACGTTGTTCTCTAACAACTCAAGATCATATACATAATGATCTATACTATTACATTTTTTATGCAGATTTACTGTCAAAATCTAACACTTGTTCTTTATCACACTTTAAATTTAGACTTGCAATAATACAAGTATCTAACACGATTGAATGTTATACATTTTAACCTGAATCATTTGATAACACTGTTTACCCCCAAAAAAGTTTTATTAAAATATACATCAATCCTGACGGATTCGTTATTCATTGCTCATTACTTGGTCTTTACTGAAAATTTCAGATATCTCGTATTTAGCTGAAAATATTTAATTATAGCAAAAGTGAGTACAACGGCTTAATAAGTTTAACAGTAATGTCACATAATGCATAATTCATGTATCATGCATGCTTAGCAATATATCTATGTATGACATTTTATACATGTGGATGTACTAAAACATAATTCATGATTTATATTATTATGCTTTTCTTTTTTACAAGTTATACAGTTCAAAAATAACAATTAGACTCAACTTAACAATTGAACAATAACAGTTCATGGCATAAAAGCATATTAACACGTCTTAACATAAAGCATTTCATACAGTAATATCACATAACGCATAATTCATATATCATGCATGCTTAACAATATATCCATGTATGACATTTTATACATGTGGATGCATTAAAACATAATTCATGATTCATATTATCATGCTTTTCTTTTTCACAAGTTATACAGTTCAAAAATAACAGTTAGACTCAACTTAACAGTTGAACAACAACAGTTCATGGCATAAAAGCATATTAATATATGTCTGAACATAAAGCATTTCAAACACAGGAACAAATTCTGAAAAATTTATCTGTATCGGCATTTTACCAATACATTAACCTTCGGCGTTCCTTATGCGACGTACACCGTATGTGAGATTAACAATTCACAAGTTCAGTCAATACATGACCCCAGTGTTTAAGAACATATTTTAAGATTCAATTTAACTTATCAACCCTTATATCACCTTTATATTTAATAGTATCGACATACAAGTCAGTTATTTATATTACTCGTACTAACTTGTCGTTAGTAGCTTATTGTGTGTGTATCACAAGATATAACTTAACACATTGGTTAAGTATCACCCTTCTAGGTTTATTTAACTTAATTTATTAAAAATAAAACTAAGTCATTGATGTTTTAAAACATTTATTAAGTTAGTTCTTTTATACCAATTTTGGATTCCTTGTTAAATTTGATGAATTATTACCTTGATGGTGAATCAATACATTATTGGGGTTATATAACATATTTAGTTATTTAATAGATATCTATGTTCATAACCATTGGACTAACACATAACATTTAAGTCTTTAATCATTCTCTTCAAATTAGTTTATTAAACTAATTTCCTAACTTTATAGGCTCAACTTCTTTTTACACAAATCCCAGGTGGGTTAATTCATATTTCTTAACCACACTATTATGTTGGTTGATCTTCGCAAACATGCACATTAAAATCTCACTTATATTGACTTAGTCTAGTCTCGTACTTTATTTATACATCAAACTATCTTTGTGGACATTTAATAATATATTACTCATTAGCTGAGATCCATGTGACCATTTAAAGAAAACCAAAAAAAAATCAGCTTCTACAAAACTTGATGATTTTTATACCTACTTTTAGGACTTTTAATTTTCTGTCCTAAAGTTCTTTTGATCCAATTCTTGGACATAATTATAGTCATTGTTACATAGTATTTTACAAAAATATAATATGTGTAACAATATTTCAATAAGACCTCCAAGTGAATCCATGAAAATTACTGTTCATAACAGATTTTGGTTTCTGCAAAATTTATTTTCTTCAGAATCGTTGATTTTCATGCCTACTTTGGAGAATTTTAACTATCAATTTACATCTGATTGTTTCCATTTTTTGACACAACCAATAACATGCTACATAATTTTTATTAAAATTTTGAGTTGGGCAAAAATATTTCATTAAGAGCTGCAAACAGTGGGCCGAAGTGGCCTGTTCATAACAAAACATTTGCAGATTTCGTGATTTTTGTACCACTTTTGAAAAATCATATCTTATGCCGTACAAATCCGATTGGTCTCAAATTTGGACAGCGTGCACTCTATACTACATAGTATTTATTAAAAATATAGCTTGCTAAAAACGACCTCATTAAGACTTCAAATCATGGCCTTGAATTAGGCTGTTCATAACAGCTTACTAACTTGGACAGTTTGCTAAAAATAAACCATTTAGTTCTGCACCACATGAACTATTTGGACCATCTTTTAAACTCATTTTAGAACAAAATAGGACTCACAGGTCATAAATCAAAGAACACATAATCACCCATTTGGTTCAAGATCAATCTTTCATAACTTAGAATTCCAAGTTGAGTTTTAAACTTATCATAATCTTTCATACCATGTTTTAAACCATTTATTGGTTGAAAACAACATACATACATATACACATGGATTACCATCCGTTTAAACACTTGAAACTCAAAGTTTAGTAAAAACAACTCATTTAGGCTTTTTTGTCAAACATGTAGTGTGCATCGTTAATAATCATTCATGTAACAATCACATACACACATAAACACACAACTCCAACCATATTATCCATCCTTATACCAACCGCATCCATCGTGATCCACTAACATCACAAATCCTCCCACAGCAAGCAACCAAACCCAATATCATAATAACTAGGAACAATGAACATACATAATCTAATTGGAAGTTCTTTGGTGAAATCATTTTTATACCTTAGCATTATTATGTTTGAGTTTGATTTCGTGAGGAATTTGAGCAGGTTGATATTCTTCTCCTATCCACAGTCTGCCGAGCTCCCTTTCCTCTCAATATTATCCAGTGAAAGGTTGCAAAAACTTTGAAAGGTTAATGGGTTACTACTTAAGGACCTTCTCACCCACTCATCAGCTGCACACCCCAGCTACTTTGTCCCTTAAAGCACCCCTAAGTGACCTATAATTTCACATCCCAGCTGCCTATTTGAGGCTGCCTATTCTGACTCTCAACTGCCATAAACCCAAGCTGTTAATCTCCTTCTTGGACACCTAGGGGCTACCGATTTACATCCCACTTGCCCAATTGCCCAACCCAAATGTGACTTAGCTAATTACCCACTTAGTTACTCATCTAACAAACATTTACCAACTCTTGTAACCCACCAATTAGTTGCCGAAATGAGTAAAGAAGTACTACAAGGTTAGTCCAATTCCTTTACATTGATCAAAGGTTTAAAGAAGTGCTACAAGGTAAGTCCAATTCCTTTATCATTGATCAAAGGTTTGGGCTTAGATTTAAAACTAGGGACAATTACATTTATTAATACATTTTTAGAAAATATTACAACAAAAGTGTATATATAAAATATTTATAAAATTAGTGCATCTTCAATATTTAATTTACAAAATTAGTGCATTCTTATCCCAATTTAGTTGGGTGATTTTATAATTTAAATTTTAAAAAGTTAAAACATCACCATGAAATATCCAATGAATTTTAAATTCTGAGGCTTCTGTGCTAACTGAAGGCTAGTAAGTTATGGAAACAGAATCTGCGTCAACTGAATGAGATGAGTCATTATGCCAGTTCTCTTATTAACTCCTTTCTAGTTAGTTTTACTTTTCTTTTCTTTTTGGTATCTATAAGACCATTTTATACCTTATTTACCATCCGATATGGAGAATAAGAAAATGTTGTTTTGAAGATGGTGGTGGTTATGGCATAGAAAGATGGTGGTGGTTGTGGCGAAGGAAGAAGATGGTGGTGGAGGCGGAAGAAGGTGGTGGTGGTTGTGGCGGAGGAAAAAGATGGTGGTGGTTGTGGCAGAGGAAGAAGATGGTGGTGGAGGAGAGAAGAAGATGGTGGTGGTTGTGGCGGAGGAAGAAAAAACTACAGTTTTTTCATCTCCACACGTGTAATTTTGTCATAATACAGTTGGTAACCAAACGTTCATACCAAGGTAACCAAATCTTCATATCAAGGTAACCAAAACCTTCATACCAATGTAATCAAACCTTCATACCAAGGTAACCAATCCGTCTCCACACCTGCATTTTTTTCATAGTGCAGATTCATAAAGCCATACTTTTCGAGGGGGGAGAAAGTGAGGATGAGGAAGAAGATGGTGGTGGAGGCGGAAGAAGATGGTGGCGGTTGTGGCGGAGGAAGAAAAAACTGCAGTTTTTTCACCTCCACACCTGCAGTTTTATCATAATACAGTTGGTAACCAAACCTTCATATCAAAGTAACACAAACCTTCATACCAAGGTAACCAAACCTTCATATCAAGGTAACCAAAACCTTCATACCAAGGTAACAAATCCATCTCCACACCTGCATTTTTTTCATAGTGCAGATTCATAAAGCCATACTTTTCGAGGGGGGAGAAAAAGGATGAGAAAGAAGATGGTGGTGGAGGCGGAAGAAGATGGTGGCGGTTGTGGTGGAGGAAGAAAAAACTGCAGTTTTTTCACCTCCACACCTACAGTTTTGTCATAATACAGTTGGTAACCAAACATTCATATCAAGGTAACCAAACACGTATATGAAGGTAACCAATTTATGACTGTGTAGTAACTACGAGTTGTAACCAAATCCTTCGAGCTTCTTATCAATGGTGGTTTTGAAAGAGAGGGACCAACCAGATCGCACCCCCTGTCAAAGATTCATGTTGAAGATGCACATATATATGTCTAGATGGGAGGAGAAGGTGGAGGCGAAGGAGAAAGGAGAGAGAAAAGGAGAAGGTGGAGGCAGGGGAGAGAGGAGAAAGGAGAAGGTGAAGGCGAATGAGAGAGAAAAGGAGAAGGTGGAGGCGGATGAGAGAAAATGAGAAGGTGGAGGCGGAGGCGGAGGAGGAGGAGAGAAGAGGAGAAAAGGAGAAGGTGGAGGCGGAAGAGATGGTGGAAGATGAAGATGACGTGGTTTTTGTATTGTACTCTTTTTGTAATTATTTTGTGAATGTACTAATCTTGTAATTAATTTATAAATATTGTATATTACTGTAAAGAGCCCTTAAAACTAAACTCATGTTTGTATTGGCTTGCATCAATTTCCTTCTAGTAGTAAGGTCAAGGATTGGGCTTGGTTAAAAAAACAAGAAGTTGGTCACAAAGACAATACCACCCGAAATGATTGGGCTTCCTTGCAAAAAAAATAAAAATAAACTAAGTTTGAGCTTGGTTCAATTATCCCACTTGGGCTTATTATCAAATCTCACATAATGCTTGACATAATTTTTAAAAATTGTCCCACATATCATACGTAACTCCTTTTTATTAATAATTTGGGTCCTCCTCGATTAAAATAATTATTGAACATTATTTTCTAACTTAATCAATTAAGTTGATTGCATAATTAATTAAATTCTTAACCTAGCTCTCATGGTCCATATTCATGTTGTTTAATTAAATAATCTAAATCTAAATTATAACTAATGTAATTAAATAAATAAATTAAATTGCATGGTCTTTCCGTTTTATTCCATTATTCACTTGGTAAATAAATATACATCTATATATATTTATTTCCCCCATATCTTAGCACAAAATAATTTCACATATTTATAATCTTATTAGAGCCTTTTGTACTAAAAGTTTCTTTTTCACAATTATATTATACCATCTAGGTTCTTTATAGCACATAGATTAAAAAAAACCAAATACATATTAACATTATAACCAAATACATGTGTTATATATCCAATCGAAAAGTGTAAATTTATCCAAAAAAATTGGCTCGGGAGCGCTCCCAAACCCCTGTTAAATTATTTATAGCTTATAATATTTTGACCCACTGAATAAAATTTATGACTTTGTCATTGATCTTGACTGAATATAAATTTGAGCAATTGTACACATTCATCATTGAAAATACTATTTCTCGTCCGATTTTCACGTGTTAAGCATATAACCAACGTTCATCCTAAATATTTATATGAAGAATATTAACAGAAAGCAATTCAAAGAATGATTAAATTTGTAGCTCATGGATACTAACTATGTCATTCGAAGATATAAGACATGTTATGTTGAACTGATATCCCCAAGCACAGTTAATTTTGTCTGATTCAAGCCTCTCACTGGTTAAGAAGGAACAAATTATTCTAAAAATTATCACATGGTATAATCTTATTGCAGTTGGGACAGCATCTGAACCACTATTTATTAGTAAAGTTGATCCGGACACCTCTCGACATTCTTTTAAATTTGTTGAGTTTTTTTCCCCTTAAAATTCATGATTTTCTTAAGTCATTAGTTCTAATATTCGTTTGATATTTAGAACTTGAAAATACCATAAATACTGTCTAAATAATAATCTATAGCAAAGTTGACATTTTAATCATGCTTTAAATTTAAGTCCGCATTGAATATCTGACTATGTTAAACATGAATTTATAAATATTAATACGGATAGTTAAATTACTTGTTGAATTAAAGGAAAAAGTATGGACATTGGATCCTTTGCGGTGCATTGCATTGCTTGTGCTGGGGTCAAGGCAGCGATCATATTGGCCTTTTTGGGGTAGTACTTTACACGTGCGCATCGTCCTCCGATCATATTGGCCTTTTTGGGGTAGTAGTATCACAATTTCACTGTTCCTCCCAGCAGAAGCTTAGTATTTGTTTGATAGAGTTGCCGGGTGGCGTGTATTGTGAGAAAGGAAAGTGCCTCTCTTTTTGACCCTTCAATGTTTAAAGATATTCATATTTTATCTTCCAATTTTTTTTTTAGATTCCATTTTATCCTCCGAATTTACTACACCTTGAAATTAAACCTCATCTAAAGCTCCATCTCTACCTACACTCAACAATGTTACGTTAGAACCTTCTATGTACTTCTCTCTAGATATCAAAGCCAATAAGTAAAGTATATTCAAAGATTCAATATTAACTAAAACATTAGGACTACTTCTTTAATTTAGAATGTTCTTTTCTTTTTCTTTATATTTCTCTCTAGATATCAATACCAAGAAGTAAAGCATATTCGAAGACTCAATATCAACTAAAAATTAGGACTACTTCTTTAATTTGGAATGTTCTTTTCTTCTCCCTTTTCTTTTCTTCTCTTTAACTTTTCATTTTCCTTTCCTTCCTACCTATCATATCTTTTATTCTTTTCCTTCTTTTCTTTCATTTTCGGTTCTTTTCTTTCCTTCTACTTCATTTCATTTCCTTATTTTCTTTTTTTTTTCCTTTCTTTCTCTTTTCTTTTCTTCACTTTACTTTTCTTTTCTTTTCACTTCACATATTTTCTCTTAGTAATGTGGGAGGAAACAAATAATCTAATTCAAAAACAAAAAGAATTATAATGTTTAAGTTATAATCAAATATTGAAATTTTCTTTTCTAATTTTATTTCTTTTCCTTTCCTTTTCTTTTAAAAAAATTATGCAAGTCTATCTGTCCTACAAAACTTAATAAGAAACATGACAAAGACAAAGAAGGGTCTTAATTTTGGGCTGATGGAACTCAAATTAAATGGCAATACTCTTCCATCTCCTCTTCCATGATGTCATTCGTGGATTCTTATAGATCTCCGCAACGTAAAGCTTGTATTGCAAATCACACAATATATAAATTGTCATGGTTAAATTTATGAAATGGGCCCAAAGTCTAGTATAAAAAAATATCAAACTTTTTAACTCAAAATCAATTGGTAATAAGAAGAGTTAACCTAAGTCATTATATATTAAACATATTTTTTCAAGGTATTCGATATATGACAATATATATACTCTAACACTCCCCCTTGCGTATAATCCGGTGTATTGCGAGTTATAAGTGTGCAAGATTGAATATAGAAGCCCACATAAGACAAGCCCAAAGAAGAACGACAATTATGGCCTTAAGAGCTAGTTAATGTCATATTATGCCAACCTCTAATTAGGCTTGATCCAATGAGTCGCAACCAAATATATGCTAATTCCTATAAATTTGGACAGGTTCAATATATTGTTTGTTATTACGGCTTACCTGTTATCCAATTATCAGCTAGTCTATTAAATATTTGTCATCTCTATTGTTAATTTACTTAAAATTTATTTCTTACTCTCACACATCAGGAGTATCATCCGACGATCCAAGTCATCAAGTACTTTTAATAGTGTTATTTGTACATGTTTTTGTATGGTGACTGAACATGCAAACATATTCAAGTGCTAACAAGAATTAATTTTCTTAAGTCATAAATTTTTTGCAAGAATTAAAATTTCTTAAGTCATAAATTATAATATCAAAGAAAAGTGAATTCGACCCTTATTAAAAATTAATCCTTTTCATATATATATACACTCTAAAGTATATCTAGAACTCCAAATTTTACGTACGTACAAATTGTTATTGACTCCTTAGATTACTTTTAACAGCTCTATCATTTGACTAATCTTTAATTTGTACCCTAAACTTTAACCGTAAATTCAATTGACACCCTAAATTTTATTTTGCATTATATGCACCCTAAATTTTAAGTTTCTAAACAATATACATCCTCCGCACCCTCTACATCAAAACAATTTGCACATTAAACTTTAGTATGGAGGGTAAAAATTATATTGAAACTCAAAATTTATGATGCATTTAATTTAAAATAAAGTTTAGATTGCAAATTGAGTTTAAGGTTAAAGTTTAGGGTACAATTTGGAATTTAGTCTTCTTTTGAAGGCCATAAATATCCCTGTAGCTGTTTGGTTAGAGATGCAATGCGGTTTAGGTGATTTCTGTTCCCTTATTTGTGTTTCTTTTCTTCCTTCATTATTGAAATCACATATGTCAATTTTCCATTATTCGTCCCTTTTTCTGTTTCAAATGTGAGATTATATCAATCATTCTTAGCGCCTTGTTTTCATTCTTTTTTAGGTAGTTTTGCTACCTGCACTGAACCAGAGGAACAAAGGTATGTTTTATTGACATACTTTTTATTTTTCTCGTAAAGAAATAGTTTAAGCAAGTAATTTATTATGGAAGGAACTTTCTGTTTTTTTATTTTTTCGTTTCTTTTCTTCAGGAACGAAATTAAAGTTATAGGCTTATAGCTTAAGATTAACTGTCTCTTGCGCCTAGACCCCGCCTAGGTATAATTAAACCTCTACTACATCGATTTAATAAAGACTTTGAGACTCTAAAATATTTGAAATAATTTGTTAAACCTTAAAAGATTATTTTTATAAGTAGTTTTTCATGTAAAATTTTAAAAATTGCATCTATTATCTGCTTTAATTTGTATAGTATATTAAATACATACAATAAAAAAAATAAAAATGAGACCGCCTAAGAAAACGTTGAGACCGCCTAGGCGCCCCTTTGCCTACCAATTTTTAGAACACTGGTTTGAAGTTCATTACTTTTTTTAGATTTATTTAACTTTTGTGTTGGCATGACATATAATCAGGAATGAGATACAAGTAGTAATTAAAACAAAACAATTTTATTAATCCCTTTCACTTTACAAAAATAAGTATTCCAATAACTAATGTGCAACTCAAGATTTAGGGATAAAATACTATCATGCTCTGTCTTCGTATTGAATAGTTGTTTCTCCTATTTTTCTTAAGATTTTTGTTTATTCTAACATAGATAAAAGTGGTTTTGGTATATCTCTATCCGGTTGATGAGTAATTCAAATACATTTTTTTATTCTTCATAATTATATTTTCCTGTATTAGTGCTTTGATTAAGCATTAAAATATCTTCATCACCATAAGAGTGTAGTTGTCTTTATCTACTGGTTAACTTTGTTTCCCTATATACGAATTCAATTTGTTTTTTATTTCTCAGTTGGTTCTTTTGTTTTTTGATTTAAGCTCATGTTTCCAGCCAATTCAATATCATTGAATTTAGCTAAGATTATTGAAATGAGTCCTTTATGATCAGAACTGTGTAAATTTTAATGTTAAAACACATTTTTAATGATTATGATCAATGTAGTAGTTGATTGTTGTGTGTCTAGACTTATCTTCCCATTTACAGCGAGAAGAGAAGGACGACGAAATGGGCACATCAAGCGATCAGCCAACTTCTTCTTCAGTTAATATAGGAGATCCTGAACGTCCCTTGCCGAATTGGATTACGGAACAGCTACAAGGCTTACACCCCATATCCAACGATCGTGTCTCTATCTATAGAGTTCCTCCTGTTATTCGCCAAGTAAATGAGAAAGCCTTCACGCCACAAATGGTGTCTATCGGTCCTTTTCACCATGGGAAAGCGGAGTTGCAGCCGTGGGAAGAGAATAAACTGCGCTATTTGCAGGCATTCCTAGATCGTACTAAGAAGAGTTTGGAGGATTGTATAGACTTCGTAAAAGATTTGGAAGAAAGAGCTCGGGCCTGCTACAGGGACAAAATCGATATGACCAGTAATGCTTTTGTGAAAATGATGCTTGTGGACAGCTCTTTTATCATCGAGGCAATTTGGAGGGAGGAGAACAATTACCCAGAACCAGAAGATTACTTGAGTAATCCTGAGCTGATTCTTTTCGTTACCAGAGATATGCTTTTATTGGAAAATCAGATTCCGTTCTTTGTTCTCTATGATTTATTCCACTTTGGCTTCAACATTAACCCAGTCGAGAACAAAAACTTTCTTGAGCTTTCGTTTGCCTATTTTGCTCCTTTTTTACCGACAATAACCGAGGACAACGATGCGGAAAGTGTGTTAAAAAATGTGAAGCGTCACCTAGAATCAGGTTTAGTAGTAAAACACTTCACTGATTTGCTAAGGATATGTCACCTACCAACTAATTTAGAGAAGCGAGGAGAGGGCACTTTTGTAGGATTTCCAAATGCAGAAAGATTGCATGAAGCTGGAATGAAATTCCGACCTGTCACAAGCAAGAGCCTACTAGACATTAATTATAACAATGGATTACTAGAAATGCCAAAGTTCAAAGTACACGGCCACTCGAAATGTTTTCTCAACAACATTATTGCGCTGGAGATGTGCCACTATCCATTTTATAGTTACATAATCGATTATGCTGCCTTTATGGACAGGTTTATCGACACTGCTAAAGATGTGGATTTACTCGTTCAGAAGGGAATTATTATAGATTCAATGAGGGATAGTGCTGTAGTGGCTTCCGTCTTTAACGACCCTGGACTGGGAAGTGAAATATTTAGTCCCTATTACTTTACGAGTATATCTAAGAGCATGAGGGAATATTACGAAATTCCTACACACAAGTGGAAAGCAACTTTCAAACGTGATTATTGCAGCACTCCGTGGAAGATTGCTTCTACTGTGGCTGCGATTATATTACTTGTGCTTACTCTCATACAAACCATATGGTCTATAATTTAACTTGATACCAGCAACAGTTGTAATGTGGTTTGGTGGCTGTGCTGCTGTGGTGGCCTTTTTTGGGTCTCTGTTTGGTTCTTGCTGTTTGGTCAAGTTCAATTGTCGGATTGGATTCCCCTCCCCCGGGACAGCTTTGCACCAGTTTCGGTCAATGCCGAATTGTTTGTTATATTTGGATGTGAGATTTTATTATCAAACAGTATCTAATGTTTTATGTTTGTTTTCTTAGTGTGAGAGTTAGTGGCCCACCATTTGTTTGAAGCAAAATTAATGTTTATCCCCTTAATTGTACTTGTACCTTTTATGCTATAGGCCACTCAAATTTTATAAATTATAATTATCCAATTGAAGTAATTAAAATTATAATAAAATGTAAGTATTTATGTTTTCTTTTCTATAATAAGCTTAGAGCATGTTTGGGATTCCTTAAAACATATGATTACTAATTTTGATTACTGATTTTGATTATAATCAGTTTTAGAAAATTAGTCTGTGTTTGGCAAATAAAAAGCAAATAAATTAGTAAAAAATGAAAAGTGTTTGGTATAAAAAAAAAATTGCTAATCACTTATTTGTGTAAATTACTAAAAATGAATGTTTTGAGAAGTAAAGATGACTAATTGATGAAATTATTAGAATAAATAAAGATAGACTAGTAATATGCTTGGTCAAACTTGATTATTAGATTTGGCAAATAATCAAAAACTCCAAATTAAAAATTCTGATTAATTTCATAAAAAGTGATTATAAGCAATTTTAAAATTGAATTTGCTTCTTAAAATTGATTATAAATAAGTTTGACCGCTTATAAATAATCCCAAATAACCTCTCAGTTTCATCTATGAAAGGCATGCTCTGACCTTTGACAAGTCCAACAGGCAACAGCCCTGGAAAGATAGCTCACTGCCTTGTTTCGGCATAATGAAACTCAACAAACCTATAAACCTATTGTGACAATTGAAGTAAATTACACCCCTGCCATTTCTTAATTATTTTGACAGGAAAATCTGAATTAAATTCATGCACCAATGCACACACCGTCAAGAATAATCTATAAACACAAAAACGACTAGGTTTATAGGAACAACTGCCAAAATTATTATTTGGTTGAACCGTATTGGGAAATTTACACAAGGATAGTTCTCTTTCGATTTCATCAAGTAATTAAAACAAAATAATTCTTCTATTTCAAAATATAATATGATTATTAACTTTTTAAAGTCAAACATTTTAAATTCAAAATTGTCAGAAATTCTTTTAATTTTAATCAATACAATGATCAAATATTTTAAAATATCTAAAAAGTACTATTACTTATCTAAAGGTTTATTATTTCATTTTTTAAAATAATCTCGATTTTGAGTTCAAAAATATTTTAAATTAACTTTCAAAAACTCAGTAGTATATCTTATAATTTAGAATGGAATGAGCAAGTTTTTCCAAACATATTACTTTAGAAAAGTATAGTAGTACAATTTAACAATGTGCAGCTTAGGGTTTAAGGATATATAAATAATACTCCCTCCGTCCAACTTTACTTATCCTAATTAACTTTTGATGTCGAATGGACGAATTTTAATATTAATAATTAAACAAATTTATCAAAAATTTTGAAATTAAATAAGTTGACTTTGATAGTATATTCAATATACTTTCTTATGATACTTGTGCCTATATCTGATAGAGTTAAAAATAAATTTTGATTCTAAATATAGTCAATTTGACCATAAAAAATCAATTAAGACAAATAAAACTGGATGGAGGGAGTATTATTTTAGTCTCTTTCTCACTAATTTGGAGAGATTCTTTTGTTGAGACTATAACTATCCCACAGATTCTTTTGCTTGGACTTGCATGTTGTGGGAAATCAACCAATTTATAAACCTCCTGCTCATCTGTTCAATTGTGGCTTGATCTCAAATGATTTATTTCTTTTCTCAATCCTAATTACTCTCTATTTTACAAATATGAGTCCCTCAATGAACATTTCATATATTCACGTATTGTAAAAAAAAATGATTCTTCTCCCCAAATTAATGCAACTTTTTTTAATTAAAAAATGTATAGAAAAAGAATGCATGCATCCATACTATGCCATAGATGTGGGGTCAATTGACCCCACTGAATTTTTTTGTTTGTTTAATAATATATGACAAAAATTAAAAATTTTAAATGTTATATACAAATCGAGAAATTTTATAAATTTTTTAATATACGGGGTCAAATTAAAATTTTATAAATTTCTCAATCTCATATCATTCTTATTTCCTCTCTCTCTATATATATATTCATATAATCTTCTTAAACTAATTAATAATATTTTTTATAATATTTTTTAAAGAATTAATTAATTATAAATAATTTGTCTTAAAAAAAATATATTAGGGATCAATAGAGTGTATATACACATGCATATAAATATATATAAAATTTACAATTATTATATTATCATTGTTATCAAATATATGTTTTATATATGCAACCTAAAAGTATAAAATTATTCAAATTTTTTGGCTCGGGGGCGCTGCCCCTGAACTCTCACTAAATTATTTATAACCGTCTAATAATTTTGACCTCACTAAAAAACCTTCCAGGCTTCACCACTGCATGCAAGCAAAGGCCACTTGTACAAAGAACCATGGCCAACAATGGCAAAGAATCACCGGCTGCCGATATATATATATATAGAGAGATATACTTAGAGGAAGAGGATAATTCTTTCTCTATATGTGTATAGAGAGAGAGAGAAAGAGAAGGAGAAAGAAGTGAAGAGAATGAGAGAGCTGGAGTGTATTTATAGATGATGGTGTAGCTTAACAGAAAGATCAAAAAAGTAAAAATAAATAAAGAACTAAATAAATATTTTCACATTATTTTTTTATATTTTTACGTAAAAATTGTTGTTATAGTAAATTTATAGCGATGGCTAAAAACGTGGTTATAAACTTATAGCACATGTGAAAAATATCAAAAAATGCATGGGATGAAAGCTTATCATTTAGAAATGCATTTGCTAGTTTTTCACTTAAGGAAAATGTTTTTTGCTTCCAAGTGTTTTGCCAGCTTTGAGTGCTTTCCAAATTATTTTGTAACAACCAAATTCCCTGTTGCCATGTAATTACTAGTTTATTTTCAATATTTACTTTTAAAAAGTTATTAGTTTAATTACTAGTTATTGCATGATAATGAAGTTTAATGACAAATTAACTTAAACATATTATGTCATCTTATTTTATTAGCTCACAAAGTGATTAAATAAGTGTAGAGGGGTTGAATTGATCGTTTTCAAAGTTTGATTCAATTGATTACTAAGATTAATTAGGTGTTATCCAATGTATTCAACGGTTTATTACTTAAGAAATTAATATACTTAAGAAATTAATGTAAGTTCACAGAGGGCTATAAGTTCAAATTTTCCCTAAGAAACTAAGTGAATATTTATGTTACGTTTGAATTGAAGAAATTGATGTTTTATACTTTTATATTTAATGAAAGTAATATTTTCTTCACGAGTTTTTTGACATATTATAACATAAATATATTTTTGTGACAAAGTCAAAACGCAATAGACATAATAACATAGTCTATAAATTAAATTTTACAAATGCATTAAAGGTATTTTCTTGCAATAGAAATCGACGTATTTTGATAACAATATAAACATAGCTTTTCCATTTTTCTATAATCTCCATTAAATTGACAAATTTTAGATTCTTCCATTAAATCCAAATCCATTACACTTGGTCTATAGCCCAAATGTGTCAAAGCCAGTCAATCCTATAAGGCTATAATTATGAGCAGTAGACATGATGGTAGAAAGTCTCCAAAATGTCCTAAAACTCAACAAAGCAAAACCACAAGCCACACCCCACAAACTGTTGTCTCATTCTCTCATGGCTTATTCACACTCTGCATCTTCTTACCACTCTCTTTGCTCCTACACAGTAATTATCCTTGTTACTGTTCTTGTTCTCACTCTTCCCCACCAAGATCTCTCCCAATGTAAGAACCCGCCAGTCATTTTCAATTTCGGAGATTCCAATTCCGACACCGGCGGCCTTGTCGCGGGACTCGGTTTCACCGTCAACTTACTCAACGGTCGAACTTTCTTCAGCAGATCCACCGGTCGACTCTCCGACGGACGCCTCGTCATCGATTTCCTCTGTAAGCACTGCTCTCTCCATTTCAAAAATTAGATATACATTTTTCCTTTTTTTAGTCGGTTAATTAATTAAAAATACATTTTTATTTTTAGAATTGCTAAAATGTTGTTACTTAATTCATTTATTTATTAATAATTGTATATTGCTATTAGAATATGCGACTTTTGTTGCCATTAGACACAAATGAAGTACCCATGTTGGTATTAATTTACGGACAATGTAGTTGTATCTACTATATTTTTAGCTCATTGCCATATTTTTAGCTAAGGTTAAGGTTAGAGGTATGTTTGGATATAAAGTTTTTTTTTTTAAATGTACTTTAAGTTTATATATATCTAATAATTTTTTTATACATTTCTATCGCCTTTTGTTTTATTTGGATTTTTCTTAGTTAATGCCGTCAAAAAACAATGTAGGATTACTTAATTACCTCATTCAATACCTCACCGGCACAAAAAAAGCATATAAATGGATTCCATTTCCACCTTTTATGTTTGTTAAAATGCATGAATCGAAGTATTTAATCCGACGGCAGTTATAGACCCTCATTGCCCACACATTTATTTGCAGAACTTGGCTTCATAAAATCATTAAAAAGTGCAAATTTAAATTTGTCATTCTAGGAAATTAACTTAAACTATGGATTATACTTTAGCAGAAAAGTTTTAGTTATTTTTTAACATAGTATAGGTGAAAAGAGATTTTATTCTTTTTCTTAAATACTGAGGTTGTAGCAGTAGCATGTTCCTTGTTACTTTGAGGTTTCTGTTTTGTGGTGTTAAAAGTTATTCTAGTGCAGTATTATTCTAGGAAAAAAGTATAACAATGTTATCCATTGGGGTAATTTCGTTGTATGGAGTTTTTTCCCTTGTTTTTACTAGTGGCAATCACATGTTGTTTAGCATAATACTATATATATTACAGTGATGTAGCACCTTCTCTCCTAATAACAATTGTTGTTTTGGAAATAGCACCCACTCTTTTTTGTTTTGGTTGGTGGTGTATAGAAAGCTTAAAGTGGCTTCCGCTTTTACAATTTTGTTGTTGTAGTGTTTATGGCCATTATTACACTGACCCCTACAAGTATATAATTAAGATTATATCCGCATCTAAGAAATTTTTACTTTGTTTTGCTGTAATATTTGTGGTCCTCCTCCTAACCCCAAGTAAATGATTGAGATGTTCTGTAGATAAAAGAAATATATAACTTTTACATGTTTCTTCCATGTCAATTTTTCTTTTTCCTGTTGATATTTTAGTACCTCATTGCCAATTCATCATCAACAGATAGCAGAAAATTCAGAACTGTAAAATGATAGAAAATGCATTACTGAACGGACCGTGCCAAATTTATTAAAACTACATTCTCCTTCTGTTCCAAAATATAAAATCAATTGATTTTTTAAAAATTAATTTAGATATTTTCAAACTCAAAATTGATATAGTTAACTTTAGTAAAGACAATAATGAATATTTAAAATTTAAGTAGTACTACTTATAAGATTTATTTTTTTATAATTTTAAATGAATCAAATTAATTTTGATTTGTTTTCAAATTGACTTTCTAAAAGTCAGTGTTGTTCTCAGATTTTGGAACGGAGCAAGTATTTTATTTTGCTAACCTATCTGATTATGGATGATAAGGTCTGTGGGTTTTAGCCTTATTATATTACAATATCCTCAGATTTATGGTGGAGACAGCATTTCTGCGGGCCTGTATTTTCTTGAACTTTTTTGAGTGTACTGACATAGTGTCATGATCTCCTGAGGATCCAAAGTTTCAGAGATGCACTACAATTGATGACATTTAGGAATTCAAAATATTATTTTTGCAGGCCAGAATGTGAACACTAGTTTTCTGATCCCATACTTGGAATCATTGGGGTCCACATTCTCAAATGGGGCAAACTTTGCAGTGGTGGGTTCATCTACCCTTCCTAGATATTTACCCTTTGCACTGAATGTTCAGATTATGCAGTTCCTTCATTTCAAGGCTCGGTCACTTGAACTTGTTACTGCAGGTAAAGTTTTCATTGACCTTTTTAAGCTTTACTTATGCTTCATGGTTAATTAGTTGCTATCTATAAGCATTTCAAATTAGGAAAACAAATATTTAAAAAAATTAAATTTGATTTCCAAGGGAAGACGGGGTTGATTACCTGAAAAATATGTCTAGCTTCTAAAGAGTTGCCAAATAAAGACTTGAACTTCACAAGATGGAAATTTAAATTTGAAAATTTGTCTGGCATATATCCACTGCTCTTTTACTTATTAAAATTTGAATTAAGACATCTAAAATTTGAATTAAGACATTTAAGAGGCATGCAAATTTTTGTAAGTTGCATATTAGTTTTTGCTTAATTGCGAAATCAAAAGTTTCAAAATATATTATGTAGGATGATATATGAAACTTGAAAAAGACAATAGGTTATGTCTTATGTACTACTTTTGACTTGCGTTATGTCAAAGCAGTGGAAAATCTGAACATTTTCCTTAGCAACCAAACAAATAAAATAAGAAAGAATGAAATTAATTCAAAAGTGTAAGGAATTGGTAGGCCTAAGCAGCTCTAACCCTGACATCTAACACATATTTAGTTTCATTAAGAAATAGATTTTGAAACAACCAATTTGGCGATGACTGAAGTAACCCACAAGGTTCAAATATTAAATCTCAAGGCTTTTCTTGCTTATGTGGCAGTACAAACGCTCACACGTTTCCATGTAGAAGCATCCAACTCAAAACAACTTGCTTATGGGTTGAAGTAACCCTTGAGGTTTATAAGTCTCAAGGATTGACATGTTAGACGTGAGACATTTATATTCTCAACATGGGGGAGAGAGAGTTCTTACCTTTACTCCTTATGCTCATATACTTATGTCAATTATTGATCTTCATATTTTATTGTTAGGCATGGTTGCAGCCATTATTGACCAGACATGAATAAACTAAGAATGGCCTACTTGACTCTTTTATGTTACATTCACCTGCTAATATGTCCTTATACCATCAAAGGCATTGCAAAAACTGAATTTAACGAAGACCATCTAACACCTTCGGGACTTACCATCGAAAGCTCATGGTTAACTTTTCATGTGGCAAGTTGAAATGTTTTACTTTTAATCATGAGTAATAATACTATAGTTTCTAAATAGAGATATCTGCTTAGCTTGTGAAAATCTTCCCTTACCTTCTGTCTACTTAAATGGTTTTAATTTAAGTCTAGAGACTAATTGACTAGATTCTTAAACTTGTATCTAGGTTCACAACATTTGATAAATGATGAGGGTTTCCGAGATGCGCTTTATATGATTGATATAGGCCAAAATGACCTGGCAGATGCATTTTCTAAGAACCTATCTTATGCGAAAGTTATCGAAAAGATCCCATCTGTAATTACAGAAATCAAGATTGCCATGAAGGTTAGTTGAGTCTTTAAAGTTCTCATAAGATATTTAAGGAAAGTAATGTTTCGGACTTTCGGGACCATCGATAGAATCTAGCAGATCTGCTTCTTACCTCTTCTGGTTTGCCATTATAAATTGAACATTATCTGTTTCTTGGTGTCACCAACAAATATTTTCTTTCTTTTTAACTTCAATGTTATCTGTACTAACAATACTGCTTATTTGAGGTATTTAAAATGTTTGGGTCATAGCAATTCTAGAAGAAAGGCAACAGCAGATATTGTCAAAACAAATTTTATAACCAGATTGCTAAGGCTTGTTGTTTGAACTTCTTTTAATTCACAAATCCTAGTGTTGTTGTTTGAACTTCTTTTAATTCACAAATCCTATTGTTCTAAGATGTGATTTTGTGATAAAAACATTGAGTAGCTTAATGTGAATTTACCAAAAACCCAAAGGCAATATCTTCACCCTTGTTCAGGCAAGTTTCAGTAAATAATTTACCGCTCTATGCGAAAACTTCCCTCTGTCAATATGCAAGTTAATCTGTTAAATTTTTCCTAACCATCTTTTTCATTCTCTTTTGTCATCCACAGACTATATATGATCAAGGTGGCAGGAATTTTTGGGTCCACAACACCGGTCCACTGGGATGTCTCCCTCAAAAACTTTCTTTAGTTCAGAAAACTACTAAAGATCTCGATCAACATGGATGCCTTTCAAGATACAATGCTGCTGCGAGCATGTTTAATGAAAGACTAAGCAATCTATGCCAAGAAATGAGATCTGAATTGAAAGATGCTACTGTTGTATATGTAGATATTTATGCCATCAAGTATGACCTCATTGCCAACTCTAGCAAAATTGGTAAGCTCATCAGGCTCTTTTTTCTTTCTTTCTAAGTTGGTATGCTAGCTGCCATGATGATGAATAGAATCTTTTACCATGTGTATTCTTTTATTTGAAACCCGTATTTATTGACAAGTTCAAGTTCCTGTTTTTGGATTGAAGCATATTAGAATTTTCCTTAAAAAATATCTCAGGTTTAGTCAGTTTGAAGATATGTACTGACTGCAAAATATTGTTTAGCCCATTTGGTGAATGTTTCTAATTATTAGTTGACCACGTTCCAAGAATGTCGCGAGAACTTGACACATCTTTCAATTCTGTGTATCATGTTTACATTCGATGGATTCACCCTTGCAGGACTCTCAAGTCCATTGATGGCTTGCTGCGGATTCAGAGGACCTCCATACAATTACAATATCCAGATGACATGTGGTCAGGCTGGTGTTCAGGTCTGCGATGAAGGATCTAAATTTGTTAGTTGGGATGGAATCCATTACACTGAAGCGGCCAACACAATTGTAGCCTCTAAAATACTTTCCAGTGTTTATTCTACGCCACGAATTGCCTTTGATTTCTTTTGCCATTGATGAAATTCATTCAATTGTATAATATGCAGCTGGGGTTCTTTTCTGCTGCTGCTGCTGTTGTTGTTAGCTTGATGAAATAACTATAAAATGCTCATCTCAGTTTGCTTTTTGGCAAGTTGCAACACATTGCATTTTGGTTAGAAAAAAGATAGCTGAGCTCCAGTCCAACTAGATAAATTTATAGATTAATACTACTTATTTTCTAAAATTAGAGTCCATTTCACTTTTAATTTATTCTTTTCAGACATTTTAATGTCTTCCTTATTTCTTTTTAGTTCACAACACAGATGGGAGTTTAAGAGGGGAGCAGTTGGTTTATGTTCAGTGTTCAGCTTTCCTTGTTGGGACATCCAAAATGAGAGACTTGAGAATTCACTCCAAAATTTATTACTATATTTTCTGCTCATAAAGGAATCTCATTTCTCTTTTGCAACTCCTAAAGTGATAGATTCTTTTCTGTAAATAAGTCTAGTTTTTACTGACAGTAGTGTAAATTCATTAATTTGTTTATTTTAAAGTTAATAATAAAATAAATATATATTCCTAATATTTTTAAACTTTATAAAGAAATATGACTTTAAATTATGAATAAGTATACACATATAACAATTAAATATCACATCAAGTATTATATTTATTTATATTATTAAAAAATAAGATATAATATTAAATTTTTTATTATATTTTATTTTTTAATAATATTAATAAATATAATATTTAATCGTTATGTGCATGCACTTGCCCTTGAATTATATTCCTAATTTTTTTTTGAAAGTGGGAGCGTTTACGAGGTTTTGATGTTAATTATCAAAATAAATGGTAGTCAAACCCCACACTGAGAGAGGGCGGCTTTTTTTTTTTTGCTAAATAAGGGCGGCTTTTCCCAACCTGAAAACCATTACTGAGAGAAAAAAAAAGTGAAGCAATGTCAATGTCGATATTAGTTTCATCTCTCTCGTTTTCTGGTTCTTACGACGGAACGCCGATCACTGTCTCCGCCACCGCACTTCGTACATCTCAGGTAATGTTCGATCAATTTTCTCGGTAAACAATCAGTCCAATTTGATATCTTCTACTGTAATGTTATTGATTTTAGTTGCCTTTTTGATATTTTGTGGAACTATAGTATTTCAGCTGAGGCTACCTTTTTTTTTCCCTAATAATTTTGTAACTGAGATTATTAATATTGGGTGTCTGACTTGGTGAAATTTAGGCTTAAAGTTGACCTTTGTAATTGGAATAAAAGCGTTTAATTTCTTCCTAAATTTGGAAATTGCATGTGGGAGAATGTGGTTTGATTTTCAGATTTGGCTTGAATGTTTTTTTCCCCTTAAGGTATGTAAACATGTAAATTAAAATTGGATATTTAATTATAAAGGCTAATTTGGTCACAAAAAATTGTGACTGGGTTCTATTGTTCAATTTTGGCTTTGAGAAACAATTGTCAGAAAGTCCTTACTGGGATGATAATGCCTATTGCAAATACATATTTATCTGGATATTACAGCAATGCCAAAAACGAAAGAATTCAAAGAAGTAGCTTTTGTCCACGATGCTTTTTTGATAATTTTCTGGTGAAATGCAGACATGGTGGTGAGAAAATTTTGCTTTTGGCAAATAATATATTTCTTGTTGTGTTAGTTATTTGAAGAACATATACAAGTGACTCCGCCTTCCGCCCTCCCTTGCCAACAAAAAAAAAAAAGGCGAATTTTGTTATGTCTCTCACTCTTAGATATGGTGGGCAATTGTTAGAATTCAACTGTTATGTCAGTTAATAGTTCTGGTAACAATAGTGAGAAAGTGGTTGTGTTATTCTAAGAAGTGAATTGCCTAAGCTTTTGGTATTTTGTTGCAGGTACCAACAAATCACTTACATTTTGCGAGAGATGATTGTTTTCTGCACAATGAAAATGCTGCCAAGTTCTGTAGCAAGTTTAATGATTTTAAAACTTGGATATTTGGTAGTCTGAATTTCCGGGGGCCCAAGAGAAAATATAAATGGGGGAATGAGTTTAAGAGTCTACCGATTCAAGATAAAGGCCAACTGACAAGGCATTTAGAAGGAACTTTGTCACCAGAAGGCATGTTTCTGAATTTGTAGTTAGTTTGCCAAATGGTAGTTTAAATTTCGTATTTGTCCACTATATTTGACAAAATTCTTTGTTTGCTGAGAAGAGATGAGAAAATAAAACAAAAAGACGAAAATAAAAAACTAAAGAATCAAGAAAAAGACACGACGTAATCTAATTTCAGTTCTGAACCACAATGTCAACTTCCTATTTCCACTGCAGTTGTTGCTTCCATGAGAACATGTTTGCAACATGAAGAGAATTCTGCACTTAATCATCTACCTTACATTTCCGCAATAAAGGCCAAATCCATGAAATCTCCTTTATCATTGCCACGGAAGCATTCCTCCACCGCTGTAGCTCAGTCTACTCCCTCTCTGTGTATAGCTGTCATCGGAGCAACAGGTCAATTGGCAAGGAGGAAGATTTTTCCAGCATTGTTTGCTCTGTATTACAGTGCCTATCTGCCTGAGGTAAGAGTAGTACTTGTATATTTTTCTGTAGCTTTTATGCATCTAACCAGAACTACTTCTTTACTCTAGATGTATTCTTCAGAATGAACGTTGTCATTGGAGTCATTTTCAGTCATTTTATTTACTTCAATGTGTTCTGGTGTCTTCTCTTGCATCTTGGGTCATTGCGAAGATCTATCTTTTGCTTTTTTTTCTGTGTATATTTTTCTTTTCCATTATATATGTATATGTACAGGGAGAGAGATAATAAGATTGGAAAACAAATGATTTACAAAACAAAGTTTATATATGGTCTCCTAATTTCCTCTTGGGGGTGGGTTGATAGGTCTTTTTTTTTTTGGTGGGGGTGGGGGTGTGGGGGGGGGGGGGGGGGGGAGTTGATGATAGTGATATGAGGTTTGGCAAATTGTAGAACTTCGTTTTTTTAAATGCGAACCTTACATATTTTTAAATGGTGAATGAACACCGGTGTAAGTAGTCTTTGACCTGTTGAGATAAAGTTGTAAGCATTACTCAAGACTGCAAAAAATAAATAAATTAGAACCCTAGTGTACAAGATGCATAAAGCGGTGACCACCTAGAGGTTGAAAGCCTACTTAGATTTCTTATCCCTACGAAATTAATAGAAAGTAATGTAGTTGTGACCGTTTTCCTACAGATCCATTAGTTGAAGTAATTATTGCTTGTTTTGTTGGCTAAGAGTTTCTCCCCACCGATAAAAGTGCACCTATCTGCATCTTCAATGTATAATTTATGACATAATAGAAATAAAAGTAAGTTTGTCTATTTATTACGTATTCATAAATTCAGTGACATGAATTGGACGAATAGTTTGTAATGAATTCACTCTGTAATGACCAATCTACGAGCATGACCAATTTGAGACCCTAACTGGCAATTTTTTTTACCCTATCCCCCAGTATAGGAATCCCTTCATACTACAATCCTAAAAAGTTCAACTCTCTTTTGGAGTAACTTCTGTCATGTCATAAACTCCTTGTGTAGTCATTCTCAACTATGAACTTAATTTGCTACTAACTACCTTCGTCCCCAATCCTGATTTGGACTCCTTACATGCATACAACCCATATTCACCTCCCACTACCCTTCTGCATATAGTAGTGTCGTCTCACTAAATATCCATAGCCATCTATGCAACCAGATCTCACTAAGACGCCTGTGCTGCTATGCCTAAGCCTTCTTCTCTTACAGAGTGGGCCACAGTCAAGCAGTACACAGTAAAAGAAATATATAGCGTATGCAATATAGGGTAGCTTGTTTAAAATTTTAATATAAGAAACCAGCTTGATTTTTCATTATGATTCAACTATTAGGATCTCTTTTGTGGAACCTTTTCTTCTTGTTTTGGTGATACAAAAGATCAGCACAAATCATTAGTTATTGATGTGAAAAGAGATGACATTTTTTAGAAGTAGTATCAACCTTTTAGATGCAAAAAAGGGTAAAAGAATAAGTGATGAAGAAGAATGTAGTGATTTAGGTAATTGATGTTGCCCAAATTTGAACTACTTTAAAAATTAGAGGAACACGGCACCAGTGTAAGTCGTCTTTGACCTGTTGAGATAAAGTTGTAAGCATTACTCAAGACTACAAAAAATAAAATAAAATTAGAAACCTAGTGCAGAAGACGCATAAAGAGGTGACCACCTAGATGTCTAAAGCCTAATTAGCTTTCTTATCCCTACAAAATTAATAGAAAGTAATGTAGTTGTGGCCCTTTTCCTTCAGATCCATTAGTAGAAGAAGTAATTATTGCGTGTTTTGTTGGCTAAGAGTTTCTCCCCACTGATAAAAGTGCAGCTATCTGCATCTTCAATGTATAATTTATGACATAATAGAAATAAAAGTAAGCTTGTCTATTTATTACATATTCCTAAATTCAGTGACATGAATTCGACTAATGGTTTGTAATGAATTCACTCTGTAATGACCAATTTGAGACCCTAGTTGGCAATTTTTTTACCCTATCCCCCAATATAAGAATCCTTTCATACTACAGTCCTACAAAGTTCAACTCTCTTTTGGAGTAACTTCTGTCATGTCATAAACTCCTTGTGTAGTCATTCTCAACTATGAACTTAATTTGCTATTAACTACCTTCATCCACAACCCTGATTTGGACTCCTCAAATGCATACAGTTCTGTCACCCTGACCAAGCCCATATTCACCTACCACTACCCTTCTGCATATAGTAGTGTCGCCTCACTAAATAGTAAATATTCCTAGCCATCTATGCAACCAAATTTCACTAAGATGCCTGTGCTGCTATGCCTAAAGCCTTCTTCTTCTCTTACAAAGTGGGCAGCTAGTACACAGTAATATAGGGTAGCTTGTTTAAAAATTTAATATAAGAAATCAGCTTGATTTTTCATTCTGATTCAACTATTAGGGTCTCTTTCGTGGAACTTTTTCTTCTTGTTTTGGTGATATGGTATATGACTAATAAGTTTCTTATTCTAGGCGGCACATTTTTCATATGTTTTTACCTTATGCTAATAAAAAGGTCTCAACCAAATCTCTCTGGTCAAAAGATCAGCACAAATCATTAGTTTTTGATGTGAAAGGAGATGATTATTTTTAGAATTAGTATTAACCTTTAGATGCAAAAAGGTGTGAAAGAATAAGTGATGAAGGAATAATGTAGTGGTTTCGGTAATTGATGTTACCCAAATTTGAACTACTTTAAAAATTAGAGTTACATGGCACCGGTGTAAGTAGTCTTTGACCTGTTGACATAAAGTTGTAAGCATTACTCCAGATTGCAAACAAAAATAAAAAATTAGAACCCTAGTGCCAAAGACGCATGAAGAGGTGACCGCCTAGAGGTCTAAAGCTTACTTAGATTTCTTATCGCTACGAAATTAATAGAAAATAATGTAGCTGTGGCCCTTTTCCTTCAAACCCACTAGTAGAAGAAGTAATTATTGCATGTTTTGTTGTCTAAGAGTTTCTCCCCACTAATAAAAGTGCACCTATCTGCATCTTCAATGTATAATTTACGACATAATAGAAATAAAAGTAAGCTTGTCTATTTATTACATATTCATAAATTCAGTGACCTGAATTCGACGAATGGTTTCTAATGAAATCACTCTGTAATTACCAATTTGCGAGCATGATCAATTTGAGACCCTAGTTGGCAAATTTTTTACCCTATCCCCCAATATAGGAATCCCTTCATACTATAATCCTACAAAGTTCAACTCTCTTTTGGAGTAACTTCTGTCATGTCAAAAACTCCTTGTTCAGTCATTCTCAACTATGAACTTAATTCTTAATTTGCTACTAACTACCTTCATCCCCAACCCTGATTTGGACTCCTCACATGCATACAGTTCTGTCACTTTACCAACCCCATATTTACCTCCCACTACCCTTCTGCATATAGTAGCATCGTCTCACTTAATATTGATAGTCATCTATGCAACCAAATCTCACTAAGACGCCTGTGCTGCTATGCTTAAGCCTTCTTCTCTTACAAAGTGGGCAACAGTCAACCGGTACACAGTAATATTCTGTAGCTTGTTTAAAAATTTAATATAAGAAATTAGCTTGATCTTTCATTCTGATTCAACTATTAGGATATCTTTCGTGGAACTTTTTCTTCTTGTTTGGTGATATGGTATATGACTAATAAGGTCCTTATTCTAGACGGAACATTTTCCATATGTTTTTACCTTATGCTAATGAAAAGGTCTCGACCAAATCTCTGTGGTCAAAAGATCAGTACAAATCATTAGTTATTGATGTGAAAAGAGATTAATTTTTTTAAAATTAGTATTAACCTTTTAGATGCAAAAAGGTGTGAAAGAATAAGTGATGACGGAATAATGTAGTGGTTTAAGTAATTGACGTTGCCCAAATTTGAACTACTTTAAAAATTAGAGGTACATGGCACCGGTGTAAGTAGTCTTTGACCTGTCGAGAGTTGTAAGCATTACTCCGGACTGCGAAAAAATAATAATAGTACCCTAGTGCAGAAGACGCATAAAGAGGTTGACCACCTAGAGGTCTAAACCTTACTTAGATTTCTTATCCCTACAAAATTAATCGAAAGTAATGTAGCTGTGCCCTTTTTCCTTCATATCCATTCGTAGAAGAAGTAATTATTGCATGTTTTGTTGGCTTAGAGTTTCTCCCCATTGAAAAAAATGCACCTATCTGCATCTTGAATGTATGATTTACGACATAATAGAAATAAAAGAAAGCTTGTCTATTTATTACATATTCATAAATTCGGTGATATGAATTCGATGAATGGTTTGTAATGACCAATTTGCGAGCATGACCAATTTGAGACCCTAGTTGGCAATTTTTTTTACCCTTTCCCCCAATATAGGAATCCCTTCATACTACAATCCTACAAAGTTCAACTCTCTTTTGTACTAACTTCTGTCATGTCATAAACTCCTTGTGTAGTCATTCTCAACTATAAATTTAATTTGCTACTAACTACCTTCATCCCCAACCCTGATTTGGACTCCTCACATGCATACAGTTCTGTCACCCTGACCAACCCCATATTCACCTCCCACTACCCTTCTGCATATAGTAGTGTCGTCTCACTAAATATTCATAGCCATCTGTGCAACCAAATCTCACTAAGATGCCTGTACTGCTATGCCTAAGCCTTCTTCTATTACAAAGTGGGCAGCAGTCAACCAGTACACAGTAATATAGGGTTTCTTGTTTAAAAATTTAATATAAGAAATTAGCTTGATTTTTCATTTTGATTCAACTATTTGGATCTCTTTTGTGGAACTTTTTCTTGTTGTTTTGGTGATATGATATATGACTAATAAGGTACTTATTCTAGACCACACATTTTCTATATGTTTTTACCTTATGCTAATAAAAAGGTCTCGACCAAATCTCTCTCTTCAAAAGAGCAGCTCAAATCATTAGTTACTGATGTGAAAAGTGATGAAAATTTTAGAAATAGTATTAACCTTTTAGATTTAAAAAAGTGTGAAAGAATATGAGTGATGAAGGAATAATGTAGTGGTTTCGGTAATTGATGTTGCCCAAATTTGAACTACTTTAAAAATTAGAGGAACATTGTATTTCTCCCTTAGTATCAGATTAATGTTTTTTTCCATGTTTTGGTGATATCATTTCGGCTCTCTCATGGCTGCAGAATGTCAGTATTTTTGGTTATTCAAGAAGGGATTTAACAGATGAAGACTTCAGATCCATCATAGCATCAACTTTAACTTGCCGACTTGATTATCAGTATGATCTACGTACCTAGTACTCATTAATTATTTCCATATGTTTCCTGTAACAATTTCCCCCCCATATGTACTGGTTTTTAGATTTTAAATTTTGGACAGGCATACATGCGAAATTTGTATTTGCGCATATGGTTTATTGTTTTTACAAAAAACTATAGGAACTTGTAAAATTATGACTTTGTGGGGGCATATGGGGGCATGGGGTCTTTTCTTTGCCGAGAATAGAAAGTGTCAACAGTATTTAGCAATGCCCACTCGGTTGTCATCATATTGGCACTAACCAGCAGGGAGCCTGATAGGAGGGGCCCAGATGATCCTGCAGTCACAGGGAAGCCCTAGCCCTACTAGGGTCATAGTGGACTTTTTGGGCCTTGTTTATGAATTGTAGTGAAATGTTGAACACAAACAACTTGCATACTTTCAACTTCTCAGAATTGTTCCTGCTTAGTTGAAGTATCCTTATTGTTAGTGAAGTGCATCCAACTAACATGAATTGGTATGCACTTGCAATATCAAGTCACACATTATTGAAATACTTTGTCAAATTGAAATCTTTAAAAGGTCAAATTACAGAAAATTAGATGTTTTTCTAGTCGTGTTAGATAAGTTGAGACTTTGTAGTGATTACCAAAAATTAAGAAAATTATTCTCTTTTTTTCTTTGTTTTATTTAGCTTCGTATTATATATCTATGTAGGTATTCTTTTCTATTCTTTTTCTTGATTTTTTTTTTTTGCTTATTTAATTTTTTTATCTTTTTTTCTTGCCCTTCTACTTTTATGCTTACATATGGAGTTCAATTTCAAGCTTACTCTAGTTAGTATGGGATAAAAGGTTGTTGAGTTTAGCGAGTTGATTTTTTCCAGAGAGGATTGTGGCAGCAAAATGGATGCTTTTCTGAGTAGATTATATTATCTTAATGGAGGTTATGACAATAGAGAAGGGATGACAAAGCTAAATTCTCTGATGGAGCAGATTGAGGTAATGGGACATTATTACAAGTTTATTTGATGGATTAGAACAAATCTTCGTGCACTTTTCCGTTGTATAAATTGAAGGCATTTTGATCTTTAACGGCTGACCTTGTCTCAGGGGGAGTCTGACGTGAACAGAATCTTTTACCTCTCTGTGCCACAAGAAGCACTTCTAGATGTTGCATCCCCACTTGCTGATAATGCTCAATCCCAGAAGGGTTGGAATCGTGTAGTAATTGAGAAACCCTTTGGTTTTGGATCTTTTAATTCACCATCTTCTCACCAATTGATTCAATCCCTGCTCTCCAAGTTTGAAGAGAAGCAGTTGTATAGGTAAGAATGCACATTACTTGTATTCTATACTGCATTTTTTTCCAAGATGTTGTGATATAGATCATGCTTCAAGTCAACTGTATTTCAGGATAGATCATCTCTTGGGAAAAAACATTGTTGAAAACGTCACTGTTCTAAGGTTTTGTAATCTGGTTTTTCAGCAATTATGGAACCGAAGGTACATACGCAATGTACAGGTAACTGTTGATGCATTAAATATCACATGCTTTTACGGATTTTACATACATGTTCATTTTCGACCTGAACAATTACAGGTCATTTTTTCGGAAGACTTGGCTATGGACATGCAAGGAAGGTTATATTTAGGATTACATTTAATTTAATTCGGTATTGTATTTCACCTACGAGTGATCATTTGGTACACTATTAAGTTTTCGTTTTCCTTTTTGAACAGGAATTTTGACAATTATGGGATAATCAGCGACATTATACACAGCCATATACTCCAGACTATTGCCTTGCTTGCCATGGAACTGCCTGTAAGTCTTGATGGTGAAGACATTCGAAGTGAAAAGGTACAAAACCTTTTTCTGATGATACCTGTAAGCATAAATTGGATGCCTCTTGTGTAATATTGCTGGGTAGATTTCTCCAGGTGAAGGTTCTTAGATCAATCCGGAAATTAGAATCTACTGATGTCATTCTTGGACAGTATAAAGCTAGTTCTGAAGACAAAGATGATGCTTTCTTAAACAGTTCAACACCCACATTTTTTGCTGCTGCTTTGTACATTGAGAATGCACGGTGGGATGGTGTGCCTTTTCTAATTAACGCTGGCAGGGGACTCATTAAGCACAGGTAGAATGTACTTTTGAACAAAGATAGCAGTTACAATTTAAAAATTCATAGATTATTAATTTGTCAGATTTTACCCTTCCTCTCTGTATAAGAGAAAAAAATTTATTGGGTTAACTGCAAAAGTGCCCCTCAAAGTTCCACAAAATTCCACCTTTAGCCCCAAAGTATCAGTTTTCTCAATAGTGGTCCTTTAAATTTACACTTTTTACAAAACTGTTCCCTTTTAACATATTAGTGAAATTATGAGTCAAAATTCACATTTTATACAGTTTAATATACATTTGACCAATTCCAAACGTATGAATACAATAATATATACATTATATGAAATGTAAATAACATAAATTGCCAATGATTTCGGACATGTATGTGAAGGATTCCAACCTATAATTTTACTAATATGTTAAAAAGGAACAGTTTTGTAAAAAAATTAAACTTGAAGGAACACAATTAAGAAAGTTGGTACTTTGGGGCTAAAAATGAAATTTTGTGAAACTTTGAGGGACACTTTGGCAGTTTACCCAAATTTATTTGATGGTAATCTGTCCTCCAAACCTAGAGAATGTGTGTAAAAGTTGGCTTTCGATCTTATTCTTGATCAAATTTTGGTTATGAGAAATATGCCTCGACTTCAAATTAATTTTTTGAGTTTTTGGGATGGGATAATTCAAAGTTGCAGTAGGTTGCGTGCTATTTTGCTTAATTACTTTTAAGAATTTTGTAGATATGGATAAAATCAAGATACTTAAAAGTTAAAAGAGAATGAATGAATGATGTAACAATCAAGTTTTAATACTATATATTTGTAATAGGTTTTTTATTATTTTTCCTTTAATAAGTCCTCTTTTCTTCTTATTCCCTTCTCCTTCTTAAATTCTCTGTTTAATATAATTCTCCTTCTTATTTGTTTTCCTCTCTCTCCTTGATATAATAAACGAATATCAGTAACTGTCAATTGTAACTTTTTAGTATGAGGCTCTATGTGATGTACTCAAAACTATATTTTCGTATATCAAGTGATTCTAAGTATGTTTATTTCCTCCTCCATCTGCTAACAAGTCTTTTTCTTCCTTTTTAATTTTTTTCTTCTCGTATTAAGGTTTGTATATGACATACTTAAAAATAATGTTTTAAAAAATTTCTTTGAAATACTTTACTTTTGAATACTAAAAATCATTATTAAAAGAAAATTATTGAAAATAACTATGTCAACAGTCCAGGTGTTACTCTATGCCTTTTATATTCGTAATAAAAAAAAAAGTCAACAAAAAGTAGAGTGTAGGACTCTCATTTCTAGATGGAGGTAGTATTGTTTAATAATAGGTATTAATGATGTTTATTATTGTTTCTTATATTCTAGAACTTATATTGAACAATTTCTGGGGTTCCTATTTACATGCCATCCCCAGTTGCTCTACCTTATTACGTGATAATTACTCTTCTCCTGCCTCCCATGAAATAGACTTGGTCACCTGTCAAGTATAGATTTTTTTTTACCAATTTCAGCTTCCACAATGCAGAGTGGAAATACGCATACAGTTTCGTCATGTTCCTGGAAATCTTTACCGTGAACATATCGAGCATAACATTGATCTTGCCAATAATGAGTTGATCTTGCGTGACTTACCTGATGAAGCCATATTACTCAAATTAAACAATAAGATTCCTGGATTAGGCTTGAAACTGGATGCTTCAGAACTCAATTTGCTTTACAAGGACAAGTAAGCTGTTTATATGTATGTAATCTAATTCTTCTTATGAATCATCATATAAGGTGATACAAAACTTCTTTTTGAAGTGTTAAGATGCATGTTTGTCTTTGCTGTATAACTCAGGTACAATGTCGAGGTACCTGATTCCTACGAGCATCTTCTCCTTGATGTCATCGATGGCGACAACCATTTATTCATGAGAAGCGACGAAGTTGTAGCTGCATGTCATATCTTATCGTCAATTTTGCAGGAGATAGACAAAAAGAATATAACACCAGAGCCGTACGATTTAGGAGGTAAAGGTCCTGTCAAAGCGTCGGATTTGTGGGCAAAACACGGAGTTCAGTGGGTGGATGCCTAGCATTGTTCCCAAGCTGCCATAAACATGTGGATTTGACCCAGTGCCTGAATCTCATTCGAAATGGTTGGTATTGCATATGGATCCCTGTGTTTTGACCCCACCATTGTTTGTTCATAAACATAACAAATAAAGTAGTCCACTGTGGTTCCACTAAAAATCATTAACCAAACATGCAATATACTCGAACAACATGTCAAATGTATAACTAGATAAATGCAGTCTATATTTTACTGGCTGCGCTTCACTGTAAAATAAAATTTGCTTCATTTACACCGACTAGAAATAACAAAGGAACACTCAAGTCTGGCCATCCTTTTTGACATTTCAGTTCATTATGAATACTCGTTATCATAATTTTGTCCTATTCACCTTATGGTTATGATGGCCGAGAGGTTGCATAATACGTCGACATGGTAGGTAAGCCATGTTCTAGAAAAAGGGCCCAAACCATTCACCTTTAATACATAAGCATACCATCCCTACTAATAAGACGAGCTACACCCCAAAATTTCACGTCACAGGGTGGGCAACCATTACGTTATGGGCAATGACGCAAGGAAATAGAATATATTCTCTTAATCACTATTACTTTACTTCAATACCCTTCATAGTTAAGGATCTAAAAGTTGGTTTGAGATTGTTTATAAGTTATTAAGACTTAGAAGGTATTTTGAAATTGTTTATAAGCAGTCAAACGTGCATATAATTAATATTTTTTAACAATTAAAAAGTATTTGATAATTAACTTTTTGACAGTGCTTATAATCACCAATTTTTATAGGAATAAGTTTCACAAAATATATTATTAATCTATATTTTTACTAATTTTATCCATCTTTACTTTTCAAAATCTTCATTTTTAATAATTTAAAATTGAAATAAATGAAAAGCAATTTTTTTATACCAAATAATTTATAATTTTTACTGGTTTAAGTGTTTCTTTTTATTAAATATAAATTACTTTTTTAAAATTAATTATAAACAAAAAAAGTAGTCAAATTTATAATCACGTTTATTTAAACAATCTCAAACATATTCTTAGCCTAGGTAACATGGCCATTTCCGTCAATTCCTCTCCAGCAACTTGTACCTTAAACTGGCTTTAAAGTCAAAATCATCCTTGACTTTGTATCTAGACAGTCAATTTATTATGCAGGAGTTCATTTTTCCATTATAAGCCGCCCTAGTTGTAAAATCGTGAATTGTATCATAAGATATAAAAATAAAATAAAATAAAAAATATAATAATATATATTTAAATATATAAAATTTAAACTTGAATATATATAAAAATAATTAAGTAAATATTATTTTAGATTAAAAATAAATTTTAAAATTAAACAGTAGCAATTTTTTTAAAAAAATTAAACAGTAGTCAAGATATTCTAAATTGATTTATTAGATATTATTTCAGTAATCTTTATAGAGTAACAAAAGAAAAAAAAAATCAGATTCATCTTGAATCTATAAAATAAAAGAGAATAATTTAAATTAATAAGTAGAGATTTATATATCAGAATATAGAAAGTGAAACGGAAAAAATAGAACGATATTTTCAATTAGATACAATACTCTAAAAAGTGATTAAAGACTCATGAAGTGATATATAATATGTTTGTGCTAAAAAATCTCTTCAATTGAAATGTTAAAAGGTTTAAAAGTTTTGTTTTTAGTTTTTTGGATTTACATGAAAACTTTTCAAATTGGTTGCTTTTAAAAAGTATCATATCGTAAGAATCATATCGAATATAATTAAATTGTAAGATACAGTATCATTTTAAAGCTGCGATACATATCGAATTGTCTTCGTATCGTAAGATTCTGACAACTATATAAGCAATATCTTTTATGTTTAGTTTAGCTCACTGAAGAAGCTCATTGGCTGCAAACCTCCCTCTATCTATATCTACACACACACACATATATATATATATAGTATGGATAAGGAAGGGGAAAGAAGGAAGAGGAAGATGGAGAATAATGATGAAGAAAGTGAAGAAGATAAGATGGAAAAATTCTTTGCGCTGATTAGAAGCACGAGAAAGGTTCAAGAATGTATCGCAGGCAAGATAGATGGAGTAAAGGAGGAGGAAGAACTAAAGAAGGCTAATGAGAAGGAGAAGCTGAAGGCACCAGCAGCAGGTTGGTTTCCAACCTTCCAGCCAGAGGATTTTATGGCCGATTTTAGGTCCGAGGCTGGTGCTTATGTAACTGAGCCAGGTCCTTCAACTATTACTACTATCACCACAAATAACGGAAATAAGGAAGACAAAGGGAAAGAAGGAGATGATAACTTGGACCTCAATCTTTCATTGTAATGGTATGATTTAAAGCGTGTTCAAGTTATGTAATTGTTCATACAGTTTGATGGATAGAACAATTTTTCCCATTTAATTTCACGAAGATAAATGCATTACACTTAACAGGTTTCTATCTGCTCTATGTTCCTTTCGAGTTTCTGAAAATCATCAGAAATGGTGCATACTTGATAAGAGCCTAAGAGGAACAAGGTCTAGACTTCAGAGCAATGAATGGGTAGCATGTAATCTCAATAATTTGAACCAACACTATAAAGTATCGTTCAAAGAAAAATTCAACAGTTTGAGGTATTTTCAATTAGCATGTACTCCATCCGGAGAAAAGGTTTTATTTTCTGTGTCCATCCAACATTACTATTTTGACCTTTATTTTGCTCAAAAAGAAATATGTGCGATCTAAAATATGGGTATTTTTGGAAAAATCTACACTATTTTTTAGGTAGTCTCCCACAGTGCACGAACGGTAAATTGAAATAACTAAATTGGAATGGAGGGAGTAGGCAATTATAATGTTCAAGTTCTAAGTTCTAACAAACCTCTCCTGGCAGCCACGAATCAGGTTGCATATGTGTGTGCGCACGCGTGTGAGAGAGAAATGAAGTAAATGAAAAAAAAATTGAGCAACTTTTTATTTTTGTTGGGGGGTGAAAGTGCAATCAGAGTCGCCATTAGCAAGAGATAAGGTTCTACAACTTTCAGCAGAATATGAACTCTGGTTAAGACACGACTAAATGAGGCAGAGAAGTTGACAGAAACTAAAGGCTGGCTCACGAAAAGAAGATCAACAGGTAGGTCCATTATGAAGAAGAGATTAAAACATTCCCCCTGATAATCAGAAGCTTCCAAGATGCTTGTGATCTGCCCATAAGGGTTTGCTTGATTTGAAGGAGAGTCAAAAGGAAAAGACTTGTATGGCAAAAGCCATATGCTTAGAAGCAATTTTATAACATGTAGCTGTAAACAACCCAATGAACGTAAAAAAGCAAAAGGAAAAAACAGAAAGAAAAAGAATGAAATTTTATTTTGTTTCCATTATCGTTGGTTCTATACAAAGCTCGTAAGCATCAATTAATACAAAAAGAAAAAGACGAAGAAATATAAAGTTCATCAATTAATACAAAGAAAAGTCCCAGTATATTAAAATATGGTAGCGAAGCTGGGCATTTGACCTTCATCCCTCGGTAAAAACTAAAAGGATATGAGACACAAGTACAAACTCATTATAGAAAATGGGACTTTTAAGGCTAGAAGTATAGAACTTCGCCCACCTTGTTTTAAAAAATTAACACTACTAAACTTTGACACCCTTATTTTTAGAAAAGTTGATGCCAAGCATATAATGTACATGCATATGATTTTTGTGTTGATTCATGTAAACCATATCAACTGCGATGACATGTTACAACATTTAACATGACTTATGAACATCAAAAGCAAAGATCATTACTAAGACAGCATTTTTATTTTCAAATAGGTACTCACAATGTTTTTTCCAGGCACATAGTCGTAGGCTCTACAACTCTCTTTATATCCAAGGAAATTGATATTTCCACAAATTAGTTTGATATTTCCACAAGTGGGTCCCATTTGATCTTGTGAAAATATCAATTTAACTTGTAAAAATATCAATTCTCTATATCCAAATGTGTGTTATATGTATGTCTACAGGAATGATAGACTCATTCTCACTTGTCTATTCATTGTCTGAAGATTTGACAGCTTTGGTGCTTTTTGTTTGGGTTTCTCCTTCTCTACAGCTTAGGGGGGTTGAAGGAGGGAAGGATTGGAGGGATTTTGTCAAGTTGTGCTTGTTTTACAATTTTGCGACCGTAATGGCCAGAGAGGAATGCAATCATTTTTGTGGGTGGTTGATGTATGTCGACTTACTTTGAGATTAAGTGTCCTTCTATGCATATCTTTGACTTGCTTCATGACAGCTTTTTGGGGAACTTCTTTATCGTATTTACCTAGGGACCGGAGAGCTGTGATTCATCGATACCAGGCTGGTATTCTCATTTATTCTCTTGTTTTCTTTTGAATTTCCAGAAACTTCTTGTCCTCCATCAACATTATACTTCGACTTTCTCTTCTCTAACAAATTTTCTTCTTTTATCAAAGAAAAAAATAATTATAACAAGGCTAATGCCAACTCCAGCTTCTATTATGGGAAAAGATGAGGAAACATAAAGATTTGTGGTGCAACTTTTTGTTCATTGTTTTCTTCCTTTATCAAGCATAACATGCTAAGAAACATACAACTAATTGTAAGGAAATGCATTATGATAATTAGATGGACATTTCCACTAGGTAAATTACCTGAGCAGTGAGGAAAATAAAGTAGAAAAAGGAGCAATCAAACCAATGAGATGTACAGATGTAGAATTTATTTACTTGACATTGTAGCAATCCAGTTTGTATTTAAATACATGATAAGTACTATTTCTTTCGTGCTTCCGAACAATTTAAGGAAAAGAAATTTAATTAAAGAAAAAACATATATCATATGAATTAAGAGAACGATTCAATTCAATGACATAGTATGTGTCCAAATACGGCTGTATGTTAATTGCAACAAAATTATACTGAATTAACAGCAGAAAGGTTTACCGCGATTCATGAGATTCAGATCAATAGACCTGACTGATAATTTTGCCAACCTCATAAGCACTTGTGAAACTGGAACAGTCAGTGTCTCAGTGATATCATTAGAAAACTTTTGCACATGAGTTAATGTATGATATCACTAGTTGATGTGGAAAATCTGAAAAGTTCCAGCGATGTAAGTTGGCGTGATATTGGAGATCAATAACATGTAGAACATACCAAGCCGAAGGAAATAAAGAAGTTTTACCTTCACAATGCTTAGTTGACATGCTCTGCTTCATTTCAAGCCTCACAATTCTATAAAGAACTGCATAATGCCAATTATCAGGTCGCCTCCAATATCTGCACACAATAGCAGGCGTTCTTCAAGCTTGTAGTCACAATGCATTAGGCATGAATTTTGTAGATTAGTGGAACTGTTCATGGAAGCTTTGTACCAAAGGCGGGACAAGTGAAGATGGACTGGACCCGGATGACCCATCAACAACAGCAGTCACAATGTGATTCTGGAAACCAATATTAATTGGCCAAACCTCGTCAAAACCTTCAATCAGTTTCTCAGTAGAATGTGGTAGTCTGGTAGATCCTATTTGGACACATTAACAACTGTTGAAATCACCAATAATCCTTGCAAGAACACAAGCCATCCTTAAAATGATGGAATCTATTAGCATCCCTTAAGATGATCTCTCGCCCAGTGACTTTAGATATCAATTTAATAGCAGAATGGCAATCCCCACAAACCCGAAGGTTCTTCATTACCCGAATAGGCATGCCTTCAGGGACCTTCAAAAGTCCATATGCCACAGCCAGCTTCTCACTGTGATGCCCCAAGCTATGCACCTTCTCTTCTTCATCTACATCATGCAGCACAAAGCTACTATCAGGACGATACCCTGCTTCTCTTAACAAAACACCTAATTTCTCCAACATCCTCGTGATCATTGAGTGCTCAGGGTGGGACGTACTATCTCCCCCAGTAAACATATGGACTTTCTTCTCCACTTCAATCCAACTACAACCAGGTGATTTGTTAATGTTCTTTGATCTCATGTTTTTCCTCAGAGACGCAACATCGGCCCACTTACCTCTTGATGCATATATGTTAGATAGCAAGATATGGGGCCCAGCATTTTGGGGTTCAAGTTGAAGAAGTTTCTTTGCTGCGACTTCAGCCAATTCCGTGTTCAAGTGGGTTCTACATGCACCCAATAAAGAACCCCAAATAATAGCATCTGCTTCTACTGGCATATTATTTATCAGATTCATCGCCTCATTTAGACAGCCAGCTCGGCCTAGCATATCGACCATGCAAGCATAGTGTTCAGTTCTTGGCTCCACCAGAAACTTCGATTTCATAGACTCAAAGATTTCAAGCCCTACATTAACTTTTCCAGTGTAGCTACAAGCTGATAGAACTCCAATGAAGGTCACATCATCTGCTGCAATGCCTAAAGAAAGCATTTCATTAAAAACTTGAAGAGCTTCTTCTCCTAAACCATGTTGGGAGTAACCTGTGATAATAGAATTCCACATAACTATGTCCTTGGGAGAAAATTTGTCAAACACCCATTTAGCTTTGGCAAGATCACCACATTTCATATATGTTGTGATCAAAACCGAAGCAACGAATACATCAGAATCAAATTGTGACCGGACCAACTGAGCATGAACCTGTCTACCATGATCAAGACTTGCTAGGCTAGCACAAACTGAAAGGACGCTGATTAAAGAAGGGAAATTCAGCCTAAATCCTTGCCTTTGCATCAAAGAAAACAAACTAAGTGCTTCTACTTCAAACCCTTGCCGTTCATAAACCTTAATCATTGCACTCCATGTTCCATCATCCTTCTCCCTCATTTGATTAAATACCTCCCTTGCTTTATCAACTTCCCCATTCTGGCCAAATCCAAGTATCATTGCATTACAAGAAACAATGGACTTGACAGGCATTGCATCAAAAAGTTCTGAGGCCTCCTCAATCCGTCCACACCGAGTATAACCCATTAGCATTGCCGTCCACGACACCTCATTTTTCTCAGGCATGACCTCAAAAAGTTTCCTAGCAATATCCACTTTCTCATTCTGGCAATAACCCGAAATCATGGTAGTCCAAGAAATCACGTTCCTACGCGGCATATCATCAAAAAGCTCGCGAGCTTCAGCTAAACGACCTTCCTGACAATACCCAGCTATCATATTAGTCCTAGCAACCACATCTTTCACTGGCATCATATCAAATAGTCTACGGGCCTCATCAACCCGATTATCCTGAATTAACCCACCCAACATCACTGTCCAAGAAACAACATTCTTTTCTGGCATTTGCCTAAAAAGTGACTCTGCCTCTGAAATTGATCCTTCTTCTACATACCCTCTAACCATTGTGGTCCAAGAAACAACATTTCTTTCAGGCATTGTGTCAAATACTTTCCGGGCTTCCTTTATCCTCCTGCTCTTCACATACCCAGAAATCAACCCGTTCCAAGAAATAGTATTTCTCACAGGCATTCTGTCAAACAGAGCCTCGGCTTCGTTGGGCTGGTTGTTTTGGAAATACCCAGTAATTATTGAGTTCCATGAAACAATACTCTTTTCAGGCATTTTATCAAACACTTTTCGAGCATCCTCGATTCGGCCAAGACGGGCAGAGCGAGAAATCTGAGAAGTAGAGGAAATAGCAACACTTGAACAGTACGCTCGACGTAGGATTAACATAATTCGCATTTGATGGATGAGAATTTGAACTACAGCAACCAATACTGGAGTTGTCGAATTCTTTAATTTTGTTTTTAAAATACCTGTTTTGTGTTCGGCGGTGGGATGGGACTTGCAGCGTATTAGTCAGTTTTAAAAATAGAGAAAAGAAAGAAAAAAGAGGGAAGTTTATTGAGAAGATTAAAAAATAAGCTTAAAAGTAAACTGTTATTTTAAATTATTAATTTTTTTAATTAGTCAATATTTTTTTATATTTTAATTCACTTACACACGTCGTATTATAAATTAATGACGAGAATAAATACATGACGTATTAGTGCCGAAGTGTTAGAAAAATCATTTTTTAAATTAATTTTGCTATCATTTTAATGTTTTAAAAGGACAAAACCGTAATAAAACATAAAAGTTATTATTAAATTTTTTTAAAAGAACTTCTCATCTACTAAATTAGACTGAATCAAATTTAAACAATGCATTAATAAAAGCTTGAAATTAAGAAACCATAACATTCAATACTTTACCATGTTGTTTTGACTGTTGATGAACATACTGATATTTGGTGTTCGTGGCTTATAATTTAGTGATATGTGTAGTATGTTTGGTTTTGTATGGTCCTACGTGTCGCGGTTATCGTGTTCTACGTTTTTTGGCTTTTAACTCATTGACGATTGTCTGTAGGGGTGAGCAAGAAATTAATTTAACTTCGAAACCGCACTAAAAATCGCACAAATTGCACCAATTAAAATCGCATCAACGGTTCCGGTGTATGTGACAGTTTTAGGTGAATTGAAAAACCGAATTTACGGTTTGAGTTTAGTTTCTGAGCAAAACCGCACATGAAAAAACCGTAATGCACTATTTTTATTATTTTTTTCCCGTTGTTTGGCTATTTTCAACATGAACCATATCAAGAAGCATTATTATGGAAGTCACCTTTCAATGAATCCATTTGGAATTATCCCTCATGTAATTATATTTGTTTAGAATTTTCATATGTGAGAAGAAATTTTCAATCCATTTGGAATTATCCCTCATGTAACTTCTATTTTATTTTTATTTAGACAAAATAAAATAAATAAGGTTGTGTGTGTTATCAAAGTGATATTTAATATTGTGTGATGTTAAATTATTAATTTAAATTGCATAAAATTTAATTATTTCAATTGATTTTGGAACTGAAACTGCACTAAATAAAATCGCACCGCACCAATCACAAGCGATTTCATGTATGGTTTTGAATTTGTCAAACCGCACCTAAGCGGTTTCATGTGCGATTTGAACTTCAAATCACACCAAACTGCACCATGCTCACCCCTAGTTGTCTGATGCTGGTATTCAAATATTTATTCTAAGGGTTGTCTTCTTTTTCCCCATCTTGGAAGTTGGAAACCTTTCCCTTAGCACATACGGTGTATGAGGGATATAATTCCTTTCATAAATTTGTCCACTATTTTGTTTAGGAAATTAATATTTTCACAAGTTAATTTGATATTTCGGTAAGATAAAAAAGAACCCACTTATAAAAATATCAAATTAACTTGTGGAAATATCAATTCCTGTTTGTTTAAATTACAAGCATTTGATATTAAAAAAAGTTTGTTAAGCAATCAAGAGTATGTGGATCAAACGGGAAGCTGAACCTTATGTTATTGTCCCGTAGAAATTGAAATCAGATGAATATTATTTACTCTATGGTGAATAATATTTGAATTAAAAAATTAAAATCAAAAGAAATAATCTATGAGCGAATTGTTCAAAACCCAAAATTATAGTTTTCAAGCTTAGAAAGTTTCAGTTCCATTTATAGTGCAATTAGACCTTTGGTGTTAGTAGTGAGTAGTGCAACAAGGTTTGCCATTGAAAACCAAACCTTCAATGAAGCTACTTTTCGTTAGATATAAACCTTCAAGAATTTCTCTAGTCCAAGTTTCAACTTCATATGAGCTACGATTTTATTGAAAATTTCATGCCACGTTCTTTGCATTAAGTTCCCATTATACCTGCAGGCGGTGGAACTTCACGAACGAGAGGAAGAATGGAAGCTTTCATTCATTTTTCTTTGCATTCTAATTTTTCAGTGAGTTGTGCTCTGAAGGAACTTAGTTGCAGCGGATTCTTTTTGTTCAGGGATAACTATGGTTAGAACGGGAAAGAAAAAAAATCAAAGACAAAGAAGCACTGTCCATCACAGATGTTTACAGATCAATGAACTTGGTTGTAAGCTTTGTTTGCAACTATGTCTATTATCATCATTCTTCACATCACTGTGTACATGTGCCCGCCTTTTTAACTACAGATGAGGAGACCCAAATGCAATTTGCTACTTCCCTTGTTGGAGGTAAGTCGTCCACTGAATGCATGTTGCTGCTTGTTGAAGGTACTTGCTTGCCCCTTTTAAGTTTCTTCCAATGTATGCAATTTTCTGTTTCCTTGTGGAAGGTACTAGCCTCCTCTAAATTAGTCTTCCAATGTGTCTTCACATCTTTATGTCGGGACTATATCTTTTATCAGCCTGTATGTGATGGTGATGGGTGTTTGTTTCTGTGGTGCTTTAATAAACAGCTGCGTATATGTGACTTATTTTTATCTGAAAAAGAATGCATTATCGGCACATAAATTACATGTATTTAGAAGCCAAGTTCCAGATGTATTACGGGCTAGTTCTATTCATGTCCTATTATGCGACAGACTAGAATCTCCTCCATTACACCATTAGCGACACAAAATATTACTTTTAGCAACAACCAATACAATTATTTGCAATGCATTTTAGTGTCTTTAAATGGTTACTTTAAGGATTTTAGTGTCTTTAAATGGCCACTTCGGGATGTATTGTGGGTTAGTGACATTCATGTTCCATTAAGAGTAACATATTTCAGGATAATGGTCACGTTGCTAGCACCAGTGCCAATACTTGCTGCATATTTCTGGATAAGAGTCGCTGTTTTTTAGCACCGGGGCCAATATTTTAAAGGAAAGTATGATTCAGAGGAAGTTGCTTCCTTAATTAGTTAATGATGACCAAAATGCTAACATTTTGATTTATTAAAGAAATTTTCAAATCATAGTAAAGCTGTAACCTTTTTTTATGTAGATCTACCGAGGGCTAGAAAAGGAATTGTTGTGGGAACTGTGGACAAGTCAAAGAGTTCTCTATTTTTCTCAAAGAAATGGCTACATGATGTACTAATTCTGTAGTACAATACATGATGGATACACGATGCTGGTAGCCCAATTACAAACATCAACAAGCTTATAAACCCAAGGTGACTCGTACATATCACAATGACATGCAAAATTGCAAATAGCAACATTTACAGGGGAAAGATCAAGTTCAGCTACATGTAAGTTTGACACAGCACAAAATATAGAAGTTCCCAAAGTCTATATAATTTGCAATAGCTCATATCTTATGCATCAATACGGATTATGGACACTACCCATATTGATAAAAGGTGTGAGATAAGTTTATTAAGCTGATACAACAAAGCGATTTGAATAAAATGGCAGACCTATCCCCAATCAACAAAGGGAAGTTTTGGATATCCACCCTCTGGAGGAGGTTTTAGTGATGGGGGTAGATTTCCTAGTGAAATTCCTGAACTGTCTCTGATAATGTCACCTGATGATATGAAATAAAAAAGAAAAAAAGAGAGGCAGTCCAAACAAGTTAGATTGGAACAAAGTAAATGAAGCTATGAATACTGCAACCTTTTAGTGTGAAAGTTTGTCACTGTGAAAGTTTGTCACTGACAAATGGGTTAAATGAGATACAACAATGGAGTCATCATTTGGCATCGCTCAACAGTTTAACTTCAGAAATATAAATATTTATATGTGTGCACGTGCATACATATCAAAATTAAACCGACTATATGGGATATAAGTCTTCAACAAACCCTTATAAATGCAATATTTAAAATTTTTATTTTTATCAAAACTAAAGTCTTCAAATGCGTTGAGTCGCCTGTGGTAGTACTAGCTAAAGATAATTATCTTTATAAATCAACAGAACGTATGTCCTTCATTACAAAAGGCTTTAGAAGCAAATTAAGGAGAAAAGACCCAAGGGTACCTGCCATGCCTGGAGTGTTGGTACTCTGTAAATTTTGCTTGGGATGAAGATATTTACAAGCATCTCCGTAAGGACATGATCCCTATGAACCATTTGAAGAAAATTAGACCACAGATAACCCGAAGAATAGTTTAACTAAAGAAACATAGTCCATGAAAATATGTAGATTCGATTCCCCTACCATTCATCCCATTGTTTCAAACCACAACTTCTATTGATATTGAAGAAGAAAGCAAGTAAAAAATTATTTATTTTTTCCTTCATAAAAGAAGTTTTATAATCGAAAAGAAAGTATACAATAAAACAGGGGGAGACAAGTTCACCCTCATCGCAGATATGAACAAGAGATAAAAAAATATATATGCTCCTTACCATCCCAAATATGCACGTAAATGGAGCGGATAAAAACTTTAATTTCTTACACATTACAATCTAAATATTTGTCACATATATTTTGCCGTTGAAAAGCAGAAGGGAAGCATTTCCTCCTAACTCCTAAGTAACATAGAATACACAGACCAATCTCCCAAATCAGACTTTGAGCAGTTAAAGCTTGGACCTCTACTTTAAAAGCGATGAACTATCACTTTCAGCTCAAAATGGGTAACCAAAAAATGCAGGTTTTGAGATACAATAAATCATGATGTTTAGTGCTGAATTAAACTAAACCAACTGAATATTTTTTATTCAAGCAGATTGGTCCTAAAATTGTATTTTATATTATTAGTCCATACCCCATCCAATAAATAAACTTCAATTTCCAAATAATCAATTTTAAGAAAGTTTCAATAGAAATCATCCCAAATATACATACTACCATCTATTTAAGCTTATACAACATTCGAAATAAAAATTGAATGAGCAAAAAAACAATGTAGTAACCAAATTATGACTAGAGAGGATTGATAATACCGTTCTAACGAATCGATTGCAGACTCCTTTACCAAATGAGTCTTGATATACTTGATTTGGATCTGCCAATAGAACTCAATTTTGGATCAATAAAGAAATAGAAAGAAAGAAAAAATAGAATTAGGGTTTTGGATGGAGGAGGAACCTCACCTCGTAACGAGTCGTACCAGAGGGCTTTCGCTCTCTGGTGTTGGACACCCTGGAGATGGCGCTTCCTTGCGAAGGCGGTGTCCGGGAATTGTTTGTCGCAGTAATCGCAGTAATATTTCCCCAACGGCATTTTCCTCCGGACTTTTTAGACAAACAGGGTCTTATTTTATACATTACCCTGTGCTTGGTTAGTCCGAAGGTCTTTGTATTACAAGTTTCTTTTATATACACTGTGTAATATACAGTCAATTATATAAATAATTTTTTTAAAATATGATTGTAGACACCCAAATTTTGCACTTCTCTACTAATCCTGACAGGAGGGCAAAATCGTCATTTGACCCGACATGCGAAAAGGAAGGTGAACCCCAACACGAAGCCACCCCAACGATTTACGGTCAAAGCCGCCACGACGGACAACGAGCCGCCGGTCACTTGAAGCAAGGCAAAACAGTTGATCCAGAAAACACCTGAGTTGATCACGAAAGACGACCAATGGCCACTACGCTTACGATATTCGGGGATTTTCCAAAGCACAAAAAGCAATTTATACATCAGGTAACAGTCTTCCAAAATAATAACGCAGAAATTGGCGAATTAAGACCGCGTGACACGAAAATCGAGAAAAACAAGCTGGACAGCCGCGGATGCACCTGCGGCCACCGACAAAAAGGACTTTTGCACGGCTCGAGGACGGCACACGGCAGCCGAGGATTCGGCGCAGACGGCCACAGCAGGCAGCAGCCGGCCATTTCCACCCGAGAAGAAGAAGGAGAGAAGAAATTAGGGAGTTTTAGAGAGAGAAAGCTCGCGGGAGGAGAGAAAAATAGTGTTGTTCTTGGTTAGATTTGAGTAAAATATTTGTATTCTCTTGCTAGTTAGTCGAGTGTTCTTGTGGTGTTGTCCGATTTGTGAAATAAAAAGCTTTGATCGGCATTTTGCAAGGTGAAAAGGGTTTTCTTTTGATATTTTCTTATTTGTATTAATGTGATAATGTTGTGTTTTGGGTTTGTGTAGCATAGTATGTTGTTATATTGATGATGATCCGTGGGTTAGGGGTTGTTAGCGAGGGTTCCATTGGAACGTAACTTCCTCCTAACGCCCCGATGACATCTGTACGGTGACATATCATTCGTTGGGTTCATAGATAGTTATAGTATTGACATTGAGATTTGTGATGCATATGATATCGTAATGAGTTAGTATTGTTAGATTGGTCGTAGTGTTGGCAGTGCAACGATTTGGGTGAATGTGAGCCTAGGGAAGAGATCTTCGTGGTCAAATCCCGATGATGGACATTTTTGGGTGTATGTAATCATTAGATAGGATGCACGGTTGTATATATGTAATATCGGGCCTTAAAGCGATACCAAATCATGGTCGGGTTAAGGCCCCGTAATAATAAAGATATGTGATTGTGGGTGTTTGGGGTTGTCTGGATGGCTCACATGCCCATGGATAGCCCCGACACGTTTTGAATGCTTATTTTGATTTACGACATAAAACGATTTTCCAAAAATAAAGCAAACGATAAAGATCTTCTAAAAAAGATCAAATTAGGATATTAGATACATGAGGTTTAAAAAGTAAAGAGTTTTGGCGAAATTTTGATCCTTGTTTGACGAAAAGGCTATATTTGGTTTTGAAATGTCATAAAAATGTGCTTTGAAAAAATAAATAAACGTTTTCATTAAACTTTGTGCATAGGGTTAAAGAGTTCTAGAAGTTGCCTTCATTTTATTTATATCTATTGTTAGAAGGCAATGTATAGTCTCGATTCCTATTTGACAAAAGTTTAAAAACTATTGTTTTCTAAAATGACATCTAATAAAAAACCTCATCGTTTTCGAAATTAAAATCAATCTTTCTTATAAAAAGCGAAGCCTCGTCATTTGGGTCAAAAGACGTCTAAACGTTTTCCCGACAAAACACATTTTGCCATATAAAATCAAAACAACTTTTATGCAAAAGGACAACACAAACATCACCTAGGCACGCACACACACACGCGCACACACACATTTTAGGATTTAAAAGGATAGGAAAACATCAAGATTGCGGTAACCGTGTTTCACGGAAGTCGGGGGGTGCCTAACACCTTCCCCTCGCTTAAGCAAGCCCCCGAACTCTATGAATCTCGGTTTGCGGACCAATTAACTAGGAGTCACATATGAGCCAGCGATTACGAAAACAAAATTCGGATGAGTTGGTACATCCCTTTCAAATATACCAACTGGCGACTCTGGTCAACTGGCTTATTATAAAATCGACCTTTCGAAACCCCGTCGACACTAAGCCGACCCTTTTCAATAAATCACATCTTAAATCCAAAGGCTAAAATTGGAAAGGGCTTTTAAATATTAAAAAACGAAACGGCAAAAATCCCGGCGTCGACAGCTGGCGACTCCGCTGGGGAACATTAGAGGGCTTAAGCCGCGTTTAAAATCCTGATGTCTTCCTATCCTTTAAAAATCTAAAAAATGTGTGTATGTGTGCATTACTTGCAATTAATCTACCTTTTGTGCGTGTATGAGTGAATAGGCGAGTTTTGTGTTTGCTTTACGAATGTTTTACTGTAATGTCATCATTTGCATACGGTGAGGAACGATGAATGAATGATGAATGTATGTTGAGCAGTTCCTCCTCCTGAGGCAAACCCGTCGGATGTGGATTACTGGACTCAAATGGGTGCTCCCCGGCGAGGCTCAGGAAAAGCATCCACTCAGATCCAATCCAATTGAAAGATCGGATTTTTTCCCTTCTAGTATGTTGCGAAGATCTGGGAACCTTCATGCCAAAAAGCCCGCGAGAGTAACTTAGGGTAGGTCAGCCTCAGATAAACCCAAACGCGTGGAAGTCTCTTCATACCCTTTTACGTTTTACGCACATGACATCATGCTTAGTCAAACATTTTGTGCCTCCCACTTTGTCAAAATAAAAATACTAACCTCTGTTTTACAGGGACAACTTGGAGAGCATCATAAATTGCACAAATGTCATTACCTTAGTTAAAATAAAGGGATACTGACCCTATTTTGCAGGAAAAGATTACAAAACCCAAAAATACAAAAATATATGCTTTAGCACGCATCTGCCAATGTTTGTTTACCGGAACTAAACCTTGGCGTGTTTTATTTTGCAAGGATTACGCCCCAAACTCGTCTCCGATCCAAGAAAGCCAGAGAGTCAACGGTCGAAATGACTGAGAACCCCAATCCTAATCCGATTCCCGTATCTCGGAAAGAATTCGATGCTGTGAAGAATCAAATGACAGAGCTGACCATGTTGCTCAAAGAGCACTTTAAGCTAAAATCAGGGCCACAACCCGAGGACCCGCCGGGGCCATCATCTCAAGGGAGCGAGCTGACCCTAGAAACTCCAAAGGTTGAACCTCCGAAGCAAGTTATTATCATCCCAGAAGATGAGGTTGCCAGCAGTGTCAGCAAAAAGTTAAAGCAGATGGAAGAGGCCATAAAAACTATTAAGGGGATCGGGTCATATGGCAGTGTTAACTACTCCGATTTGTGCATCTTTTCGGGAACTAGATATCCCGAGAAGTTCAAACTCCCCGAATTTGAAAAGTATAACGGGTCAAGGGATCCTTACACACATTTGAAATTATACATCGGAGAGCTAGGGGGATATGCTGAGGACGAATCATTGAGAATGCAACTGTTCCAAAAAAGCCTGACAGGGGAGGCTAGGACATGGTATGCGAGGTTGGACAATGCTAAGATTCACAATTGGGAGGAGCTGGCCCACACCTTCCTAACGCAATACAGCTTTCAATCCCAGATGGCCCCGGACCGATACCAGATGACGAAAATCAGGAAGCAGACCAATGAATCCTTCAGAGACTACGCTCAACGGTGGAGGAGGATGGCAGCCCAAGTAAACCCACCCATGAGTGAGGCAGAGATGGTTATGACATTCATCGATATCCAAGAGGCCCCTTACTATGAAAGGGTGATAGCGGGGATAGGGAAGCCTTTTGCGGAGATGATCAAACATGGGGAGATGGCTGAGATGGGTTTAAAGTCAGGGAAAATCCGAGACCTCACAGCTCTTGAAGCTGTTGCTGAGCAAATCCAGAGTGGAAACTATAACAGTTCTTCCCGGAGACCCCAGAAGAGAAAGGAAAAGGATGTGTCCCTGGTACTGCAACGACTATCAGGGAAGGCAGTGACCAGCCCCCCGGTCCTCATGCAAAGAAATTAGGCCCCGCGTCCATTAAGTTTCAACAATCAAAGATATAAGGGGCGCAGGAAATTCGAAAAGCCACAAGAGAGGGAGTTCACCCCATTGGGGGATTCATTGGAACAAATACTGGCCATGTTGGTAAGCCAGAAGAAGATTACAGAGCTGGCACCTCCGTTGGACCCGAAGGGCAAGAGATATGACCCTAGCAAGAGATGCGCTTATCACTCGGCATCCCCGGGGCATGACACTCAGGAGTGCTGGTCGCTAAAGCACAAAATCCAGAACATGATTGATAGCGGGGAGATCGTGGTGGAACAATCGGAACCCCTAAATGTAAAGGTCAACCCTCTTCCCGAACACAATGGGGGAGGCGTGAACATAGTGGAAATCAGTGGGGTGGAAGGTCCTTTGAAATTGAAATACATAAGAAAGATAGAAGGAGAGATTGCTATGATCGATGCCCAGGAGGGTGCGCAAATTGAGCCTATCAAGTTGGTTGGCGTGATTCGAGATACCAAAAAGGAGCCTATCCGGTTATCAGCCCCAAGACCCCTTGTTATAGTAGCCAGGTCACAATTGCCAATTACCAGTTTGAAGGCTGTCCCGTGGAATTACGGGGGGAAGACCGAGGAGGAGGCCAGTTGTGCGTCAGTCAGCTCTAAGGGAAATCCATTGTATCTACCAAGGCGAGTCCTTGAGAGCACGAAAAAAGAAAACGGAAAAATCTCGGAGGAAAAAGCCTCGGAGTTTTGGGAGAAAATGAATCGCGGCAGGGCAGATGTGGTTAAGGCACTTGAGGTGCAACCACCCCTGACATCCATCTTAGACCTGGTATTGGCGTCCACTGATCATCATCAATTGTTAAGCAAAGTTCTGGAAGAGGCTTATGTCCCCAAGTCAATTAATACAGAGAGATTCGGCCACTTGGTGGGCCACTTGTTGGACAGCAATGTAATCTCATTCACCGACGACGATATCCCCAAAGAAGGGAGGGGGCACCGGAGGCCATTACACATTGCGGTCATCTCCTCCGGATATGTGATGAACGGAGTCTTGATTGATGGTGGGTCGGCCCTGAATATTTGCCCATATAGCACTTTAGAAAAGATGAAAATCAACCCCAAGCGCCTGCGGGCCAGCCAAGTGGTGGTAAGGGCGTTCGACAGGTCTAGAAAGGATACAGTGGGAGAGATTGAGCTACCGGTGGAGATCGGGCCTTATACTTTTGACATTTCCTTCCAGGTGTTAGATATCACGGCCAGCTACAACATGCTATTAGGGAGGCCCTGGATTCATATGGCCGGGGCAGTCCCCTCCACCCTGCATCAACAAATAAAGTTTATCATTGAGGGGAACTTGGTAACAATTGCAGCAGAATCTGACTACCCTGTTCCCTCTGTAAAAGGCATGCCTGTGATCCATGTGGACGAATCGGCCGAACCAATCAGCTATCAGGCATTTGAAATTAGCACCCCTCAGTATAAGCAGTTGGGGGCTCCGGAGTTGAAACCTAAAATGTCTCCCGAGCTCACCTTCGTTGCCCGGGAAATGATGGCAATGAACTTCCAGCCGGGGCAAGGGCTGGGCAAGAACAACCAAGGAATCACCGAGCCCATCCAGATGCCAGCACAGTCGGGCAAGGCAGGGTTAGGATACTACGGAGGTATCAGGTCGAAGAGCTCATACAAGAAAATTCCCGTTCGGATAACCGGAGTCCCGATACCGAGAGCCAATAATGAACACTCCCCGAGGGTAGTCAAGCCTGCATCTGAAGCCGAGGGTAAGGTGGAGGCTCCCCCAGCCAAGGGACTGGCCCAGCAGATGGATTTCTTGCAAGAAATCATGGAACAGTTTGAGGAGAAGTGTCATCTCCCGGGGCAGTCAGGCCCCAATGAAAAGGGAAAAGAAAAGATATCTGAAGGCAAGCAGATCATGCCATTTATCAATTGGGCCGGGTTAGGAGTGCCTGAGGAAAGTGTAAACGAAAGTCGAAGCCAAGTCGCTGCAATCATAGAAGAGGTGCCAGATGCAGAGACCCCCTCCATCACTAGCTATAAAACCGAAGTGATCCTCAGGAATTGGACCGTGCAGCCAGTAGTATCCAGAAAAGGGTAAATGCAGGAGTGTCCGGGAATCTTGTCCAGTAGGGGGATCAAGGGGTTTTTAAGACGGTGTTTTTGTTTTATGTATCTGCACGTCTATTTCATATTTTTGTCATGATTATTGAAAAAGGAAGTCATGTACTTAATGTTTATATATATGACAAATATTTTTGTTTCATGTCAGGTGTACCGATTTGAGTCATTCTAGCCTAACAAACGATTTTCCAAATTTGAAAGACGATTATGATTTTGATATAGAACTGGATTTCGATTTGATGGGAATTGAGCAGGACGAAGCAGGTGATGATGATGCTCCCGACGAGATCCAAGAGTGGGTCGAGGATAGACCTAAACCCAACCTAGACCAAACCATTACCATCAACACAGGAACCCCTGAAAATCCCAAAGAGTTGAAAATTGGGGCAGACCTGACTTCCAACCAGAAAACAGAGATAGCTGAACTATTGAGCCAATATAAGGATGTATTTGCTTGGTCACACGAAGACATGGTCGGTTTGTCCACGGATATTGTGGTACATCGATTGCCTATCAAGGAGGGTTTCAGGCCAGTTAAGCAGAAGCTGAGAAAATTGAAACCAGAGTGGAGCTTAAAAGTGAAGGAAGAGATAGTTAAGCAATTCAAGGCAGGAATCATCATGGTGTCCACTTACCCAGAATGGCTTTCCAATATAGTTCCAATGGCGAAGCCCGGAGGAAAGGTGAGAGTATGCGTTGACTATAGGGATCTGAACAAAGCCAGTCTCAAGGATAACTTCCCAGTGCCTTTCATACACATCTTGGTGGATAATACGGCTCAATATGAAATGTATTCATTTGTCGATTGTTTCGCGGGATATCACCAGCTAATGGTGGCGGAAGAGGACCGAGAAAAGACTGCCTTCATCACCCCCTGGGGCACGTTTTGTTATAGACAACTTGCTTTCGGCCTCACAAATGCAGGGGCCACTTATCAGAGGGCAATGATGACCCTATTCCACGACATGATGCACAAGGAGATAAAGGTTTACGTGGATGACATTATTGTGAAATCAAGGACGGAATCTGACCATGTGACTCACCTCAAGAAGCTATTTGAGCGGCTCAGGAAGTATAATTTGAAGCTAAATCCAGCAAAGTGTGCCTTCGGAGTTCAGTCAAGTAAACTCCTTGGATTCTTGGTGAGCAATCGAGGCATCGAACTGGATCCGGCTAAGATCAAGGTCATTGTGGATATGCCAGCACCTCGTACAGAGAAAGAGATAAGGGGATTCTTGGGGAGGATAAACTTTATCAGTCAGTTCATATCCCATCTGACCACCACCTGCGAACCAATCTTCAAACTGTTAAGGAAAGATGCCTCCCGAAAGTGGAACAGTCAATGTCAAAGGGCCTTTCAGACTATTAAGAAGCAATTAACAGAAGCGCCAGTGCTGGTACCTCCGAAGGACGGGATTCCCCTTTTCCTGTATATATCCGTGAATGATAGGGCGATGGGTTGTATGCTGGGGCAGAAAAGTGAATCCGGCAAGGAGCATGTCATTTATTACCTCAGCAAGAGATTCAGCAGCTGTGAACAGAATTACACGCCGATCGAGAGAACATGTTGCGCCTTGGCTTGGGCTACTATGAGGTTACATCATTACCTTCATGGACACACTACCTATTTGATCTCGCGAATCGATCCCTTGAAGTATATATTCGAAAGACCGATGTTGAATTGTCGATTGTCAAGGTGGCAGTTAATCCTACAGCAATTTGATATCCTCTATGTTACCTAGAAAGCCGTAAAGGGGCAGGGGATTGCAGATCAATTATCAGAGATGCCGACAGGGGGAATGGAGCCTTTAGAAACTTCCCTACCGGGTGAAGACATACTGTGGGTCCAACAGACGAGGTGTGACGACGAAGGGCAGTTTTGGAAAATGTATTTCGACGGTGCCATGAATGCTGAAGGGGCTGGGGCTGGAGCTGTCCTGGTCTCCATTACGGGCGAGCAATACCCTGTTCTCACCAAATTACAGTTCAGTAACTCAAACAATACGGCTGAATATGAAGGATGTATATTGGGACTGAGATTCGCCCGCAATATGGGAGTGAAAAGATTAGCCGTGTTCGGAGATTCAGAGTTGGTAATCAGACAGACGACAGGAGTATATGGCACTAAGGAGTTTCAGTTACTCCCCTACCACCAGTGTGTGATCTGATTAATGCAAGAATTTGAAGACATAGCCTTTCGACATATTCCCAGGGGGCGGAATGACTTTGCCGATGCATTGGCCACCCTGGCTTCGTTAGTCCACGTACTCAAAAGCAAAGCCACTCCACAGATTGAAATAACAGTGCAAAATGCTCCCGCTTACGAAGAGTATATATTGGAGTTATCAGAAGATGTGCTTCAGCCAAATCAGCCCTGGTATAATGACATCCAGAAATACTTGAGGGACAGATCACTCCCCGACCAGGCGAACCGAACGGAAAGGCAGAGAATCCAGAAGATGGCGATGAAATTCTATTTAAGCGGAGATTCCCTGTATAAGAGGGATGTAGGCTTGGGATTATTGCGATGTGTGGACGAGACTCAAGCACAGAAAATCATGAGCGAAGTGCACGGTGGAGTATGTGGGCCGCATACGAGTGGACCGATGTTAGCCAAGAAAATTCTGAGAACGGGGCACTACTGGCTATCATTTAAGGCTGACTGTGACGATCATGTCAAGCGATATTTCCAATGCCAAGCACACGGTAATGTGATGCATGCGCCTCCTAATGAAATGCATTGTGTGACTTCCCCTTGGCCGTTCTCCATGTGGGGTATGGATGTAATCAGACCCGTGGAGCCCAAAGCGAGCAACGACCACCGGTTCATTTTCGTCATGATTGATTATTTCACTAAATGGGTGGAGACAGCTTCTTTTCCCAAAGTAACGCAGGAAGTTATAGTCAGTTTCATCAGGAACAATGTCATTTGCCGATACGGACAGCCTGAAATCTTGGTGTCCAACAAGGCCAAGAATCTGAACAATGCCCTTATGAAGGAGTTATGCGCCTAATTCAAGATCAAGCATCTCAATTCTGTCATTTATAGGCCCAAAATGAATGGGGTCGTGGAGGCGGCAAATAAGAATATAAAGAGGATTATGGCAAGAATGTCTGCCAATTATCGGGGATGGCCAAATTTGCTGCCCCTCACGCTGTTTGCATATCGAACATCAGTTCGTACGTCTACAGGGGCAACCCCTTACGCCTTGGTATATGGGATGGAGGCCGTTTTGCCAGTTGAGATGGAGATGGCGTCCCTCCGAATTTTGCTCGATGCACGGATTGACGAGGAGGATTGGATACAAAATCGGTATGACCAGTTAGCCTTAATAGATGAAAGAAGGGTGACGGCTATATTACACGGTCAGTTGTATCAGCAACGCATCTCTCGATCGTACGACAAAAAGATACGGTCCCGAAAGTTCAAAGAAAATGACCTAGTGCTAAAGAGAGTCATGTCCTGTCAAGACGAAGCCAAGGGGAAATTCGCTCCAAATTGGGAAGGACCCTTTGTGATCAAGAAAGTCCTATCTGGAGGGGCCCTCATCCTACAAGAAATGGATGGCGAGGTATTCCCGCAGCCCTTGAATTCTGACTCTGTGAAACGGTTCTATGCTTAAAAAAAAAAAAAAAAAAATTTCTTTCTATCTCCCTTGTAACTCGAACTACGTAGGACCTGATCTCCTGACCTTGTGGGAGTACGTAGGCAGCTATCATGGCGCGGTCCGTTCTGTACAAAATAATAAACCTTGTCCCTATACCGAACCCATATCCAGAAAATCCCGAAACCCTACTTTGACAAATACATTCCAAATCTTACCCAAACCTAGCCATATAATCAGCCAGAATCCAAGACTCACTCCGATGAAATCTGAGGGGCATGCGGCAATATCTGTGGAGTTCCAATCAAGACTTGAGGAAAGAAATAAGGCAATATATCAAAATCATAATCGGCTGGATAAAATGAGGATCCAATGAAGGGCGTCGATGCACCAAAAAAGGAAATGACTAAACCATAAATATTTCTCTATATATACAAAACATTTTGATTACAAGTCTGTCTTTTAAATAAGAGTGATGAAACTGACATAGTCCGTGCAGGAAATAAAATCATCTACAGGTCATAGACCAGCTGGAGCAGGATAGACAGAATAGTCGAGGCATCATAAACCTCCGGCTCACCCGCAATCTGCTGTCCCATCATGTCAATCCGAGTCAAAAGAGCAACAGCACTGGTAACAGTCGCAGAATGGCCCTCCATGACAACTCTGACCTGCTCGATAATACTATCTCTGGCAGAGAGGGCGGCATCACGAGCTAGTACAGCGGCATCCCGCTCCGCGTGCACGGTATCCCTCTCAATCTCGGTAGCACTCAAAACGGACCGGAGCCGGGTACCCTCAATCATTAATCTCTGGGTCCGATCCGCCAAATCAAGGGAAGGGACATGTACCGAAGCAGAAACCCCCTCAACATCAGACCTGGGCGCTAATCCTGAAACCTTCGGAGGAATGACCGCATCTGAACTGGTCTCATCTGGGAAAAGTCCTCGAGAACCATCCAATACCCCAATCTGGTCAAAGTCGGCAATATCAGAATCTCCTCGCAACCATAGCAGATAAGCGGGTGTCTGACCCGGATGACTATCCCCAAAATCGGTCGAGACCCGGTGTGACCAAAGATCATATACCCTCAGCAGCTCCCTCTCCGTCTGAGGCGATATGAGAAATCGGTAGTCGTCCGCTCCTGCAAAGAGATGAAGATCCTGCAACTGGTCAAACTGCCCCATGACAGCTAAAGGGTGGTAAGTCGTCACCCCCCTCAAACCGAGAAGAGGAAGGAAATCAAGTGGGGGCACGTGAGTCAAAAAGCTCAGGAAAGAGCAATAACCCGAGTAGATTAGGAGATGGAAGGGCTCCTTAATGGCTGATAAAAACACCCTCCATAAGGCCGCATCAGTGCATCGCCGGGGACGAAATGAGAACTGCATGGCCAAACTGTGGCTGAAACAGAACCCACGTCGACGAAACTGCCCGATGGGTCTGAGGTGGCTCATGAACCATACATATAACAAAGTAGAGCTTCCCTTGAATATGCGGCCAGGGAAGGAATGACAATACGAGGCCGACAGGTAAGTCTCTGCTAATATCATGGGAAGGATGGTATGATCCTCCTGAAGGGCCTGAATCGCTACAATAACCCGCATGTCCAGGAGGTCATCCCCTGCAGGCATGTACAGAACTGATATGACACGGGTCATCAAAACATCCACTTTCGAAGCACCCCAGCGCTCCTCAGACACTGAAAAATCACTGGAGAAGCGAGAGAAGCTATCCACCGAGCCGAATCTGTCAACCAAGAAGGATAAAGGAACAAGATGGCTCGAAGAGATCACAGATAACAGAGCTGTCCTCCGCAAGCCTATGAACGTCAAGAACTGACGGCACATATGGCCTGAAGTAACCCGTGCGCAGGGACCATCCACCGATAAGCCGGTAAAGCGAGCATACTCCTCGAGAGTGGGGGTCAGATACTCCAGCCCAAACCTGAAAACCTGGCTGTCTGGGATCCAACAACTGAGAATGCCATCAACGAAGCCCGGCGGCACCTGAAATAACAAAAGAGCCAAGGAGTGTCCCAAAAGACCCTCTGCGATAATACGGTCAGAGGGTAGCAAACTATCCAGCCACAAGCGGAGCCTGCCAATGATCCCTAAGAGGGGGGCGAGGGCCCACGCGAACCACATCTACGGATGACATCTGTAAAAAACAGTATCAAAAGACTATACAGGGGTCAATTTTTCCTTTATCCACGTACATAATAAATCATGCATCATACAAGCTATAATGGAATGAATGGATCATCAAAAAAAAATGATTGTGCATAAAGTAAAATAAGTCTGTACATAATCCATGAAATGATAAATGATAATAAAACGAGCAGGTTTAAATACAGAGGTCCTAGCCTATCAAAATCTAATCAGTAAACTCTATGCCGTCAATGAAGGCATCATCCTCAAACTGATTTGCAGGCAAATCCTGGGGAATGGAAGCCTCATCCTCAAAGTTCAGGTCTGGGCAGGAATAAGGCGGAACTGGAGCATAAGATGGACCGGAACCCGCACCAAAATCGTACCCCTGCGGGTCTGCAGCATAAGCCTCCTCTGGATCTCGGCCCAAGCTCCGAACAAAAAGGGATAACTGATCCACCAGTCGAGTGAGGGAAGCAATCTGGTCCGAATGGGTAGGGGCCCGGACACACTCCATCCAATCCGTCATCATCACCGACCCGTGAACCAGGTCTCCGAGAAAGAAGGTGGCCCGGGTCTGAGGCCCGATGGTGCGGAGTCTCCACCAGGCACTGAAGCTCTCGCTCGTATGAGGACCGGCAGAAAGCATATATCCGTCCTCCCCGGCCATCAGGGCCTCTGGAAGGTGGGCATCCGCGAACCAAGCTCTCTCTGAGGGAGGGGCGAAAGGGATACGAGCCTCTCTAGAAACACATCTGATGGCGCGCTCCCCTAGATATAGCTCCCATCCACCATAGGTCAAAAATGGAATACGACGAGTGGATAGGGCATGCTCCAGATCCGCGGCATAACCACCGGCGAGGCCAGCCGCCAAATGATCCGCCGTGTAGGGAACCCAGGTCACATCCGCGGACGAGATCAGCTCTAACTACAGTCAACAGTGCGCGAAGCTATCTGACACTGAGGTCTCCTCAAGAGTACTATGATGCCATCTACGACCCCTGGGGTAAGTCTCTGGGCCGAGGGTAGTGATTGGCCGTAAGCAGGGTAGTCTCTCGTAAACCCAGAACTGTCAAACCAAACAGGAAAACCGTAAGTAGCGGGAAGGGACAAAGAAATGGGACAAAACAAGGACTATACAATAGAAAGGGACCTACTAGCAGAAAGGGGTAGAATCCGAGCCAGGCATCCGTTTGTCCCTCTGAGCGAAGGCGAAGACCCTGGAGGAAGTAAACGAAGGTGAATGAGCCCCAATCATAATCCCCGATCCGGTCAACCTCCCGGGTGGCTCCGACGATACTGAAATGGATAGTCGAGGAGTTGTTCCCCAGAAAACAGCCCCTCATGATAGTCAAGAATAGACGCCGGAGCAGAAAATCACGAGCAGACCGGTCCTCAGGGAATGGCTCGGAGAGGACCCCTCCTATAACGTCCACAGCCAAGGCTCCCGATCGAATGTTGTGGGCCTTAAAGACCTTATCTTGAGGAGAGTACCCTAACAAGGATCGAACAGCTGCGGGGGTGATGTCTGTCTCCAGAGGAACCCGGGGTCCAGAGAACTCCACCCCGGTGATATAACGCCAGTCGAGAGGGGTCAGCATCAGCTCACAGTCCAGAAGATGAAGCGACTGTGTCTGGTAGAACCAGCGCTCAGATAAGGCCCTCATATAGCCCCACGGACACCGGCGAGGGGCGATGGTGAAGAAATGTCTGAAACTCCAAGAATCTACCATCCCTCTGTAGTCGGAATGCAGCGCATGGTAGAGAGTGTAGATGCTGAACCAGTTGCCCCGAGGCTGGGTAAACTCAGAAACCTGTGACAGCCATCAAAAGTCAGGCATGGTAACCGTACGGATTTAAATGAACTACTTAAGTGACGGATATACCTCGTTAGCCGCAAGGTAGGCTGAGGGGTGACTGCTGAGATCAGGACCGAGCAGATCCGGTATCCTGGCACGGGCCCCTGGTAGGTCCGACGCGTGGGGGGAGGAGCCGTTGTACCCGAGGGACCCGCCTCTGCCTCAGCTGGTGCATCCTCGCCGACGTCAGGTCGATCCGGGCGAAGGACAGACTCCGCCAATCTACGGGAATGACGGGTCAGGACTGGAGTTGATGTAGCCGCTCTACGACGACGAACACCGGCAACCCGAGGCACGGCGGAGCCACTGGGAGCATCAGGATCCATGACTGAAACGGCATCACGAAAAGGAGGTACATCCTTATATCGTTATCTTTCAAAAAATCTTATTGCATATTGCTAAAAAAATCATAGGGCAGCATGACATGTTTATAAATTAAAAATGCATAAATAAATCTCTAGGGGTGCGCTAGATTTCCCGAAATTTCGGTAGAGTTTCGTTTGTAAAATGGACATCCCATGCACGATCAGGCATGTTTAATCAAGTCAGGCAACCAACAAATCCCAAATGCAAGTGAAAATGATGCATCATGTGCATAAAATGACTAAAAACATGTTTTTTCAAAGCAAATAAAGCATGACTGCAAGACCCATTGTTTATCTATGCTACGTCCAACAGAAATATATTATATAGGCATGCATTGCTAAAATTAAAACATTTAAACAAGTAAATACATAGCCAAACGAAAGCGAAAATCAAAGAAAAATGAGTTAAAACGTTACCCAAAGCGCGTAGACTGATTTAATCGGAGCAGATTTTGCCAAAAGATGCCCAAAAGACGAAAAAGCTGGGTAGGGGACGAGGAAAACCGAAAACGAGAGAAGGAAAAAGCGAAAAAGTAAGCAGATCGTGGGGGTCGCGATCTGAAATAGGATCCGATCCCAGGTGCACCTGCGGCTGGCCGCAGGTGCACCTGCGGCTGGTCTCGGTGCCCTTTTGCCTCCCTTTTTAATACCCCGAGTCAACATGTAGCTTGTCCCACGTTAAGATACAAGGTTTTAGAACCGGATGACCAATTCAAAAACGACCAGTCAGAAACGATACCTGACCAATTCATAAAACGACCAGTCAGAAACGATACCTGACGCATCAAAAAACGACCAGTCAGAAACGATACCTGACGCATCAAAAAACGACCAGTCAGAAACGATACCTGACCAATCAAAAAACGACCAGTCAGACACGATACCTGACCAATTCAAAAACGACCAATCAGAAACGATACCTGACCAATTCAAAAACGACCAGTCAGAAACGATACCTGACCAATTCAAAAATGACCAGTCAGAAACGATACCTGACCAATTCAAAAACGACCAGTCAGAAACGATACCTGACCAATTAAAAAACGATCAGTCAGCAACGATACCTGACCGATCAAAAAAAAAACGACTAGTCAGAAACGATACTTGACCCATCAAAAAACGACCAGTCAGAAACCATACTTGACCAATCAAAAAACGATCAGTCAGAAACGATACCTGACCAATTCAAAAACGACCAGTCAGAAACGATACCTGACTAATTCCAAAACGACCGGTCAGAAACGATACCTGACCAATTCAAAAATGACCAGTCAGAAACGATATCTGACCAATTCAAATATGACCCGCCGGAGACGAGATCCGGGTAGCGTTCATTCGTAACTTTGAAAATAACCTTTACATGGACATATTGACTGTGACATCGCATCATCCTAACGTATGTGCGGCATCGTTAAATATATATTTGGCATTTTCATGCATCGGGTGCCTACTTCTTTATCATGTACATTTCATATTTCATTCCATAGACATGATAAAGAGGGGCAGCTGTAGACACCCAAATTTTGCACTTCTCTACTAACCCTGGCAGGAGGTAAAAATCGTCATTTGACCCGACATGCGAAAAGGAAGCTGGACCCCAACACGAAGCTACCCTAACGATTTACGGTCAAAGCCGCCACGACGGACAACGAGCCGCCGGTCACTTGAAGCAAGGCAAAACAGTTGATCCAGAAAAAACCTGAGTTGATCACGAAAGACGACCAATGGCCACTACGCTTACGATATTCGGGGATTTTCCAAAGCACAAAGAGCAATTTATACATCAGGTAACAGTCTTCCAAAATAATACCGCAGAAATTGGTGAATTAAGACCGCGTGGCACGAAAATCGAGAAAAATAAGCCGGACAGCCGCGGATGCACCTGCGGCCACCGACAAAAAGGACTTTTGCACGGCTCGAGGATGGCACACGGCAGCCGAGGATTCGGCGCAGACGGCCACAGCAGGCAGCCGCAGATGCACCTGTGGCCAGCCGCAGGTGCATCTGCGGCTGCCTGCTGAACTCTATAGAGCGGCCATTTCCACCCGAGAAGAAGAAGGAGAGAAGAAATTAGGGAGTTTTAGAGAGAGAAAACTCGCGGGAGGAGAGAAAAATAGTGTTGTTCTTGGTTAGATTTGAGTGAAATATTTGTATTCTCTTGCTAGTTAGTCGAGTGTTCTTGTGGTGTTGTCCGATTTGTGAAATAAGAAGCTTTGATCGACATTTTGCAAGGTGAAAAGGGTTTTCTTTTGATATTTTCTTGTTTGTATTAATGTGATAATGTTGTGTTTTGGGTTTGTGTAGCATAGTATGTTGTTATATTGATGATGATCCGTGGGTTAGGGGTTGTTAGCGAGGGTTTCATTGGAACGTAACTTCCTCCTAACGCCCCGATGACATCCGTACGGTGACATATCATTCGTTGGGTTCATAGATAGTTATAGTATTGGCATTGAGATTTGTGATGCATATGATATCGTAATGAGTTAGTATTGTTAGATTGGTCGTAGTGTTGGCAGTGCAACGATTTGGGTGAATGTGAGCCTAGGGAAGAGATCTTCCTGGTCAAATCCCGATGATGGACATTTTTGGGTGTATGTAATCATTAGATAGGATGCACGGTTGTATATATGTAATATCGGGCCTTAAAGCGATACCAAATCATGGTCGGGTTAGGGCCCCGTAATAATAAAGATATGTGATTGTGGGTGTTTGGGGTTGTTTGGATGGCTCACATGCCCATGGATAGCCCCGACACGTTTTGAATGCTTATTTTGATTTACGACATAAAACGATTTTCCAAAAATAAAGCAAACGATAAAGATCTTCTAAAAAGGATCAAATTAGGATATTAGATACATGAGGTTTAAAAAGTAAAGAGTTTTGGCGAAACTTTGATCCTTGTTTGACGAAAAGGCTATATTTGGTTTTGAAATGTCATAAAAATGTGCTTTGAAAAAATAAATAAACGTTTTCATTAAACTTTGTGCATAGGGTTAAAGAGTTCTAGAAGTTGCCTTCATTTTATTTATATCTATTGTTAGAAGGTAATGTATAGTCTCGATTCCTATTTGACAAAAGTTTAAAAACTATTGTTTTCTAAAATGACATCTAATAAAAAACCTCATCGTTTTTGAAATTAAAATCAATCTTTCTTATAAAAAGCGAAGCCTCGTCATTTGGGTCAAAAGACGTCTAAACGCTTTCCCGACAAAACACATTTTGCCATATAAAATCAAAACAACTTTTATGCAAAAGGACAACACAAACATCACCTAGGCACGCACACACACACACGCGCACACACACATTTTAGGATTTAAAAGAATAGGAAAACATCAAGATTGCGGTAACCGTGTTTCACGGAAGTCGGGGGGTGCCTAACACCTTCCCCTCGCTTAAGCAAGCCCCCGAACTCTATGAATCTCGGTTTACGGACCAATTAACTCGGAGTCACATATGAGCCAACGATTACGAAAACAAAATTCGGATGAGTTGGTACATCCCTTTCAAATATACCAACTGGCGACTTTGGTCAACTGACTCATTATAAAATCGACCTTCGAAATCCCGTCGACACTAAGCCGACCCTTTTCAATAAATCACATCTTAAATCCAAAAGCTAAAATTGGAAAGGGCTTTTAAATATTAAAAAACGAAATAACGAAAATCCCGGCGTCGACAATGATGATAGTTTTAATTGTCGTCATAGACTAGAAATAGATCTGTAGCCCAAAAAAATCGTAGCCAATAACCAACTGTACACTACACAGTTGTGTATATACATTATATATATATATATTAAAATGGATGAAAAATAAAAAAAAGAGAGAAAAATTAAATATTTTTTTTGTGTAACTTTATTATCAGCGATGTTTTATTAATAAAGAAAAAAAAAAACCAAAAACTTAACATGAACGAAAAAATAACCTCGTGCAAAGATGATTTATTGAACTAGTTCAAATTTTACTGAGAGGCTAGATCAAAAATTATTGAAAAAACAATAAGATATTTCTTTTGTCCCTTCCAGGCGATCGGACTGGTTGAAATTTATGTAATTTATTTTTTATGTTTTCTCCATTCTATTATATTATACTACTAATGTTGCAAGAAAATGTTAGCTTATTTGTAAACAGTGTGTATCTTTCCATGTATATATGCTACTAGTCAGTAATTCTATTTTTTAAAACAATTAAGAATATTAAAACTTACGCAAAATGATTTGAATATCTAGAAATACAACTGAAACAAAACTTTAATCTAATATTGGGCTTGCGGGAGATGCACTATAAGATATATAAGTTATATACCTTAGTTTTATAAAATGAGTTTATCTCAATTTTTTTTAGTAAATTTTAATTTTATAGAAATATCATGAAAAAATACAACTTAATTTAAAATTGTGTAGTAACATTGTTATAACATTATAAAATAAGTATATTTTTCGACGAATAAGATTAATTGAATTTTCAATTACCATATAATCGGTAATAGACATCACTAATATTAAGGTACCACGTGATAGTAAAGTCACACATCAAAACACAAGGAGAAAAATAGAAAACATATATGCTCTAATGAATTATAAAATTAATAGGTTAACTTTTTGGATCAATATATGATTTTAAATAAGCATATATGGGCAAACTATTCCTAACAATTGGTATCATAGTCATAGCTATGAGGTTCGGTCATGGATATAGTATTGGACTGCTACATATGATGGACGAAAAATAATTCATTAAGTAAGTGATGAACTTTTCTCGCTGAAACTCTTACTTGGCGTTGATGTGAATAGAGAGATATTTAGAGATAAACTCATTAAATAGGGATAAATAATAGGCTAATATTCAAAAGAGTATGAGGAGCTTGGTGTTGATTTGAATAAAGAGATCATGCATTAAGAAAAAAAATATTAAGATATCGCGTGATAGTAAAGTCCTACATTAAAATACAATGAAAAAGATTGAGGATATATATATATTATAATGCACCACAAATCTAATATGTTAACTTTTTTTTATCAAAATATAATTTTAAATAAGCACATATGAACAGAATATTCTCAATAACCAAATCATATAAAAATTTATATGTTCAAGTATACTAAATAACCCTTTAGGGTATTGTGAATGAACGAATTCTTAGTTTTTTTTAATCAATAAAAAAATATGACAAGGACCATGAATAGTAACTTGTTTGGTAGGTTTGTAAGAAAATAAAAAAGATAGAGGGATTTTCTCTTAATTTTTTCTTTTTTAAAATTTGAAAATATCTAGGAGGGTGCCGTGGGAATTGTTCAAAGACTTGTACTAAAAAATATCTTTATAATGATTTATCAAAAGTAATTTAATAAGAATAAAAAAATAATGTACTATTTTAAGTTATATTTTCTTTATAAAGCTCACAAATAAGAGAAAAAAAGAGACTATTTTCTTTGTTCTTATAAAATTTAAATTCTTTCATTTTATTTTCTTCTCAAACTTACAAAAACATAACTATATGTATTTTACGTGATTTAAATAAAAACGGACATGTGTATAAAAAATATATGAGATCAACCTTACATAACTTAAATAAAACCACTTCAAATAAAAAGTAATTTTGATATTTAATTAACAATCAAATTGTATAAATATAATAGATATATAAAAACTTAAATCTATATACAGTTATATTATGGACACTATTACATACACAAAAATCAAATACTATATTCATCTCAACTATTAAAAAGTGAAGTCTGACACGAATTTTCGTGTCAAATCTCATTTTTTAAGCGTTAAATCACTTTCTCATCACTCCATACGACCCCAATTTATAAATACATCATTAAATTGATTTTTTTTTCAATCGTATCATTGTACTGAATTATTTTTACAAAACTTAAAATTTTCCATCAAAGACGGTTAACCATTTAACAGAAAAATGATGTGTCAGTATTAATTTACAAATGTATCATTGAACTGGAGGTTAATTTATAATTGAAACACTGAAAGATAAATTAATAATAATAACACAATAATAATAATAATAATAATAATAATAATAATAATAATAAAAATATTACTCTCTCCATTACACAAAAAAATAAAAGAAGATTAGTTTTGCTTTTTAAAAATTAATTTGACATATTTTAAAAATAAGTTTTAATTTAATAATAATAATAATAATAATAATAATAATAATAATAATAATAATAATAATAATAATAATAACAACAACAACAACAACAATAGCAACAACAACAATAACAATAATAATAATAATAATAATAATAATAATAATAATAATAATAATAATAATAATAATAATAATAATAATATCATCTCTTTTACACAAAAAAAAAAATAAAATAGAATTTGTTTTGATTTTTAAAAATTAATTTGAGGTATTTTAAAAATAAATTTTTACTTAAAAATAATAATAACAATAATAACAGTAATAATAATAATAATAATAATAATAATAACAACAACAACAACAACAACAACAACAACAACAACAACAACAACAACAACAACAATAATAATAATAATAATACCCTCTCCGTTATACAAAATAATTATAAAATAAAGATATTTTTTTAAAATACCTCAAATTAATTTTTAAAAAGCAAATCTAATATATTTTTTTCTTTTTATATTTAACGGAGAGGGTATTATTATTATTATTATTATTATTATTATTATTAATTCAAAATTTACTTTTGAAATACGAAAATTAATTTTTAAAAAGCAAACCTAATCTTCTTTTTTTGTGTGTAACAGATGGGGTATTATTATTATTATTATTATTATTACTACTACTACTACTATACTACTACTACTACTACTACTACTATTACTACTATTGTTATTGTTATTGTTATTATTATTAAATTAAATTTTAATTTTAAAATAACTCAAATTAATTTTTAAAAAGCAAAACTAATCTTTTTTTTCTTTTTTTGTGTGTGTAACGGTGAGGGTATTATTATTATTATTAAATAAAAATTTATATTTACAATATCCAAATTAATTTTTAGAAAGTAAAACTAATCTTTTTTTTATGTGTAACGGAGGGGGTATTGTTATTATTATTATTGTTGTTATTGTTATTGTTATTATTATTATTATTATTATTATTATTATTATTATTAAATCAAAATTTATTTTTAAAATACCTCAAATTAATTTTTATAAACCAAAACTAATCCTTTTTTTGTGTGTGTTTATAACGGAGAGGATATTATTATTATTATTATTATTATTATTATTATTAAAATTATTATTATTATTATTATTATTATTATTATTATTATTATTATTAAATCTAAATTTATTTTTAAAATACCTTAAATTAATTTTTAAAAAGCAAAACTAATCTCTTTTTTTTCTTTTGTGTAACAGAGAATGTATTATTATTATTATTATTATTATTATTATTATTATTATTATTATTATTTTCTCTTTTAGTAAATCAAATGTAAATCAACCTCTAGTTAAATGATGCATTTCTAAATTAATATTGCAACGCCATTTTTTTGTTAAGTGGTTAGCGGTCTTTGACGAAAAAAAAGAAGAAGCAATACAATGATGCAATTGTAAAAATAATTTATTCAATAATGCATTTATAAATTGGGGACGAGTACAGTGATAAAAAAAGTGATTTAACCCCATTTTTTAATGGTTAAAATGTATTTTGTGTTCTATTTTGTCAACTTATATTGTTCCTTATATTATTTAAGATTGTAGAACATCATTATCTAATGGTATAAAATTAGTATTTTTTTGATGATTCAAAATTGATAATTTTTTAATAATTAAGTATTAACACATATCAATAAATTATATAAGAATTTAAATATTTTTATACTTTTGTATGTTTTTTGCATTCGAATTGTTGGATATGTAAGGTCAATCCATAGTGTGTCACTATTACAAAACAGTAAAAAGATAACACCTAAAACACGTTATAATTTTTTCCCCAGAAACGTCGAGATTAAGGGTGTCATCTATTTGACACATTTATACAACGTTTTAAAAACGTTGTAGTTTATCACATAACACAACGTTTTTTAACTAAAAAACGTTGTAGATTTGTTTTAAATAAATATTAATATATTTGAAAACGTTGTAGATGGTATCATTCCACAACATTTTCTGAGTTAAAACGTTGTTGTTTGATACATTACACAACCTTTAGATTAATTTATACAATGTTTATAAGATGTCATCTATTGTAATACATTTAAACAACGTTTTAAAAATGTTGTAGTTTAACTGAAAAATGTTGTAATATATTATTGTTGATACATTACATAACGTTTAGGCTCATTTATATAACGTTTAAAAGGTTTCATCTATTTAGCACATATCTGGTTTAAAATATTGTAGTTTGTTACATCACACAACATTTAAGCAAATTTATACAACGTTTGTAAAATGTCATCTATTTGGGATCTTTTAAACAACGTTTTTAAACTGTTGTAGTTTAACTGAAAAATGTTGTACTTGTAGAACTGATGTAGTTTGTAGTTCACCCATATTTGAAAATATATACACAGTAGTGGTGCACCTGCAATGTTATACTTGTACAACTGCTAATATTAATGCAATGATATATAGCTAAAAAAATTCTAAATTCTTATTTAAAGCCAAAATGTATCAACCATTCTCAATTTCAAAATACATCCAATAATACCATACATTTATAGTTTCAAATTACTACATCCACAAAATATACCAACTATCCACAAAATATACCAAATTAACTGTGGTGCACTACTACCTAATCATGTGCAAAAAAACCTTCTCCCATCTCCCAAAATACATTCATCTAAATTAACCTGTACATCCACCATTAACTCCCAAAATAAATATCTAAACTTGTATGTCTATCGTTAACTCGAGGCTTACATGCTCACGTAAGTTGTCCACTCACCCCGTACTTCGTCAATTTGTTCTTGTGTGTACGTTAATCCATTTGCCTTATCCCACTAAAATAAAATAAAAAAAAGTTTAGTCTCCCACTGTAGACTAATTGGTCAAGTTTAGTAAAAATTAGAATGTTAATTAGCAAACCACAGCAGACCCACAAACAAAACAGATAAAGCAACACTAGATATCCAACATAGCAGAACAAGCTATTAACAAACTAACAAAACAAAAATAACTAAGACAACCATAAAAGTAGCGAAGGAATCAGCCAAGCCAAAACAGGTATATAACACCAAACAGATAATCTCATGGGCATCAAATTCAACTACATCACTAAATTTGCTTTTCTGCGAAAAATAATACAAATGTAATTTGGCTATTAAGTGAAGTTTATAGAAAACTTTCTATTTGACCAGTAAACATTTAAAAATAAATTATGATAACGAAGAAAGCTTAAAAAAAATAACTAACCTTGACTACAAAGTCCAAACTACCATCCTCAACTATTTCCTTCATAAAGCGCATCACAAAATACCCGTACTCCTTGTGTGTTGGTTGTACAGGAGTTCCCTAAACACAATGAGTAATTATGTCATGATAAATCAACAAAAATAACAACTGTCCATAAATAAACATCTTATGCTAATTTTATATATATATATATATATATATATATATATATATATATATATATATATATATATATATATATATATAATCTAACATACCACCAAGATTCTCCATTGTGGTGATTTTCGTATTTGATTATTGCTTTGCCCATTGTGAGCTTTAATGGCACTTCATGAGCAAAAGGGTGACACATATAACATCATGCACATAAAACCAGAGACACGATTTAGTAAAAGAAATTTTATTGTAAAACTTTCCAATTGAACTACATTAAAAACAAAGTAATTTGGAATAACATACGTGTTCACAACTTGTTTCCACTCCTCATCGATTCTACGGTACTTGAGGGAATCAATGAAGTACACATTGTTACTGTCCAGATTGATAATGGTCAACACCCAATGACATCTATACAAAAATCAACCCCAAACATATTTGTATAGTCAAACCAAAAAGTTTTTTTATAATCAGGAGTTTTAATAAAAAAAAATGTAAAGAACAACAAAAATCTATGTACTGCGATGCGATACCTCAGATTCATGGGATGCTGTCGCAAGCAACCAAAAATAAAATCTTACTTTGAAAAATATTAATGTAGTAGTGAAAGTAAGAGTCGAACCCACAGAGAGTGAATTGTTTTAATAAATCTAATATTTTCAAGAATATCTAATTAAATGGGGGGTTTGGAATTAATTATTAACTAATTAAAATTCAAATAAACAAATAAAACTGAATAATAAATAAATATGAGAAAAATCAATTAAAACAAACTTCAGTTCCTTAGTTTAGTATCCCCTTCTTTTAATCAACAAATTAATCAAGTTATTATTATCTTTTCCTTCAATTGAAATTAATAATCCTAGATAATCGACAATCGACAAGCTACCCGAAATCCTCCTTAAATTATAAATCTAATGCAGCAATCACTCACAAAAGACCCTAACTATCATACAACCTAGAACTATCAATCTAGATTTAATATAACAGTTGCATTAAAAATTAGAGAATTATATTATTCCAAGCAACAATCTCAACATCGCGGACCATTTAACTTGTCATCTTGATAACCACAATAATATTCAAAAGTTTGACCACAATTAAATATTATTAACTGCTACTTATGATCAAATAAAATATCGTTTGCTTAATATCAAATCTTAATCTAGCATATGACAAAAACTTAATTAATTCAACTGGCCAAATCAAATAAATATCATCTAATCAATTAAAACAGATCATCAAGAATAAATCTCATGCATGAAGGAATATATAATAAAACTCAATTAAAACATTAATTAAAAATAAGTTTTAACATCCCTTTAGAACTGAAAATAAAAACTTAGCCTGACATTCTTCAAAATAATCTCCAATAGTTGAAAAGCTCTCTCCAAGAAAGTAGAAGAAAAACTCCCAAAAGCTTACTTATCAATAATGAGAGATTGACCCTCTATTTATAAGTCTCTAACTTGTCCAAACCCTAATAAGATTTACAATTAAAAATAAAAGAAAAAGAAAAATAATTATTATCCTAACCCTAGTTGGAATTAAAATCCAATTTGGAATCAAAAAGTAGCAAAAATCCGAAAAATCCCGTTTTTCAGCATTAATGCGTTGCCAAACAGTCCCTCCAGTCGCCACAGTTGACCGGTCAACGCGCTTACCGCGTCTGCTGACGTCACCACCATCCTGCGCATTGTGCGGAAGTTTTCTATGCCGGACACAAAACGACGTCGTATGATTCCTTGTCTTGCAACTGTTCAGCGTCACCACGCATTGCGCGGAAGTTTCTTAACCTGGACGCCAAACAACGTCGTTGTTTAACGCTGCTGCTATCTATTCGCGCAATGTGCGGACGAAAGTTCCGGTTAATTACGAAAATGCCACCGGTCTCTGCTGAATTACCAAAATGCCATCTAACTTTTGCGGAATTTACAGATTCGCCCCTCAGCTTTATTTTTCCTACAAAAATAAATATAAATTAATTAAAAATAAATAAAAATAATATAAAAATACTCAAAATCCTAAAAATACATAATAATAAATAAAACTCCTAAAATACTAAAAATAAATAAAAACACATAAATAAAAAGAAATATAAAATTACTATAAAATTACCTAAATTAACATAAATTAACTAAAATCTTATAAAACCTATTAAAACCAAAATAAGCTAAATAATTAAACATTTAAGCACGCAATAAATATAAAAACTAAGTATTAGGGAATAAAAATATCGTATAATTTAGCCCTATCAATTCATTATTAAACATAATCAAAATCAAAAACAAAAAGACGAAAGTGATGAAAAAAGACAAAATATACTGCGATGCAATACCTTCTCTTGATCTCTTCACTGTGATGCGAGTCTACGATCATCGATGAGCCGATGATTAACCGATCGTTTAGGCCGCGGCTGCCGATAAGACGATGCGAGTATGTGATAGCGTTAGGGTTTGGTCCGTTCGAACTTGGGATTGGGAATTTGGGAATTTGGGACTGACTGACAGTTTTGTGATTTCGATTCTAGATTGAGCGAGAAGGGGAGAGAGCTAAGTTAAGGATGAGTGAGGTATGAGTAAGGTATATGAGTTCAATCGAGGACGAGAGAGAGCTGCTTCACTTGTGAGGATGAGTGAGGTAAATAATTTGCTCCGTGTTTTAATTTCAAGTTTTCACTTCCGCGCTATTTTTTCAAGCTCCGTGTTTTTTAAATAGATAACGTTTTACTTAAAAAACGTTATAACTTTAAAACCAAATATTGCCCCTTATAAATACATAACGTGTTTGCATATGTATCTATAACGTTTTTTGAAAAACGTTGTGAAAAAAAACACCACGACGTTTTTTTTATAAAAAGCTTGTTGTTTAAGTGTTATCTTTTTACTGTTTTGTAGTAGTGTGTATATATATATATTTTGTGACGCCCCCAAATACCTAATTCACAATACACTGTACAGTACCCAATAATTCACAACTAAGTCTTCACGATTATTACTATTCTATAATACAGTGAATACTACTATAACAACTATCTCGGACCGCTACTCTATTCCCCTTTCCTCCCCGTTAGTCTCGACTACGCTCTCATTTCTTAAACAATTGAACAAAAAGAAAATGGTGAGCTCAAATAGTCCAGTAAGGAATATCATGACTAAGATAATGAAAAATCAATTATTCTTAGCCTTCAACAGTTGAGTTCTTAATCAAATATAATAGATAGCAAATTTTAAATCAACAGCTGCAGTTGAGTTGATAATAGAGTAATATAAAAAGCAAGATTTAAATCAATAACAGTAGTTTCTTAAACAAAGTTTAACTGCAGTGAAATAACCAATACTAAGAGAATCAAGTAGATCATGATGTCTATTAGCCTCTCTTTTTAAGAAAATTATTATTAACTTTTATCATCTGAAACACCATTGGTCATGATAATGTCAAACAACAGTTCTTCTTTGCCCCCGGCCAAAGAGAACATTCATCACGAGTCCTTGTCATCCGACCAAAGACACCCAACAATTATATCGCATTTATCCTATATCTCATTTAACCTATATTGCCTTTAACTTACCATTTGTGCCCCAGACCACAGATATTCAGAACAACCTGATACTTGATGATTGGAATATCAACTGAGATATAAATAACGAACAGGATAATAACATTAGGAGTTAGCAATTTTACTTTGTCCAGATTCAATAAATGTCCAAATTGTCAACATGATGTATAAAAAAAGGTGTTCAAGTCCAAGAGTAATGTTCAATATCCACAGGAAAGAAGTTCAACGGTAAGGTTTACGGTACAAGGAATTAGTCCAAAATGTTCACAGTTCAAATAAATGTTCACGGTTCAAAAGTTCAAAGTCCATAAGTTCACAGTTCAAATATGACGATGGAAATTTAATAGGACTGTTCTTGTCAAAGGGTATTAGATGAAGTGCAAACTATTAAGGGAATATTAATTTAAGAATTTTTGCCGTTTAATAATATTAGAGATACAAATGAGATACTTTCTTATCGTAGTAAGTTTAAGTGATAGAAGATAGAAAAGATGGTATCCCTTACAAGTAAGAAAGAAAATGAAATTCCTTTATAATGATGAAAATAATGATACTCCTTACTGTAATAAGTTTAAGAGTTTGAAAGAAAATGATATCCCTTACCGTAATAAGTTTAAGAGTTTAAAAGAAAATGATATCCCTTACCTTATCTCGTGACTAAATACAGCTTTTATGAGGTTAATCAACCTATATATATTCATAATTTAATTAGTAAGCAACACATACCGATTTTATGTATATAAAATCATCAAAGTGATTATATAGTATAAATATATTTCAAAATAGTTTTTAAAGAAAATAATTTTTCAAAGTAAAATATTTCAAATGAAGTTTTTCAAAATAAATCTTTTAATAGAAGAGTCTTCTAAAGGAAGAGTTATAAGCTGATGTGTGTGTGAGTGTTTATATAACTTTTATAAAAAAAATTACTTGAACAATACTCGTACCCTTCCAGATCTTCAACACTTAATATAATTTTAATATACTCAGAGAGACACTTATACTAAGAAATATTTTGAGAGTGGAAAGAAGATTGAGTGATGAATGTATGAAACTCCTTATGCTAAATCCTCTATTTATAGCTAGGGCCTAACCAACTTTTCCACACACACATTACACATTTTAATCTGAACCATTTATCAACCAATACACGTTTCGCACTTTAATCTGCATCGTTCGTTGACTAACACGCGTTACACATTTACATGCGTTACACACTTACGTGTGTTACACATTTACACGTGTTACACACTTACACGCGTTACACATTTTCATATTATTTTATTGATTTAATATCCCAATTATTAAACATACAATATTTTTTAAATAATAAATATGTCTAACTGTTTAATATTTGTGACTACTACTGTAACAATTATTGGCCCAATAATGCAAGATGCTGTGCATTATGACAATTATTGATTCAATAATATGGAACGCTGTGCAATTAATAATGTAAAATATTATGTAATGACAATTATTGATTCAATAATGTAAAATGCTATGTAATAACAATTATTGATGAAATACTGTGCAATAGACACTTTATCAGTTTAATAATTTAAACATTATGTAATACCGTATGCTGCTATGCAATACTATGTGCTACTGTAAAATATTATGTGCTATAGTAAAATACCATATGTTACCATACTTTTATCATTGGGTATTTTAACAGTTAAAAGTGATAATACCGTTGACCATTTTTATTTAGAAATGCTACTGTTGTCGTTTTCTACATTCGACCATATTTCATTATGGATCCACCTATAACTAAATATTTCGGCGCCATCATACGAATATTCCCCGACAGAACGAATATTCCTTAACAGAACGAATATTCCCCAAAATAACGAATATTTCTCGACAGAACAAATATTCCCTGACAGAACAAATATTCCCCGACCAATCGAATATTGTCCGACATAAATTTTTTGCACATAACATCCTTAACTTTAATTTTTATTAATTTAACACCTTACTGTTAAGCATAAAATTATGAAAAAAATTTAAAATTTATTTATTAAAATTCGAGATCTTACATATTCAGCTATATATATACACATGTGTATCTTTTAATGATACATATGTAAAATTAAAATCCATCCAAAAAAATTAGTTAAACCCATTTATTATTGAAAAATAAATAAAATAATGATAGGGTCTCAAATTGTTTATAAAGAATTGATATATTTTTACGAAAGAAATTGATATTTTCGTAAGGTATGTGGACCCACTTATTTATATCTGAAGAACTACTCTCCTCGTGAAAAAAGGTCGTCTTTATTGTATCAGCATTGCCATTAGCCCATCATTATTATTTTGTCTTCATTCTCTGAATAACAGTTTTAAAAATCGGACCAGTTCGGTGGTCCGACCGGTAAAAATCGAAATCGGTTGGCACTCCGATTCGGTTTTGTCCAGAAAGTCAATTTTGACGTAACTCGGTCAAAATCCGGTTTAACCGGCAAAATCGATAGAATTGACCTAGTGAACCGATTTTAAAGTATTTTTTAATATTTGTTTTGTACAAAATATTTTTATTTTTAAAATTAGATATTTTTAATAATATTGTAACATAATTTCACTATATTTTAACTAACAAAAAATTAGATATTTTAAAATTTTATTAATTATTAATATTATATTTTTCATCTATTTATGATGTTACTGGGTCAATAATGATTCGACCATCTTTTATCGAGTACCTTTTTCGGTTCGATGACCGGTCTGGATAACCTTAGTGTGAACCTTTAAGCACTTTTTTTTTGGATAATTTGAGCTAAAATTTAACTTTATGAATAGTTATTTTACCATTAAACCATGCTGAGCTTGCACTTTAAACACATTTTTTCTTATGAAATCTCTTTAATTCTCGGAACTAAGGAATATTTCCGAGGGAGAACCCAACACCTGATCCTCATACCTCACTATTTTCAACAAATTTTGCTATATATAATAATTCATATAATGATCATTTATAAAATGATAGGTCTTATATTTTAATTATTCTATAAAATTTATCATTTTATATAAAATAATTGTATAAATCATTAGTTACAGCAAAACTGATTTTGCAATCATTACACAAGCTTTGTTGTTGAAGATAAGTAGCAATCATTACACAAGCTTTGTTGTTGAAGATAAGTTTGTATCACATATTTGATTTCATTGGTGTTTGCTGCGCGTGGGGTGTGCGTTAGAAAAAACTGAACCAGGTAAGATTCGCAATTGCCTGCATTTCTTACTTAATACGTCCGTAATGGCAGCTTGCCCAATGTTTTCATATCTCGTGTATAATCATTACGGGGTTAAAAAGAGAAAAATCGCTTGAATTCTCGGAGCAGGTTTTCGTGTTAGAGTGAGATGTATGGGTTCGATTTGATAATTTTAGGAACTGGTATATAATGATTTCGCCTGGAAGGTATTTACAGAGATGAAACGATTTGTCTTACCCAGAAAAGAAAAAGGAAAAAAAAAAAATACAATTTGGGTATAAGTTGAAACTCCAAGCGTCAATTTGCTGTATATCTTTCGTTCTTTTTTATTTTATTTTAAGAAAGTAGTAAAATTAAGCAAATAATGCTTACATCCAGTGCCCTTGTTCCTGTTATTGCTGCTGATGATGAATCAGTTCTTCCTATTTCTTCACAGCCACTACTTGTGTCATCTTATAATGACATAATTCGCCAGCTTTTGGATGCTATTGATAAGCTCCGGAATCTAAAGGTTATGCAGGAAGGGATTCAACTCCGAACCTTTTTTGTTGTTGGAGATCAATCATCTGGGAAATCTAGTGTTCTTGAATCTCTTGCGGGAATCAGCGTGCCCAGAGGCCAGGATGTTTGTATCTGAGTGTCACTCATTATGAGACTACAGCACCACCAAAATCCTCAACCAGCGCTTCATTTGGAGTTTCTTGGGAAAATGGTTCCTACTGATGAAACCCACATAGCAGAAGCTATAATCTTGCCACTGATGAGAATGCTGGCCATGGTAAGGGAATTTCTCATGCCCCTTTAACTTTGTTAGTGAAAAAAAAAATGGTGTGCCTGATCTAACTATAGTTGATTTGCCTGGAATCACTAGAGTTCCAGTTCACAGGCAGCCTGAAAATATTTATGAGCAAATTTCTGGAATTATAATGGAGTGTATAAAACCTTAGGAAAGTATTATATTGAGTGTATAGAAATGCCCGTTAGCTTTGTTGGTAAAGTATGGGATTACATTGAAACAATAGTAGTTGAAATTCTGATGCATCATTCTGAGAATTATCCACAACTGAAATTGTCTACAAGAAGAGCAGCCCAGAATCTAATTTCAAAGATGAAAGACAGGTCCACAGATCGAGTGATGGAGATTGTGGAAATGGAGAAGCTTGCCGCCTATACTTGTGACCCTCAGTATGGGACCGTATGGAGTAAGCTTATAGAAAGCCATGGTGCCTTGGAGGGGATATTGAGTGATACTTGGCCTAGAAAATTGACTATTGAGGGTTTTGGGGAGATTGAAGTTTGGCATTTGCGGAATTATCCAGGTATTAGAGATTAAGCATTTGACTTGAAGATGCGAATCACTGCTTACTGGAAAATCGTTCTTAAAAGGCTGGTTGACTGCATTGCTCTGCAGTTGCTGCTGTCTATGCATATGTTGGTGGATGGGGAATTGGAACTGGAGGTAGTGAATGAGGTTATGGGTCCACAAGGTGGTGGCTTTGAACGATTGCTGGAAGAGTCGCCTTCTGTTGCTACAAAGAGGGGAAGACTGAACAAAAGTATCAGTTTGCTCAAGGAGTCGACGGATGTCTTGGCTAACATCATGGATCAAATTCTATAATTGGTGAATCGGGCTTCAATATCTCACTCTTGTTATCCTAGTTATTCTCTTGTTTTAATGTTGTTCTGTACTTGTATTACATTTCATGTTAATGTAGGTAAGTTCTTGTGTTTTTTATGACTCTGTTTTTTGTTTGTGTTCTATAATATGCATTTTGAGATTGTGGAGTTATTTTAAGTTATGGTTTCTTGGATTTGAGTACCCTTTACTTTCTTTTCCTTCTTATCAGCCATGCGAAAACATGTCAGCCACAGAGCTCATATACTAAAGTCTGGTTCTGCTCATGTACTTATTATTATTCGGAAAAAGGATGGAAAAAAAATTGGCAATCTACCGGAGATATAATTTCCCATCAAGTAGCAAAAAATTTAAAAATCTGATCTAGGATGAATGCAATAATATTAACTGATATGCAACAGCTATGTACAAAGTCATAGCACTTGGAAGAAAGAATTCTTGGGAGATCTATTAATAATTGTAAGTACAGAAAATGGACTGGAAAAAGATTTTATTTATGTCAAATATATAAAACAGAACAAAAGGGAAGAAACGCAAAATAGAGGTAACAAATAATAAATAATACCCATCATTTGATAAGTTCTTAACAAGAGGGTTGGAAAAGTAAATACCTCCTGTTTAGCTAGAAGACTGGAAAATGACTGAAAGTTTGCATAGAATAAAAGAAGAAACAAAAAACATAAAATTAATCAGTAATATTTACCTCTTGCTGTTGCTGGTCTCTTCGGTAATTGTTTCTGATTCCAAAATTTTGTTTTTACTTGTACTTTTTTGAAATAAGAAGCAGAAAATAGCGTTTGATAACCATTTTTGTTTTGAAAAAAGTGAAAGCAAATTCTAGTTTGGTAGCAAAAAGGTGATTATTAATTTTGGCAACACAAGAAGTCATTCCAACTCTAACGAGGTCCAAGTATATCGAATATTGTCAAACAACAAAATTTTAAACTCTACTACCTCATAAATTAAAATAAAACTAACTTTTAAATATAATTATCAAATAATGTTGTTTGATTTTTTGTTTTCAGTAGTGAAAAAAAAAACATATGAAAACAGAAATAGGAAATAGAGAAACATCAAAAGTTACGAAACGACTATTTATGCTCCATGTTTCAACCAAAAACAGCAAAAAAATTAAAAAATAAATAAATTACAGTTCAATTAGAATTTTAGAGGAAAATAGTATCACTATGGAAGTGGTGGAACTCATAGTGTACCATTACACTATCGAATCAATCCGTTGTTATTAATTGCAAACTCTATATGCCATACACTCTTTTTTGGTAGTTGCTGAAAGTTTCCTGCTGTAGGAGCAGAGAATTCACATTTCTCAATCTTTTGCTTTTCTTCTCATAGTTAAGCACTAGGCTACAGCCAGAATCCACCACAAGGCCTTTCTAGTGCAGATGTGGATAACACCAACCAGGCCTTTGCGGAGATATTTTCCGGTGAGTTTGAAGCACACAATTATTCTTGTAAAACAACCGAAAGATATTAATTGTTTACCCTTTTGAGGAAAGGAATTCAAATTCTTCTTGGTTGATTTTAAGTTCTAATATTTTTCTCGTTTCTTTCCTTTTTCCATTGCTCTTCTCTTCAATTCTTATTTAAAGTACTTAATCCAGCAGTTTAAGGCAACATATATATGCAAGGTGATCATCCATTGAATACTGCAGAATTGGTTCTGAATTTCAGGAGTAGATAAATTTCTATAAAGACATGAAGAAATGAAACCATAACTCAAAATGTCACAGAAACATACTAATATTATTCAGGCTGCAATAGGATATTACTTGACTTGCATGGGAATTTTAAAGCACAGACGAAGAAACCAAACATAAACCAAAATAACCGACCAACATCAACACGAAACAAAAGACAAGAACTGACCACATTGTCAAGAAGTAGGAACCAAAACCCTAATCATCATTTACTGCAATTCGATCCATGACCTTAGCCACGACATCCTTGGCTTCCTTGAGCAGGTAGGTACTTTTATTCAGTTTATCCTTCTTTCTAGCAATAGAAGGCGATTCTTCAAGCATCAGTTCAATCCTACCACCACCCTGAGGGCTAATGACCTCATTAACTATCTCCTTTTCCATTTCCCTGTTCACTAAGTTCTGAACAGTCAGCAGCAACTGCAGAGCCATGTTATCAACCATCCTTTTGAGTACTAATCTCCAGTATGCAGTCATTCGCATCTTCATGTCGAATGCTTCATCTCTAACACCTGGATAAACCCGCAAATGCCCAACTTGAATCTCCCCAAAACCTTCAATAGTCATCATTGTAGGCTTTGAATTGTCATTCATTATCTCCTTAAGTATATTATGAGTTGCCATAAGCTTACTCCATACTGACATGTACTCGTGATCACAAGTGTAGTCAGTGAGCTTCTCCATTTCAACAAGTTCGATCACTCTAACAGTAAAACTTTCTTTCATTTTTGCCATTAAATTCTGGGCTGCTCTTCTAGTAGATGATTGAAGTTGTGGATAATTCTCAGAATGATGCATCAGAACACTATATACCACCGTTTCAATGTAATCCCACACTTCAGCAACAAAGCTAATGGGCTTTCCAGATATTTCCTTAACCTTGCACTGCAAAAGTGTCATAAAGGCAGAGCGAGGAAGGAAATTAGGCAGGCCAATGCCTTTAATTTCCTGCAAAACCATAATCTCCTCCATTAGAAAATTGTCAGTTGTATTGTTTTCACAGCTCTTCCAAAGATCTTCAGAGAATTTGTTGAGAAACTCCACTAAACGAGCAGTGCAATGCATGTTTTTGTCATCTGGGTATTCATCAAACTCACCTCTCAAGAGTATTTTCCTCAGGGACTCCTTAGATGACCCTAAAATCCTCATGAAAGCAGTCAATGCCTCAGCAACTGACGACATAGTCTGGGGAATTTTGTTTAGTTCCGAAACATTAGTATTCAACTTGTCATTAATCTTCCTAACAATCTCAGGCAAGCACTTAGATATAATGCTCGCCTGAATATGCACCAAACGCTGTGCCAAAACAGGAACACTAACCATAGACTTATCAATCTTTGAGAGTAAAGGGTGAACTTCAAAAAGCCTCATTTCCTCCATCCTTGCTTCTTCATTAGACTCATCGCCAATCCGGTTCCTTACACAGACATATCCAAGCCCAATATTCACATCATCCGCAGTAACCTTCTCAAGCAGACCCTCCGGCGCTTTATCAGCTTTCGTCACAACAGCCAAAGTCCTCTCTCCTGTCCTGTCCACGCGCTGAGACATCCGAATGGACTCACAAGTAGGAAAATCAACAGTTGCAGATAACACATTCAGTATAATACTTTCCTCTGGTTTAATAAATTCCATAATGATCCCTGAAATTTGCTCGTATATATCTTCTGGCTGCCCATGAACAGGAACTCTAGTGATACCAGGCAAATCAACCATAGTAAGATCAGGTACACCATTTTTCTTCACTACCAAAGTTAAAGGGGTATGTGATATTCCCTTACCATTGCCAGCAATCTCATCGGTTGCATTATTTATGGCTTCTGCAATGCGAGATTCATCAGTAGCAACAATTTTTCCATGGAACTCTAAATGAAGCTCTGGTTGAGGATTTTGGTGGTGCTGCAGCCTCATAATGAGTGGCACCCGGGTACAAATGCCCTGGCCCCGGGGCAGGCTAATTCCGGCCAGTGACTCAAGAACACTAGACTTTCCAGATGACTGATCTCCAACAACTACAATGGTTGGTAGTTGAATCCCTTCTTGCATAACCTTTAGGTGCCTGAGCTTGTCAACAGCATCGAGAAGCGGGCGTATTCGATCATTGTAAGATGAAACAAGTGGTGCATAAGAAGCCAAAGCTTTGACATCAGTACTGTCCGAAAAAAGAGCAATGGCGTTTTCTGCATTATCAGATGAACTAATCGTATTCTGCTCAAGTTTTCTACTGCTATCTGGCTTTCCTCTTGATTTTGATTTACCACCCATATTCTTAGAAAATAATGACAATAGAGAGGCAATGAGTGAACTGAAACACAATGTTGGAAATATTTATAGTGTTTAATTATGATGCTTGGAGTTCTTTTTGGGCTAGGAAAAAACGTTTCAGTCTCATAATATCTCAATTCTCAATGCATCTTTCAGACTCTTCTCATTCCCAACTGTTGGATTTCTACAAAGACAATGTAGGGTTTTTTTAATAAAGACTCGGCCCAAAAGTTTTTCCTAGAAGTGATTACAGTTGTACCTCTTATATACTTTTCAGTCACCTTCCTGTTCAAATTATATTATGTTATTTTGAGAACTTAAAAGATAAGATATTCTAGACAGATGGATTAACAGTAAAATCTCAACTAGTAAAGATCATGAAGGATGTAGATTTCTTAGGAGGATTGGAGGAATATGACCCGAGAAAAAAATAAATTAAACGCCCACGATTATTTATTGTTATATTATTTTGTAAGTTAGTTTTATTTATTACACATTGTCATATTATTCTGTAAATTAATTTTTATAAGATTCTTTTGTCATCATAATAATGGGAATTTTGCTATACGTATTAATTCATGCAATGATCTATACAATGATCCTTTATAAAATGGTGAGTCCCATAAGGCTCACCATTTTATAAAGAATTATTGTATAGATTATAGATCATTACGTATATCAAAACTATAATAATACTCTTAAATAGAGTTATTTTGCACTTCGATGAAGAGACGTTTACTTAGCAATCAATATCAACAATCTCTAAAATAAATGGTAAAACCTTATTTAGCAACAAAAAAATAGTAAAACCTTGTAAATAAAGAGGAAATACAATATTAAAACCATGTAAATAAAGAGGAAATAACGATAAAAGAAAAAGAAAATCCCACAACAACAAGGAAAGACCTAATGGTTTTAAGGCCCCGGTCAACTCTTAACCATCAAAGCGAAAACATAATGAATGTAATAGGCAACCACTTTGTAAAAACAAAATAAAAAAATAAAAAAAATCTGTTATGCTCAATCAAAAGCATTCAGAAATTTGATATTTAATGCTAGAAACACTCACAAAATTTTGTTTGATATTTGCATTATAGTGTGAGTATGAAATACACTGGCAGAAAAAAGTAAGGAACAAAGAAAGTCTCAAATACTAGGGATTGAACAACTCCATCTAGCTCTAAAAGGCATGCACCAAATTGTTGATAAAGTTACTCAAACCAGCCATAATATTCTCTTTATCTACAGAAATTCAAAATTGACCATGATAACCGGCAGATCAACAGACCGGAAAACAATCCCCTTGTGACATAGAAGTTGATAGCCGCAAGGCAGGTCCTATTTTGTTTTATTAGCCTCCACTTTTTGCAGAGAATTGAGGTACTCAGCCAAGTGGAATGACCAGATCCTTCATAACATCATACTCTTCTGCGCTTATTTGTGCACCATCCAACACCTACGCACACATAACTCAAAACCAATATGGTGTTAAACACTTAGTTTTCATGATTTGAAAGAGAATTGACAGTCAGGCATGTTGATTACCAGAAACTAGAGAAGCAGAATATATAATCAACAGTCCTTAACATAAATCTCTTCACATCCAAAAGCAAATCATCCAAAGAAAAGGAAAAACGACTTCTTAGCATTATCTTGACATAATTCAAAAATAAAACTCAAATCAGCAACTTTAATAAGAAACTATTTTCACTCAACTTCAACAATACTAAGCTTATAAAAGATAAATAGGACAACAGTTCAGCAGCTTCTGCCAACAAAATCTAATCTAACAAAACAGAGGTAACGAATAATAAAAAATACTCATCTAATATGTTATAGTGTACCATTCTACTATTGAATCAATCCGTTGTTATTAATTGCAAACTCCACTCTCTTTTTTAGTAGGTGCTGAAAATTTTCTACTGTAGGAGCAGAGAATTCACATTTCTCAATCTTCTACTTTTCTTCTCATAATTAAGCACAAGGCTACAGCCAGAATCCACTACAAGGCCTTTCTAGTGCAGATGCGGGCTAATCCCAACCAGACCTCCACAAAAATGGATCAGCTATCTTTTGCAGAGATATTTTCTGGTTGAGGATTTTGGTGATGCTGCAGCCTCATAATGAGTGGCACCCGGGTACAAATGCACTGGCCCCGGGGCAGGCTAATTCCGGCCAGTGACTCAAGAACACTAGACTTTCCAGATGACCGATCTCCAACAACTACAATGGTTGGTAGTTGAATCCCTTCTTGCATAATCTTTATGTGCCTGAGCTTGTCAACAGCAACGAGAAGCTGGCGTATTCGATCATTGTAAGATGAAATCAGTGGTGCATAAGAAGCCAAAGCTTTGACATCAGTACTGTCAGAAAAAAGAGCAATTGAGTTTTCTTTATTATCAGATGTAATAATCATATTCTGCTCAAGTTTTCTACTGCTATCTTTCTTTCCTCTTGATTTTGATTCAGTCTCATAATATCTCAATTCCCAAATCATCTTTTAGACTCCTCATTCAATTCTGGGAATTTGATAACTTGGTCAAAATTTTGTTTGATATTTAATGCTAGCTAGAAAGACGGGCCAAAATTCAGATCAACAGACCGGAAAAATCCCCTTGTGATTGGTATGCTGTCGCAAGTAATCAAAAATAAAATTTTATTTTGAAAAATATTAATGTAGTAGTGAAATAAATCTAGAGAGCGAATTGTTTTAATAAATCTAATGTTTTCAAAAATATCTAATTAAATGGGGGATTTGGAATTATTAATTAACTAATTAAAATTCAAACAAATAAAACTAAATAATAAATAATAAATATGAGAAAAATCAATTAAAACAAACTTCAGTTCCTTAGTTCAGTATCCCCTTCTTTTAATTAACAAATTAATCAAGTTATTATTATCTTTTCCTTCAGTTGAAATTAATAATCCTGGATAATCGACAATTGCCAAGCTACCCGAAATCCTCCTTAAATAATAAATCTAATGCAGCAATCGCTCACAAAAGACTCTAACTATCATACAACCTAGAACTATCAGTCTAGATTTAATATAACAGTTACATTAAAAATTAGAGAATTAGATTATTCCAAGCAACAATCTCAACATCGCGGACCATTTAACTTGTCATCTTGATAACCATAATAATATTCAAAAGTTTGACCACAATCAAATATTATTAACTCCTACTTATGATCAGATAAAATATTATTTGCTTAATATTAAATCTTAGTCTAGCATATGACAAAACTTAATTAATTCAACTGGCCAAATCAAATTAATCAAATAAATATCATAAAACAATTAAAACAGATCGTCAAGAATAAATCTCATGCATGAAGGAATAAATAATAAAACTCAATTATAACATTAATTAAAAATAAGGTTCAACATCCCTTTGGAACTGAAAAATTAAAATTAGCCAAACATAATAAAAATAATACCCACTAGTTGAAAAGTTCTCTCCAAGAAATTAGGATAAAGATCTCCCAAAAACTTCCTCTCAATAATGAGAGATTGACCCTCTATTTATAGGCCTCTAACTTGTCCAAACCCTAATAGGATTTACAATTAAAAATAAAAGAAAAAGAAAAAGAAAAACAATTATTATCCTAACTCTAGTTGGAATTAAAATCCAATTTGGAATCAAAAAGTAGCAAAAATCCGAAATAATTCCGTTTTCCAGCAATTCTGCCCAGCCAAACAAAGCCTAACGCGCCTTGACCTGGTCAATGCGCGCTTCCGCGTTGCTGACGTCACCGCTGCCCGCGCATTGCGCGGATTTTTATTTTTTTCCGTAACCTTCAACAAAACGACGTCGTTTCTTTACTTCCTTTTATGCACTGAAACCTACCGCGCAATGCGCGCGGCCCAGTTTTCGGTTTAATTACGATTCTACCACCGGTCTTTTGCAGAATTTACAGTTTTGCTCTCCGATTTTGTTGAAATTACCACAATGCCATTAGACTTTTGCAAAATTTACAGATTTGCCCCCGAAGCTTATTTTCCTACAAAATAAAATATAAAAATAATATAAAAATACTAAAAATCCTAAAAACTCATAATAATAAATAAAATTCCTAAAATACTAAAAATAAATAAAAACACATAAATAAAAAGAAATATAAAACTACTATAAAATTACATAAATTAACATAAATTAACTAAAATCCTATAAAACCTATTAAAACCAAAATATGCTAAATAATTAAACATTTAACCACACAATAAATATAAAAACTAAGTATTAGGGAATAAAAATATCGTATAATTTAGCCCTATCAGTGATATTGAAGTTGATAGCCGCAAGGCAGGTCCTATTGAAGTTAAACCCACCCTATAGTTTAACTGATCAAAAGAAATATCAATAGGCTTAATTTCTTAAACTAATCTAATAAATTAATGCTTATACAAAATCAATTTAATAAATGCTCATCTTAAGGAAACGAGATAATGTATCAATTACAACACTTGCATACCTTCTTTCCGATTTTTAGAATGCATGTGAGGGTTTGACCAGACACATTTCAAAAAGAAAAAAGAAAATTCAATTACTTATATTATTAAATAAATATTGAAAACAATATGTAGTCTAAATGTCTCATAGTATAAGTAAACTTAATGTGCTTAACAGTGGTCAAAAAATCAAATAGGAATCTCATTTTGAAAGAAGGAAATATAATTGGACTGAGTGGCAAACATGGCTCTCAATCATGTTGTAATTTTCTATATTCTCTATATAATACTATCCTCTTTAGAACAATGCAAGGGACATAGACACATCAAGATAGTGTTTTTCAATACTCGTCTTTTTGTTTGTTTTTATCTTTAGACTATAAAGTGGTATGAAAATTTTAACATGTGTTCTATATAGGTAGATCATGACACCGGTACTATACATAGATACGCTTGAAAAAGTAAATTTTTTCTTAAAAACTACACTAGTTGTGTTCAACTTATATAAATTACTTAGGTGACACAATGACATTGTTCAAGATCATTCCAAAGTAGTTGTGGTCATACCCTAACCTCCAAATTAAACCTTTTGATAGCTAGTATTTTGCCTATTTAAAAATTTTAGTTTGCTGTTTTGCTATTAGGTTTTTTGCTGTTTTGCTATTAGGTTTTTTGGACTCTTTACTTCTCTTTCTACTTTTTTTAGAAACTCTTCTAATGGATCTTTCCATCTTAATTTTTGGGTTCCTCTATCGAAATCGAAAATTCCTCGCAATAACATACATAGTAAAACCTAAGGCTCTAATCATGTTTCAGTGTGCTCACATTTTCTCTAGTGACGACTATTGGTGAATCAACCAAAACAACTAAGATTCACACACATAAAGTAATCAAATGAATCTCGGCAGATGAACCAAATATCCAAACATAAAGTGATATACATATAAATTTGACAGTTTCAGAGAGGAAATGAAATGAAAAGAAAAAATCACATAACAATTTTTTCAAAAGTTAGGGTTTTATAATGATGAAAAAAGTTTAACAAAAATTTACCAAAATTTCTGTTCGGGAAAATGACTTATAAGTTAAAGTTTTAAATGACTTATAAGTCATTTTGAATACTTTCCTATGTTGTAATGATTGTTCTTATTTCCTCCAGAAATAATTTTTGAAATCATATTTTACAATTGCTTGCATATGATGTAATATTATTGCTTCATCATAATCATACTCCCTCAATTCTAAAATTAACGATACATTTCTAGGCGAATTTTAAAGAAAATTTTAGTTTTTCAAAGATAACCCTATAAATTCTTGCTAGAAACTACATGTAATGCTGATGGAGTAGAAAATATTCAGGAAACTTAAAATTACTTTGTTTATTGGCTTGATTATAGCTTCAGAGAGTAGTGACACTACTTTGCAGAAGACATATGAATGTCATCAGGCTTGGATGTCTTTCATTGCTGAGCGGCTAGAGAAGGTTAGAGTGGAACTTAACAAGCAGCAGTGTTGGGATAACAAACAAACCAAACAACATTAACAGCACAACAGAATAACATAATTCTCCCCTATTACGTAAACCCAATAAGAAAAATAATCCAAGCAGTTAATAATTGAGAACAAGCACACACAAGACCACAAATTTTTACGTGAAAAACCCTCTCGATGTGAGTAGTAAAAATCACGGGACCGTAGTCCACAAATCTTCCACTATTAATAATAATGGGCAATATAATGTTCTCTCTAGCAACAACTAGAGGCATAAACCAGCAACAACCATCAACAGTAAAATATTCTTAGTATACATCTCCAATAAGAAGAATAACGAGAGAAAACTTAAAAACTCCACCAACTCTCTCAAAAAAAGTATTAACAATGTATAACAAAACTTGATACTAGGAGACTCCGATGCTCAATCCCACCGTTCACATTAAAGACCAACAAGTTACGGCGTTACCCCCCCCCCCCCCCCCCCCAAAAACTAGCCCAATCAGACCACGAACGACCTTCCAATCGCTGAGTTGAAAAGTATTGCACTATTTCTTGCAGGAATCAGTTTTTCCTTTTTTCTCTTTCGTTTTGTTACTAGTTCCTTCTGTTTATCCTGAAATATATGTTATATCATCCTTATGGCTCAATAGACCATATGGGCTACTAATTGGGCCTACCTACATAGGAGGGAATAACCCAACAAATCTCCCCCTCACGACTATGTGGAGGGGTTCGCCATCCCAGTGCTCAATCTGCAATACTCAAGTTTTCACTTGGCAATATCTTTGTCATCATATCGGAACTATTATCGTCTATATGAATCTTTTGAAGTTCTAACAACTTTTCAACAAGAACATCTTTAATCCAATGATATCTCACATCAATATGCTTTGATTTGGAATGAAATGATGAATTCTTACCAAGGAGAATAGCACTCTGATTGTTATAAAACAATACGTACCTCCTCTGTTTGAATCCTAATTCCTTCAAAAATTTCTTCAACTATAGCAACTCTTTACTCGCTTCAGTTGTTGCAATAAACTATGTCTCTGTTGTAGAAAGTGCAACACACTTTTGCAGTTTAGACTTCAGCAAAAGAAATCATATAACCCAAAGTAGATTTTCGGGTATTCAGATTTCCAGCCATATCTGCATCTGTATAACCAATTAACTCTATTTTTCCATTTTCGAAACGAAGTCTCAAATCGGAAATGCCTCGAAGATACCACAAAATCCACTTAACTGCATTTTACAATGTTTTTTTTCCAGGATTTGACAAATAATGGCTAACAACACCAACTGCAAATGCCAAGTATAGCTGTGTACACACCATGACATACATTGAACTTCCTACAGCTGAAATGTAATATCCCAGATAGTTGAAAGAATTAGAAATAAGATTTATAATAGTTAATAAAGGTTAGAGTTTGATAACCTAGTTGTGGTGATTAGAATTGTGGAAAACTGGATTAAATTAAAAATTTTATTTAATCTATGTGCTAGCCAGAACCAATATGGTTCAAAATGTGTCATCGATATTTTTAGGAAGAATGTCCTATAAAGTCTAGGAAGATAATAAATTTGATAATTATTGATATTGAAATTTTTTTTTAGAAGAAATACTTCAAGAAATCGATACGTGAATAAATTAATTTAAAAGTTCAATTTATTTTGAACATAGCATGTGATTATAAACCAAGTAAACTAATTAATATAATTAGTCGTTAATAAAATTTATGTAGGATATTTAATATATTATTTTAGTAGTCCAAAATGTTTGGATAATTAGTGGACTAACCTTGAGTTATTTAATATCGAGAAATCGATAATTGAGAAAATAATAATAATAATAATTGTAATGACCAAGAAAATTGTATAATAATTATTTTCAATAAAATTTTGTGAATTAAATTTTTATTTAATTATGTGATGTGATGAAGGTATACTTTATTTTAAATGTATACTTAAATTGAGAATAAAAAGGAAAGCCAACACGTAATTAATTACGAATGATGTATAATTAAATTACATGGGTAATGAATTGAATTTGGATTATTCAAAATGATAGCCTAAATGTGAGATTTTTAAATGCTAGATTAGCATATTAATTAAGGATAAGATTAATTAATATCTTAAGACCCCAAACAATTAATTAATAATTTGGGTTCATGTATTAAATTACAAGATAATTAAGCCAAAGTGCCTTGGTCTGTTAATGGCCCAAAACTAAGATGGATTTCCAACAAGCCCAAGTACCTTGGCATTTTAATGGTCTAAATTAGAGAGCAATCCTGCAAGCTTGTTACTTGTTAAAAGTTCAAATGCTGCTCTATTTCCAGCCCAAACATAAATCCATGTAGCTTATCAGTATAACACTTGTGTCACTCAAATTGGGACAAAGAGAAACTGGATAACCGAAAGACTAGGGACTGGATAATGGTGTGCGGCACCGTATCTCTATAGGGGCTACAAAGGAGGCCATCACGGTAGCTCTAGGCGGTAGTTTAAAGGATGGTCTGGAGGATTTTAACCATTAGGGAATGGAGGAATTTCAGCTATATACGCTGCCTTGTACCATTCCAGAATTTTCATCACATGCTAGGTAAAACAGAGTAAACAAACATAGAGAGAAAAAGGAGTGCACGACTGAGAAGAAGAAGGAAAGAATTCAGGATTCTTTAAGCTGTCAAGAAACTAGGTAGCAAAGGTAATGGTTTCTTAAACTCCATTGATTTTATGCTTCTATACGTTCATGAATTAGTGTGTTGTGGAAGTTTTGTTGTGTTTGGGAGGGTCATAGAAGACCCAGTGGGATAAGGATGGAATATGAATGGAGATTATATGCTCGAATCTCTGTAACAAGTTTATGTTTCATATATGCCTACCAAGTGTTTGCTAAAATTCCTAAGAGAATAAAATTTCTATGTTTTATGATTATAGTGTGGTTTTAAACTCAAGAAATGTCTATGTGTGTAAGTTATGATGCTGAGCATGGTACGATGATACAAAACTAAGCTTTGAAGCATACTTTGTAAGCTAAATAAGAGAGTGTACCATGTGCCCCAAGTTAGTATAAAACATGAACTAATTTGTGAGTAAAATGGTCTATTTATGTGTGTGTTGAGCATCGTAAGAAAGCTAGTGGTGCTGTTAGATAAATATGAATCTAAGTGAGCCATCGTGAGACATGAAAACCTTGTGGGAAATATTGCTATCTTTTGTGTAAATGGGAACATGTCTTCATGTAGTAAAACTATAACCTTGAAACTATATAGATCCATATTTCATAAAGAAATACAATGAAAGCTTTGCTTTTACAAGTTATTTTGATCATAAGATTGGTTGTTGATAGTGCAAACATACCCTACATGAAGATAAATTGTGTTTTGAAGAACAAACAAACCATGTATGCCCAAAATCTAGAAAAACTGGGAGCAAGGAAACCAGATGTGAAATTTCTGATGGAGTAGCGCGGCCGCGCCGCTCCCTTTGTATTTTTGGGGGCGGTCGCATCGTAAGGCATTTCTGGTTTTCGGTAGGGGTGGGGCGGCCGCGCCACTTCATGGGGCGGGCGCGACACTGTAGCAGAAAAAAAAAAAAAGAGTCTGGAATTAAAATTCTGAAAATTTTTAACTATGATATATTATGATGGTTTATTGTGAATTACAAATGATTGGTATAATCCATGAACATGTGTATAGAACTTATATTGTGAGTCATGTGACCATATGTGATTAGATGGCTCGTAGGTGTTAACTAGACTTTCAAGAATGGTGAGTTATGACTGTATCTAATTAGCAAATCAATAATATGGTATATGTAGGTCAACTCATTGACTAGGTAGAACAGTTAAGTGTAATCAACGTAACAGGAAAGTGTCCTATTCTAAACTCCTTATTTAGTACATATTTATTGTACGAATGTCATGCTTTGCACTTTGTGCATCTTGTCAGAATATTCATATATTGAATGGTTTATGATTAAAGTTCTTTGACTTTTGAACTATCGTATGAAGGTCTAATCCATTCGATCCAGTTAGACCAATGTTGGCAGAAGTTATTAAATTCAAATAAATTCTTTGAAACTAATCCAAACCATATTGTTGTGGTGCGGAATCATAAAGTAAAATTGAGATGAACAAAATCGTAATATAGGGAATTTTTATCGGTTAATCCGATGTAGAAAAAAAAACTGAACGATATGCATATTCGTAAGTACAAGAGGCTGATCACCTTAAGTACTTGTGAGAATATTTTTCATTCATTCGAATGTTAAATATTCCGTAGAACTATTGTTCATATCTCATTATTATTCATGGTTCTTTATAACCACTTGTCATGTTAACTCAGTTAGTTGTCAGTTATGAGAATGCTATTATTTATGTACTTCACAATTCTTGTTCGATTGTGGAAGGCATTGAGAAGCTTAGTTTTGTTCATAATAAATCTTTATTGAACTTGCTGAGCAAATTTGTTGCTCACCCTTGCTTATATTATCAAATGCAGCTAAGCCCGAGAATTTGGAAGAGAATAAGAAAGATAAAGGCAAAAGCAAAGTCCAAGACTAGATTAATTGTATTTACTTTCGTTTATCTATGATGTAGACTTTATGAATTGTATGATAAGATTTAAGGTTAGAAACCTGGGATGAATGTAAGAATGATTTAAGTCTATGTAATATTTATATTTTCGCGAATGAATGGGTAGATGTATGGTACGTACGTGTGGATTGTGAGCACCGAATCCGGAGTTGCAAGAACCCGGATTTGGGGGCGTCACAATAATAATAATAATAATAATAATAATAATGATAATAATAATAATAATAATTAAATATTCAGTTAAATTTGAATATAGCTTTGGCAGCAAAATGTGTAAATTAATTAATGTAATCATTAATTAATGTGAAGTGAGAATAATATTTAAAGTTCCAAATTAAATAAATAATTAATGGACTAGTCTATTTGCTTATTTAACAAGTTCAATTAACTATTTAATTAAGGATTTGCGATTTATTGTACTTTGATGAGTGTAGTTTATACTTACGAATCGAATGTTCTTGGGCTTAATAAATTGCTATCATTGAGTATTTTTAGAGGTATTTTACTTATTTTTATGTTTCTATTGTAGAAAATGGTTTTGGAGGGTCAGAACTTAATAGCAATTTTGTAGAAAACGGAACTTAATAGCAATTTTGTAAATTCTGAATAGTGACGTGGCCGGGGCTAGATTTTATAGTGCAAATCCGTGGCTAGGGTCGTGGTCGTCAGATTTAATTTGGAGGATTCGTGTGTTTCCAGAAGTTGAGCTAAAGAAGGATTGTAATGTTGCTGCGAGTTAGGGGCTTTTAGGAGAGTTATTAGAGATATAAATAGATGAGATTAGGATGATTTTAAAACAAACTTTTGGAGGAAGATTTTCATTGAAGATTAATTGGCGATTTCAACTATGTCAGGCTAAGTTTCTTATTTTTAGTTCTTAAGAGATGTTGAACCTAATTTACGATTAATGGTTTGATTAAGTTTATACTATCTTATTCTTCTTATATGAGATTTGTTTGTGATGATCCACTAGAATTGATGAATGATATTGAATTTGATTGATTTAATGTGGCCAGTTGAATTGATTGGGTTTTATTATATTTTATTATCTGCTAGATTAAAGTATGGTATTAAGCAAATGATATTGTATCTGATCATAAGTAGCGATTAGTAATATTTGATCTTGGTCAAACCTTTTGAATATTATTATGGTTATCAAGACGGCAAGTTAAATAATCTGCGATTGTGTGATTGTTACTTGGAATAATCTAATTCTCTAGTTCTTAGTGCTACTGTTATATTAAATCTAGACTGATAGTTCTGGGTTGTATGATAGTAAGGGTCTAGTGGGGGCGATTGTCACATTAGATTTAAAACCTAAGGAGAATTTTGGGTAATTGAACGATTGTGGTTACCTAGGGTTGTTAGTCTCATTGTAGGAAAGGAAAAGATAAACATTAAACTTGATTGTTCTGTTAATGGTGAAAAGGTGATACTGAACTGAAGAACTGAAGTTTCTCTTTATCGATTTCTCTCGTTAATATTTAATTATTTGCAATTCAGTTAGTTAAAGTTAAAATTCAAAAACCCCATTTTATTAATTTATTTATTGTTAGAAAATATTGGAATTTATTGAAGCAATATCACTCTCTGTGGGATCGATTCTTACTTGCTATTATATTAATTCTGTGATTGAAAGTAAGGATTATTTTTGGAGTGTTAACGATAGCTACCAAATTTTGGTGCCGTTGCCGGGGAGTGTTTTATTGTTTCTAAATTTTCTTTGTTTTCTTTTAGTTTATGACTCGATCCTCTCACTCTCCTGATTTAAAATTTGATCCAGAAATAGAGAAAACTGCAAAAAGAATAAGGAAGGAGACTCGTCGAGCAAGAAACATAACTTCGGATTTTGAAGAAGCTTTTACTACATCACCGGGCTTAAACGTAGCGCTTGCATTACTGACTTCATCCAGTGATTCGGAGGAACAAAAGATGGCTGCACCTAATAATAGGACTATGAAGGAGTTGGCTACTCCTGATTTACGCCAACAACCATTATGCATAGAGTATCCTGCTTTAGATGTTGCTTTCGAATTAAAATCTGGCTTAATTCACATTTTGCCTACTTTTCGTGGTCTTACAAGTGAAGATCCATATAAGCATTTGAAGGAGTTCCATGTGGTTTGTTCCACCATGAAGCCACATGGAGTGACGGAAGAACAAATAAAGCTTAGAACTTTTCCATTCTCATTAGCAGATTTGGCAAAGGATTGGTTGTACTACCTTCCCTCCGGTTCGATACAATCATGGGATGACATGAAAAGGCTATTCGTGGAAAAGTATTTTCCTCCTTCAAGGGTTGCTAACATGAGGAAGGAGATATGCGTCATCAGACAGTTTAGTGGCGAAACTCTTCACGAATATTGGGAAAGGTTCAAGAAGCTATGTTCGTGTTGTCCACATCAAATTGACGATCAACACCAAATCCAGTACTTCTACGAGGGATTGTTACCAATGGATAGGAGTATGATCGATGCTGCAAGTGGAGAAGCATTGGTTGATAAGACTCCAGACGCTGCACGGAACTTAATTGCTAACATGGCGGCTAACTCACAGCAGTATGGAACTCGAATGGACCATGCACCGAAAAGGGTGAATGAGGTTGGCTCGAGCAATATTGAACAACAGATTTCGGAGTTAATTGCTATGATTCGTCAAATATCTGTGGGGAACGGGCAAGTCGCAAGAACTTGTGGAATCTGCTTGTCGTCGAATCATTCAACATATATGTGTTCAACATTACAAGAAGATGGCAACATTGAGCAAGCCAATACAGCGGGGAATTTTCAAAGACAACCTTAGAGAAGATATGACCCCTACTCTAATACTTACAATCCAGGATGGAGGGATCATCCTAATCTGAGTTACGGAGGAAATAGGCCACCAATGCGAAATGATTTTCCAAATCGGCAACAAGGTTTTCAACAAGCTCAACCGTAGTATCCACATCGACAAGAATCACCTGCAAATTCTGAGGCATCTTTGGAGGATATGTTTAAAACTTTCATGAACCAGACCCATCAGTTCCAACAAGATACGAAAGCTTTCATGAACCAAACCCAAACTTCCATTCACAATCTAGAGAATCAAATAAGTCAGTTGGCTAGAACTGTTGGCCGATTGGATTCTCAAGGTTCAGGAAAGTTACCTTCACAAACCGTTTTAAATCCTAGAGAAAACGCAAGTGCCATTACATTAAGGAGTGGAAAACAAATGGACACACCAAGGGCTACGGTTGAATTTGATGAGGGTAAGGCTAAGGAGGAGGCAGAAATTTCAAAGGTAATCCCTAAATCTCCTATTCAGCTTAAGTCTAACCCTTTACCTTTTCCTCATAGGAATCTTAGAACTTCAAAGAAGGACGAGTAAGAGAAGGAGATTCTGGAGACTTTCTGAAATGTAGAGGTGAATATTCCTTTATTAGATGCAATTAAGAAAGTTCCAAGGTATGCAAAATTTTTGAAAGAATTGTGCACTAATAAGAGAAAATTACAAGACAATGAAAAAGTAACGGTTGGAGAGAATGTATCTGCTGTTCTCTAAGGAAAAATGCCCCCAAAGTGTAAAGATCTGGGTATGTTTACCATTCCTTGTAAGATAAGTAATACCAGGTTTGAGAGAGCTATGCTAGATCTAGGAGCATCGATTAATGTTATGCCACTATCTACTTATGCTTCTTTACATCTAGGTCATTTGAAAAATACTTGTGTTATTATTCAATTAGCTGATCAGACTAATACATACCCTGAAGGGGTAATTGAGGATTTATTGGCGCAGGTGAACGAACTAATATTTCCTGCAGATTTTTACATTGTGGACATGGAGGATGATACATCTCTAAATCCTGCTCATATACTGTTAGGGAGGCCATTTTTGAAAACAGCAAGGAAAATAATTGACGTACACAATGGGACCTTGACCATGGAGTTTGATGGCAAAAAGATCCAGTTCAACATTTATGAGGCCATGAGGTATCCTAGTGATGTTAATTCTGTGTTTGTTATAAATATCATTGATTCGTTCGTACAGGAATCTTTTGACCAAATGCATAAGGAAGCTTTGGAAGTTGCTATTGCAAATAGCTTGGAGCTAGAATAAGAAGAAAACATTGAGCATACTTCAAAATTGAAGAATACAATAGTTGCACTACATTCTTTACCAAAATTTTCAGATAAGTTTGCAGTTTCTTCCATTCAATTGCCTGTGTCTCATAAAAAATTGGTACCTTCTGTTGTGCAGGCCCCTATACTGGAATTAAAGCCCTTACCGATACATTTGAAGTATGCATATCTAGGGAAGGAAGACACACTACCAGTGATTATTGCCAATAATCTAACCAAAGTTCATGAAGAAAAATTGCTTAGAGTCTTGAGGGACCATATTACTGTCTTTGGTTGGACAATTGCAGATATTAAAGGTATAAGTCCAACTGTGTGTATGCATCGCATTCTCTTAGAAGAAGGAGCTAAGCCGACAAGGGAGGCTCAAAGAAGGTTGAATCTACCTATGATGGAAGTAGTGAAAAAAGAAGTTTTGAAATTACTTGATGCAGGTATTATCTATCATATTTCAGACAGTAAATGGGTGAGTCCAGTACAGGTAGTTCCAAAGAAATCTGGTATAACCGTCATTAAGAATGAAAATAATGAGTTAGTGCCTACTCGTATGCAAACAGGATGGAGAGTATGTATTGATTATAGAAAATTAAATGTTGTAACAAGAAAGGATCATTTCCCTCTCCCTTTTATTGATCAAATGCTAGAAAGATTAGCTGACCATACTTATTATTATTTTTTAGATGGTTTTTCAGGTTATAATCAAATTGTGATTGCGCTAGAGGATCAGGAAAATATCACTTTCACTTGTCCATTCGGCACATTCGCCTATCGGAGAATGTCGTTTGGACTTTGCAATGCCCCAGGTACCTTTCAAAGATGTATGGTAAGCTTATTTTCTGATCTGCTTGAAAACTGCATTGAAGTGTTTATGGATGACTTCACAATTCATGGTGATTCTTTGGATGCATGCTTAGATAATTTGACTCGTGTGCTTGATAGATGCTTAGAGACTAATCTTGTTCTAAATTGGGAAAAGTGTCATTTTATGGTAGAACAAGGTATAGTACTGGGGCATATAGTTTCAGCTAAAGGATTAGAAGTAGATAAAGCTAAGATAGAAATTGTTGCTGCCTTACCTTACCCCGCAAGTGTGCGGGAGATTCGTTCTTTTCTCGGTCATGCAGATTTCTATCGAAGGTTTATCAAAGGCTTCCCCAAAATAGCTCGGCCGTTGTGTAAATTGCAGCAAAAAGAGATAGAATTCCAGTTTGACAATGAGTGCAAGGAGGCGTTTGACAAATTGAAGAAGCTATTAACCTCAACACCGGTGATACAGCCACCAAATTGGAATCTACCCTTCGAGATCATGTGTGATGCTAGCAATTATGCAATAGGGGCTGTTTTGGGCCAACGAGTTGACAAAACCGTGCATGCCATCTATTATGCCTCTAGAACTTTGAATGCTGCTCAGATTAACTACTCTACAACCGAGAAAGAATTATTATCTGTTGTTTTTGCTTTAGACAAATTTAGATCTTATCTTCTCAGTACTAAGTTATAGTTTACTCTGACCATGCTGCTCTCAGGTACCTGCTGACCAAGAAGGATTCAAAACCTAGGATTATAAGATGGATCTTGCTGCTCCAAGAATTCGACTTGGAAATCAAAGACAAGAAAAGAGCTGATAACCTGGTGGCAGATCACTTGAGCAGACTGATCAAAGTGGAAGAACCACTACCATTGCAGGATTCTTTTCCAGATGAGCATCTATTGTCGATTGATAAATCTTTACCCTGGTATGCTAATCTTGTGAATTATTTAGTCAGTGCATACATACTGAGTGAGTTTTCCAAACTTCAAAAAGAAAAGCTAAAGCGGGATGCTAAATATTATGTATAGGACGACCCATATTTATAGAAATTTTGTTCTGACCAAGTAGTTAGGAGATGTGTACCTAACTCTGAGTTTTTTGTCCATTCTGACTTTCTGTCATTCTTATGCTTATGGAGGTCATTTTGGACCTAAAAGAACAGCCCGTAAAGTTTTAGAATCTGGTTTCTTTTGGCCCAGCATTTTCAAAGACTCTTATCTGTTTTGTAAATCATGTGCAAATTGCCAAAAGACGGGAAATATATCCAGTAGGAATCAGATGCCACAAAACCCTATTTTGATTGTAGAAATTTTTTATGTATGAGGCATTGATTTTATGGGACCATTCCCTGTATCTTATGGCAATATCTATAACATTTTGGCTGTTGATTATGTTTCGAAATGGGTGGAAGCTAATGTGACACCCCCAAATCTAGGCCCACACAGCCTAAACTTGAGTTGTCAAAAGACTACAACAAAATTATTACAACGTTTAACAATACAGTGTATAATAATACACAACTAAGTCTTCACTATTATTGTCATACTATTTTACAACACGTGAAGACTACGATAGCTATCCCTCGGACTCTCACTCCATTCCCCGGCTTGACCCAGCTACGTTCTCATCTCCTGTTGAAAAACAATGGAACAAAAGAAAGGGTGAGCTCAAATAGCCCAGTAAGAAATATCATGACTAAGATAATGACGAATAAATTATCATTAGCCTTCAACAGTTGAGTTCCTGATAGAATACAACAGACTACAAGGTTTATATCAGAAACAACAGTTAAATTCTTGAACAATGTTCAGATCAATAATAGCAGCGGAATGATCAATCTATTAGAATAATAATGCAGACTATAATGTCCACTCGCTTCTCTTTTTAGTAAAAATATCATCAACTTTTATCATCTGAAATACCATTAGTCATGATAATAAAAATTCACAGTTCCTGGTCATAATCATTCAAATCAACAGTTCATCTTTGCACTACGGACCAAAGATATTCAATATAGCACCAGCGGTCATGATTATACCAGATTCAGCCTTTGGTCATAATCATACCAAACAACAGTTCATCAATGCACTACGGGCCAAAGAGAACTTTCAATATAATACCAACGGTCATGATTATACCAGATTCAACCTTTGGTCATAATCTTACCAAACAACAGTTCATCTATGCACTACGTGCCAAAGAGAATTTTCACCACGTGCCATAAAAGACACCGAACAGATGTATCGCCTTTAACCTAGTATATCGCCTTTAACATATCATCTGTTCAACAATTATATCACATCTGTGCCCCCGGCCACATATATTCACAACAAATTGATTCTTGAAGATTAATAACAGTGATACGAATGATGAATAGAAGAAACAGGATAACAATAAGTATCGGAAGTTTACTTTGTGCAGATTCAAATAATGTCCAAATTGTCAACATGATGTGAAGTGAAATTTAAAAATGATATTCAAGATCCACAGTTCAGAATAACGGTTACAGTTCAATAGAAAGGTTCAGAAAATAGGAAGGTTCAGTTGAAATAATGAAGTTCAACTATTATGGAACATATATTATTTTCAAGAATTATAGAAGCAATAATTCCATAATAAGTTTCGATTTAGAAGTATGAAAGAAAATAATATCCTTTACCGTAGCAGGTTTGATTAACAAAAGGTGAAGAAAATTATCACAAAGGGTTATTCACCAACAGGCGGTAATCCGCGCCGTAAGGTTATTCCCACATTTTAATACATGGAAATAAATGGCACATCTTAAGAAAGAAACGATATTATTTTCGAGAATCAAAGAATGATAATCTCTTACCGTGGTAAGTTTAAATAATAGAATATGAAAGAAGATGATATTCCAATAAAAATGACATTCCTTACCGTAGTAAGTTAGAGTATGAAAGAAGATGATATTCCTTACCGCAATAAATTTAAGAGTGTGAAAAGAATAATATTCCTTACAAGCAAGAAAAAAAATGACATTCCTTACCGTTGTAAGTTTAAGAGTATGAAAGAAAATGACATTCCTTACCACAGTAAATTTAAGAGTTTGAAATGAATGGTATTCCTTACCTTAACACGTGACTGGATATTGATTTAAATGAGGTTGATCAACCTATATATTTTTAATAAAATTAGTAATTACCACATATAAATTTCAAAGTGTATGATAATTCATATATTATGAACTATCAAAATTATATATATTTAACATAATTTTTGTAGTATAATATAACTACTTTAAAATAGTTTTTAAAATAATATTCCAAAATAAATCTTCCAAAGAAAGCTTTTAAAAATGAATCTTCTCAAAGAAGAGTCTTCTAAGGGAAGATTTGTGAATAACGTGAAAAATAGGAATTTATGAAATTACTACTCTTTAATAAAAGACTTACTTGAAAAATTCCTGCACTCCTTTTGGCTTTCAAACACTCAAAATAACCGTACTATTCTCAGAGAAAACTCATAAAATTCTTATAGAAAAATTTTATGTTTTAGGTGTGATTTTTCTATTAAGCTGAGCAAGCTATTTATAGGAGAAAAGATTTCACTATGCGTGGTAGGTGGCTGTACGCCAATACTGAATTCAGCAGCAGCACGCGGGCTGCGCGAAAATTTTTCTTCAGCACGTTTCTGTGAAAATTTTCTTCCAGTGGGCCCCACCCTACCCCACATGTTTTCTTACTATTCACGTTACTATTTCAAATAGTAAATTTTTATTTTTTTATTTTTATTTTATTTTATATTTATATTTATTCTTCCTGTGGGTCCAAAATAAAATAATGCTATAACAATAATGCAAGAAACACGTTACAGGTCATTATTAATTTAATAATACAAATTACAGTATATTTGCAACTGTGACAATTATTAGGTTAAATAATTTTAAAAACAGTGCAGTAACAATTATTGACTCAATGATATAAAATACAGTGTAATGACAATCAATAATGCAAAATACTGTGTAGCAGCAATTATTGAATTGATAACATAAAATATTATGTAGTGACAATTATTGATGAAATGATACGCAACAGTTACGGTGTCAATTATCAGACCAATAATATGAGACACTGTGCAATACCGTGTGCTGCAGAAAAATACCATAAATTACCGTATGCTACTATTCTTTTATCACCGGTATTTTAACAGTTAACACCGTTGACTATTTTTATTTAAAAAGGTTACTTCTGTCGTTTTCTATATCCGACAAAGATTCCGTTGTGGGGTCCACCAATAATTTGTTATTTCTGCGCCGTCGTACGGCCCGAATATTCCCCGACAAAACGAATATTCCCCGACAAGACGAATATTGTCTGACAAAATAAAATTTGCACATAACATCCTTAACTTTCAATTTTGTCAATTTAACCACTTACTGTTTCATGAAAAAAAATATATGAGAAGAAAAATTAAATTTTATATTTCATAAAATTCGGGGTCTTACAATCTCCCCTCCTTATGAAATTTCGTCCCCGAAATTGACGTACCTGACAATTCGAAGAGGTAAGGATACTTAACTGTGGTCACAAAATAATTGTTAGTTCAAACAAACTGACTCATCACTTCATGTCCCTATATTCAAATCGACTCATTAGATAACAAAATCTCATTTATGTGGGACACACTAGTGACTGATTCTATTCGTCTCTCCCCTCCTAGTTCTAACCCCAGATCTCCATTAAAGACCATATCCCTAAGCTCTGATGCCAACTGTGACACCCCCAAATCTAGGCCCACACAGCCCAAACTTGAGTTGTCAAAAGACTACAACAAAATTATTACAACGTTTAACAATACAGTGTATAATAATACACAACTAAGTCTTCACTATTATTGTCATACTATTTTACAACACGTGAAGACTACGATAGCTATCCCTCGGACTCTCACTCCATTCTCCGGCTAGACCCAGCTACGTTCTCATCTCCTGTTGAAAAACAATGGAACAAAAGAAAGGGTGAGCTCAAATAGCCCAGTAAGAAATATCATTACTAAGATAATGACGAATAAATTATCATTAGCCTTCAACAGTTGAGTTCCTGATAGAATACAACAGACTACAAGGTTTATATCAGAAACAACAGTTAAATTCTTGAACAATGTTCAGATCAATAATAGCAGCGGAATGATCAATCTATTAGAAGAATAATGCAGACTATAATGTCCACTCGCTTCTCTTTTTAGTAAAAATATCATCAACTTTTATCATCTGAAATACCATTAGTCATGATAATAAAAATTCACAGTTCCTGGTCATAATCATGCAAATCAACAGTTCATCTTTGCGCTACGGGCCAAAGAGAACTTTCAATATAATACCAACGGTCATGATTATACCAGATTCAACCTTTGGTCATAATCATACCAAACAACAGTTCATCTATGCACTACGGGCCAAAGAGAACTTTCACCACGTGCCATAAAAGACACCGAACAGATGTATCGCCTTTAACCTATCATCTGTTCAACAATTATATCACATATGTGCCCCCGGCCACATATATTCACAACAAATTGATTCTTGAAGATTAATAACAGTGATACGAATGATGAACAGAAGAAACAGGATAACAATAAGTATCGGAAGTTTACTTTGTGCAGATTCAAATAATGTCCAAATTGTCAACATGATGTGGAGTGAAATTTAAAAATGATATTCAAGATCCACAGTTCAGAATAACGGTTACAGTTCAATAGAAAGGTTCAGAAAATAGGAAGGTTCAGTTGAAATAATGAAGTTCAACTATTATGGAACATATATTATTTTCAAGAATTATAGAAGCAATAATTCCATAATAAGTTTCGATTTAGGAGTATGAAAGAAAATAATATCATTTACCGTAGCAGGTTTGATTAACAAAAGGTGAAGAAAATTATCACAAAGGGTTATTCACCAACAGGCGGTAATCCGCGCCGTAAGGTTATTCCCACATTTTAATACATGGAAATAAATGGCACATCTTAAGAAAGAAACGATATTATTTTCGAGAATCAAAGAATGATAATCTCTTACCGTGGTAAGTTTAAATAATAGAATATGAAAGAAGATGATATTCCAATAAAAATGACATTCCTTACCGTAGTAAGTTAGAATATGAAAGAAGATGATATTCCTTACCGCAATAAATTTAAGAGTGTGAAAAGAATAATATGCCTTACAAGTAAGAAAAAAAATGACATTCCTTACCGTTGTAAGTTTAAGAGTATGAAAGAAAATGACATTCCTTACCACAGTAAATTTAAGAGTTTGAAATGAATGGTATTCCTTACCTTAACACGTGACTGGATATTGATTTAAATGAGGTTGATCAACCTATATATTTTTAATAAAATTAGTAATTACCACATATAAATTTCAAGGTGTATGATAATTCATATATTATGAACTATCAAAATTATATATATTTAACATAATTTTTGTAGTATAATATAACTACTTTAAAATAGTTTTTAAAATAATATTCCAAAATAAATCTTCCAAAGAAAGCTTTTAAAAATGAATCTTCTCAAAGAAGAGTCTTCTAAGGGAAGATTTGTGAATAACGTGAAAAATAGGAATTTATGAAATTACTACTCTTTAATAAAAGACTTACTTGAAAAATTCCTGCACTCCTTTTGGCTTTCAAACACTCAAAATAACCTTACTATTCTCAGAGAAAACTCATAAAATTCTTATAGAAAAATTTTATGTTTTAGGTGTGATTTTTCCATTAAGCTGAGCAAGCTATTTATAGGAGAAAAGATTTCACTATGCGTGGGAGGTGGCTGTACGCCAATACTGAATTCAGCAGCAGCACGCGGGCTGCGCGAAAATTTTTCTTCAGCACGTTTCTGTGAAAATTTTCTTCCAGTGGGCCCCACCCTACCCCACATGTTTTCTTACTATTCACGTTACTATTTCAAATAGTAAATTTTTATTTTTTTATTTTTATTTTATTTTATATTTATATTTATTCTTCCTGTGGGTCCAAAATAAAATAATGCTATAACAATAATGCAAGAAACACGTTACAGGTCATTATTAATTTAGTAATACAAATTACAGTATATTTGCAACTGTGACAATTATTAGGTTAAATAATTTTAAAAACAGTGCAGTAACAATTATTGACTCAATGATATAAAATACAATGTAATGACAATCAATAATGCAAAATATTGTGTAGCAGCAATTATTGAATTGATAACATAAAATATTATGTAGTGACAATTATTGATGAAATGATACGCAACAGTTACGGTGTCAATTATCAGACCAATAATATGAGACACTGTGCAATACCGTGTGCTACAGAAAAATACCATAAATTACCGTATGCTATTATTCTTTTATCACCGGTATTTTAACAGTTAACACCGTTGACTATTTTTATTTAAAAAGGTTACTTCTGTCGTTTTCTATATCCGACAAATATTCCGTTGTGGGGTCCACCAATAATTTGTTATTTCTGCGCCGTCGTACGGCCCGAATATTCCCCGACAAAACGAATATTCCCCGACAAGACGAATATTGTCTGACAAAATAAAATTTGCACATAACATCCTTAACTTTCAATTTTGTCAATTTAACCACTTACTGTTTCATGAAAAAAAATATATATATGAAGAAAAATTAAATTTTATATTTCATAAAATTCGGGGTCTTACAGCTAAAGCCACCAGGACTGACGATTCTAACGTTCTTGTAGATTTTATCAAGTCTAATATCTTTGTTAGGTTTGGCACTCCACGGGCCATCATCAGCGATAAAGGGACACATTTTTGCAATAGGATGCTAGCAGCTTTGTTCAAGAAGTATAACGTCATACATAGAGTTTCTACACCCCATCATCCACAGAGCAATGGTCAAGCTGAAGTATCCAATCGAGAAGTCAAGTCCATTTTGGAGAAGGTTGTCAAACCGAACAAAAAAAACTGGAGTTTGAAACTGGAAGATGCATTGTGGGCTTATAGGACAGCGTTCAAAACCTCTATAGGAATATCACCCTATAGGATTGTGTTTGGAAAGCCATGTCATCTACCTGTGGAGTTATAACATAAGGCTTTTTGGGCGATAAAGCAATGCAACATGAACTTAGATGAAGCGGGAGGATATAGGAAGTTACATTTACAAGAGCTAGAAGAACTACGGAATGAAGCATACGAAAGCTCATGACTGTACAAGGAAAAGACAAAAGCGTTTCACGATAAGCAAATTTTAAGAAAAACCTTCAAACTTGGCCAAAAAGTCCTCCTATACAATTCAAGACTGAAATTATTCCCAGGAAAGCTTCGTTCTCGGTGAGAAGGACCATTTGTCGTTGCCAATGTTTTTCCTCATGGTGCCATAGAACTCCATAATCCAACAACAGGGAACATATTTAAGGTCAATGGTCATACGCTCAAACCATTTCACGACGGACATCTAGTGGAAAACGTCGAGTTCATGGGCCTGGACGACCCTATTTATCCAAATTGATCGTAGCAACATGTCGAGCGAACGACATTAAACAAACGCGCTTGTTGGGAGGCAACTCGACTTTGAATTAGTCATTTCATGCGTCTTTAAATTTCTACGTGTTTTAGATAAACTTGAGTTAATTTAGGATTTGAAATTTCTTTTTAATTTTATTTATTTAGCTTAGGATATATTACGTCATGTTAGTCATTCTAATCCTTGTGAATTTTGTTTCATTGTAGGTGTTGGTGCATCACATTGCAAAGAATCATAGAGCAGTAAACAAAATTTCATCAAACCAAACACGGCCCCAGCCAGCTTTATGCCTAGGAATGCACGGCCCCGGCCAAAACCTTGCAGCCGAAACTAGCCCCGGCCAACTTTAAGCCTAGGAATGCACGGCCCCAGCCAAAACCTTGCAACCGAAATTGGCCCCGGCTAGCTTTAAGCCTAGTAATGCACGGCCCCAGCCGGCTACTCGCAGTCAAAACTGGCCCCGGCCAGATTTATACACCAAATCGGTAGCCCCGGCCGTGAACGAATTTTTTTTTTTAAATAACATGGTTCGGTCGAAATTGGGTCCAAACATAAAACCCATTCCTCCCCAAACATAAAACCTCCCAGCCAAGACCTCCTCCCCAAAACACCACCCTCCACGCCGTGACCATCTCTCTTCCTCCAATCCGAATCCATCTCCTATCCCACTTCCCTCCTAGTTCCGTCCATCTGCCATCCGGATTCTTCTTCTACTTTTGTACATCTCCCTCACGACTTAACTACTACACGCTAACTCCATCTGCTACGAGGGGACCGATTCTGCCATAGAGGGACCTCGATCTGTTAACGGGGAGGTTCATTCCATCTACTACGAGGGGGCTCGTTGCTCCACATAGGGAGTTCTAATCTTCCCATTCAGGTATTACATTCAGTTTCAATCTGAATTTTCGCTTGGTATTGCTTCCTATTAGTTTTGTATTTTGGATACCCAGTTGGTTTATGTTGGCCAACTGGAGGAGTTTGGGGGTGTTGGATGTTTTTGTAGTGTGTCAATGAGAGCCTGTGATGGTACTATAATTCGACCTCGTGGGTGTGCTTTAAGTTTGAGGGGGGGGGGGGGGGAACAGACTGCCCACCAAGTGTTTGTTTTATTGCCTCAAAGACACAAATTGTCTGTTTTCCAATCTTTGTGTTGTTAGGTTTGTGTTCCATAAATAAATAAAATAATCCTTGGATTTGGGGAGAGAGGGCCGGATTTGGTGAGATTTTGTGGAGATTTTGGCTTGATTTTGTATAAATTGCAAGTACACAAGAGATCCCCTAAAAGGAGGAACTAAGTTTGACAAGGAAGGTAATAGCTTGGTCCAAATGGAACTAGAAAGTAAATATATATACTTATACAATGTGTATGTATAGGTATGAGAGTCTATAGATACCCATCTTGGCTCATTTGATGTAAGGTTTTGAAAAACTTGCCAAAGAGGAAATAGAGAGCTAGTAAGTTTGTGTGAGTTAACTCGGTGAGTTAAAGAAAAGAGTGAGCCTAGTGAGTTGATTGGTGAGTCATTACCGAGTCAAACTGAATCAAGACTAGATCAAGTCTTGAAGCTGTTGATATCATCAAGATACATCTCTTACTTTGGAAAAAGAAGTAGAAGAGCTCACAAAACCAATAGGTAACTTAAAAACCCTAATAATCCTAATATTAGAGGTTATATATAATTTATTGTTTGATATTTGTAAATCAAACTTTAAATGCTTAAAAGCATGCTAGGATGGTAAAAATATGTGTTAGAGGGTTTAATATATTTTTTAGTATGGGTTTATGTGGAAGAGTAAGACAAATTATACAAAATCATGTTTAACGAAAAATTATAAACTGTGCAGTCCATAAACGGATTTACTGTTCACGAAACTGTAAGTTGGATTTTTGATCCATCAATTTTGTTGGATAGATCTTGAAGTTATGTAAATTCTGAAACTTGAATGACTAAAATCCGAGTTAAAATGAATTAGTTATGATTTTTCTATTAAAACACTCAACTGTCAGAAGTTTTGTGTGAACAGTCCGGTTCCAGGCTATTTTTGGAGGTCAAATTGTGTCCGAAAAATTAATCTGATAATGGAAAATTGTAGTTCGGGAAGTCACAATTCCAACAATATAAAGTAGAGCACCATCGGAGTTATAGAACTTAAATTATTAAGGTTTTAGTAAGAGACCACAAAACTGGACATATTTCAAAAAAAAAAAAAATTTGCAAGTTCACTGCCAGTTTTTTTTATAACTAAAACCGGTCGGAGCCTTCAAGTGACCGGTTCACCACATTTTCGGCCGGTTCCGGCGAAGGCCCGAAATAGAAAGTTGCTTGGAATTTCGTGTACTATTTTATAAAATTTATTTTGTATTTTTAGTATGTAATTTAGTAATTTCTATAATTATTAAATGATTAAAGCTAACTAATTACATGAAAAATTGTTAAAAATATTTTTAAATGCTGGAAAAATATTAATCACCCTACTTACTTATTATTTCAGTTGTATTAAATAGTAAGTAAGGTTAAATAAGAGAAAAAGTATTTTTAATACTTTTTGAGGTGATAATGTACACTAGTTGGATGTTAATTGACTAATAATTGAAGAAAATTATTATTAATAAATGTGATATTTAATCTATATCATATTATTTAATGAAGAAAAATAATTATTTATTATTTAATTGATAATTAATTAGTAAATAAAGGAAGTAACTAGGTAATTATTATTTAACTGGTATTAAATAGTAATTAAATTATGAGAAAGTGTTTAAACTAATTATTTATTATTTAGTTAAGAGTAAATAATAAATAAAGATAATTAATTAATTAATTATTATTTAATTAACTTTAAATAATAATTAAAGAGGATTAATTGCTTACTATTTAATATATTAAATAGTAATCAAAGGATGTTAGAGTTAATAGTAAAATTATTTATTATTTAATTAATATTAAATAATGAGTATGGATAATTAATTAATTAATTAATTATTATTTAATTCGTATTAAATAATAATTAAATGGTAATTAAGTGGAATAAATTATTACTTAATCGGAAGAAGATTATTAAGTAATTAAAATATATTGATAATATTAATGATTAACTATTAAATGATAATAGTTAAGAATTAAATCATTATTCAATAATTAATAATGATATGTAATTAATTTAAAATATTATTAAAGGATTAATAATATTATTTAGCATTTAATTAACTATTAAATAATAATAGTTAAGAGTTAAATTATTATTAAATAAATAATAATGATAAATAAAGATTTAGAATATTATTAAAAAATTAATAATATTGTTTAATAAGTAATTAACTATTGAGTAATAATAGTTAAGGGTCGAATCATTATTAAATAATTACTAATGATACATGAGGATTTCAAATATTATTAAATGATTGATAATATTGATGAACAATTAATGTGACACCCCCAAATTTGGGCCCACACAGCCCAAACTTGAGTTGTCAAAAGACTACAACAAAATTATTACAAGATAGTACAACGTTTAACAATATAGTGTATAATAATACACAACTAAGTCTTCACTATTATTGCCACACTATTTTACAACAAGTGAATACTACGATAGCTATCCTTCGGACTCTCACTCCATCCCCCGGCTAGACCCAACTACTTTCTCATCTATTGTGGAAAAACAATGAAACAAAAAGAAAGGGTGAGCTCAAATAGCCCAGTAAGAAATATCATGACTAAGATAATGACGAATAAATTATCATTAGCCTTCAACAGTTGAGTTCTTGATAGAATACAATAGACTACAAGGTTTATACCAAAAACTGCAGTTAAATTCTTGAACAACGTTCAGATCAATAATAGCAGCGGAATGAACAATCTATTAGAAGAATAATACAGACTATAATGTCCACTCGCTTCTCTTTTTAGGAAAAATATTATCAACTTTTATCATCTGAAATACCATTAGTCATGATAATACAAATTCACAGTTTCAGGTCATAATCATGCAAATCAACAGTTCATCTTTGCACTACGGGCCAAAGATATTCAATATAACACCAACGGTCATGATTATACAAGTATTCAGCCTTTGGTCATAATCATACCAAACAACAGTTCATCTTTGCACTATGGGCCAAAGATATTCAATATAACACCAACGGTCATGATTATACCAGTATTCAGTCTTTGGTCATAATCATACCAAACAACAGTTCTTCTTTGCACTACGGGCCAAAGAGAACTTTCACCACGTGTCATAAAAGACACCGAACAAATGTGTCGCATTTAACCTATCATCTGTTCAACAATTATATCGCATATGTGCCCCCGGCCACAGATATTCACAACAGCTTGATTCTTGATGATTAGTGCAAATAACAGTGATACAAATGATGAACAGAAGAAATAGGATAAACAATAAGTATCGAAAGTTTACTTTGTGCAGATTCAAATAATGTCCAAACTGTCAACATGATGTGGAGTGAAATTCAAAAATGATATTCAAGATCCACAGTTCAGAATAATGATTACAGTTCAATAGAAATGTTTAGAAAAATAAGAAGGTTCAATTGAAATGATATTAGATGAAGCACAAACTATTAAGGAACATATAATCATTTCAGGAAACTTTACCAAATAGTACTTACCATAGTAAGTTAAGAGTATAAAAGAAATAATATCCCTTACTATATTAAGTTTGAATAATGGAAGATGAAAAAGATGGTATCCCTTATGAGTATAAAGGAAAATAATATCACTTACGAATATGAAAGAAAATGATATGACAAACGAATATGGAATAAAAGTGTCATGTGATAATTCGTATAGACCAATTATTTCCACAAGAGACAAATAAGAAATAAATACAAAGGGTTATTCACCAACAAGCGGTAATCCGCGCAGTAAGGTTATTCCCACAATTTAATAAAATTTGAATACGAAGAGTTATTCACCAAACAGACGGTAATCCGCGCAGTAAAGTTATTCTCAGAGATTAATAAGGAATGAATACGAAAGGTTATTCACCAACAGGCGGTAATCCGCGCCGTAAGGTTATTCCCATAATTTAATATATGGAAATAAATAACACATCTTATAAGTAAGAATGAGGCGATATTATTTTCGAGAATCAAAGAATGATAATCTCTTACAATAGTAAGCTTAAGAGTATGAAAGAAAATAACATCCCTTACTATAATAAGAAAATAATACCATTTATGATGATGAAAAAAATGATACCCCTTACCTTAACACGTGACTGGATATTGATTTAAATGAGGTTGATCAACCTATATATTTATAATAAAATTAGTAATTACCACATATAAATTTCAAAGTGTATGATAACTCGTATAATATGAACTATCAAAATTATATAAATTTAACATAATTTTTGTAGTATAATATAACAACTTTAAAATAATTTTTAAAATAATATTCCAAAATAAATCTTCCAAAGAAAGCTTTTAAAAATGAATCTTCTTAAAGAAGAGTCTTCTAAAAGAAGATTTGTGAATACCTTAAAAAATAAGAATTTATGAAATTACTACTCTTTAATAAAAGACTTACTTGAAAAATTTCTGCACTCCTTTTGGCTTTCAAACACTCAAGATAACCTTACTATTCTTAGAGAAAACTCATAAAATACTTATAGAAAATTTTTATGTTTTAGGTGTGATTTTTCTATTCAGCTGAGCAAGCTATTTATAGGAGAAAATAAGGTACTATGCGGTAGGTGAGCAACTGGTGTGCAACACACCAGTGCTGAAAATCCTGCAGCGCCGCCTGACTGCTTTCTTCCTTCAGCAAAATTTGAAATTTCATTCCTCGTGTGACCCCCACAGAGGGCCCACATGTTTTCTATTCCAAATAGTAAAATTAATTTATTTTTTATTTATTTATTCTTCCTGTAGGTCCTACATATATAATAAAATAATGTTACAACAATAATTCAACAATAATGTAAGAAACACGTTATATATCATTATTAATTTAATAATATAAATTACTGTATATTTGCTACTGTGACAATTATTAAGTTTAATAATTTTAAAATACAGTGCACCAACAATTATTGACTTAATGATATGAAATACAGTTTAATGATAATTATTGAATCAATAATGCAAAATATTGTGTAACAACAATTATTGATGAATACTGTGCAATGACCATGTTATCAGATCAATAATATGAGACATTGTGCAATACCGTGTGCCACAATAAAGTATCATGAATTATCGTAGGCTACTATTCTTTTATCACTGGTATTTTAACAGTTTAAAAGTGATAACACTATTGACTATTTTTATTTAAAAAGATTACTTCTGTTATTTTCTATATCCAACAAATATTCCGTTGTGGGGTCCACCAATAATTAGTTTTTTTGGCGCCGTCGTACGACCTGAATATTCCTTAACAAAATGAATATTCCTTGACCAAATGAATATTGTCCGTCATAATAAAATTTGCACATAATATCCTTAACTTTTAATTTTGTCAATTTAACCACTTACTGTTTCATGAAAAAATATATATGAAGAAAAATTAAATTTTGTATTTCACAAAATTCGGGGTCTTACAATTAAAATGATTAATAATAATGAGAAGTCAATTAAAATATTATTAAAGGGTAATAATAATAGCAAGCAATTAAATTATTATTAAAACATTAATAATAATGATTAAGATAAACTATTATTAAAAATAAATTAATAATAGTAATGATTATTTAAAGTGTTATTTAACAATTAAATAACATTATAAGTTATAACTAATTGATAGTAAAATTTAAAATATTATCCAAGGTGGGTAATATTATGATAAGTTGTTGAGATAAATGATGTGATTAAGTTAAACCAATGGTATGGTCCATTAGTGATTAATTGGTGGTTCGACCTAAATAAATATAGGGTCTAGGTTTAATGCAGTGACATTAATATATGTCGAAATTACATGGTTATGTACAAAAAGGTTTGCGGTGAAACACTGAGTCAAGTCAATGAGAGACTAAAATATGAAATTAACCCTATTGATTTAAAAAAGGGACGATAAAAAGAAATAAATATCTTTACAGATTTGGTATTGAGTCAAACCTTAACTGATATTATGCAGCGTTGATCTCACATACCGTGTAGGTGGTGCAAGGAACGCAAAAGGTTAGTGTAAGTTGGTTATGCAAGTCCAGACAAGTTTTTCAGAACGTGTTGCATTATGTGCCTGAATTAGAATACTATAAAATTATTATATATGCATATGTTATTATGTGCAATAATGTGGTAATGTGCTTTTGTGATACAAGTTGAAATAAACTGTTGATATACAGTAGATGATTAAGTTGATTGTTCTATATCTATTGAACTGTATGAAATTGTAAATGACATGCATGAATAGTGTGAATCATAGAGTAAATACAAAGCATGATATGCATGAGATATGTAGTCATTGCAAAGCATGAGATGCATGAAGTATGATGAAATACGTTTATGTGTTATGTGAAACTGTTAGACTTGCTGAGCCGTCGTGCTCACCATTGCTTAAAACAAAACATTACAGAAAAGCTTGAGGAAGCTGATTTATCTGGTAGAGGCAAAGATGAAGACTAACTAACGAGTCATCAAGATCGAAGCGTAGGTGTTTTTATAGTAAAACTTTGTAATAGAATAAATTATCTCTGTGGGTATTACTTGCGAAAATTTTTATGTCTTAAATGTGCTATAGATTAGCAAACCAAAATGTTAAGAGAACATATATAGATTATTTTAAATCATTTTCAAATCTTGTCCTTTATGTATAAGGTGAAAGGTTAGTATGCTAAATCATTATTCATATTATTAGAAAGTGTAATAAAAATATTTAAAGATTGCGATTATGGAATAGTATGAAGTTGGATGTTGTATCCATTTAAGGTTTATATCTGGTGTATAGTAATAATTGTATAGTTTATTGTTTATAAGTTTAATGTAATTAGTTTAAACTCAGGATTGAGGTTACCTTTAATGAACTAGATCTGGGGTTAAAGGAACCCGGATTTGGGGACGTTACATGAGACATATGTAACTTTTTCCATATCTTTCTTCTCTTAATTAGTTGAAGGACATTATGTTGTGCTCAACTTAAAATGGAAGCAAAAATGGAAACAAGAAAAGTGCTAACCACTTTAGCCTTATCCATGTGAAATTTTTGAAGTACATTCTTGATGTACTTCTCTTATGACAAAAATAATTGCTTAGCATCTTTATCCCATGTGATTCTTATGCCAAATATCTGCTTTACTGGACCCAAGTCTTTCATCGCAAAAAACTTGTTCAACTATTTTTTCAACAACTAAATCCGTGAAGAATTTCTGTCAACAATAAATATTTCATCAACATAAAGCAGGAGGATAATAAAATTATCATCAATTTTTCTCCCCACAAATACACAATTATCCAAAGAAGTTTTCTTGTAGCCATGCTCCCTCATAACTGACATAAACTTCTTGTACCATTGCATTGGTACTTTCTTTAAGACATCAAGACTTTTCTTTAATTTACACACATAATCTTCTTTTCCTTTCACTTCGAGGCTCTACAGCTATTCTATATAAATCTTTTCCTTTAAATTACCATATCGGAAGGCGTTCTTCACATCCATCTACTCAACCTTTAAATCAAGTGTAACGACTAAACCAAGTATCACTCAAAAGGATGCTATTTTCACAACCAGTGCAAAAATCTCATCAAACTCAACACCTTTTTTGTGTAAATCTCTTCACAACCAATCTAGCCTTGTACCGTGGACATGTGGTGTGTTCTTCTTGTTTTACCCTGTAAACCCACCGATTCTTTAAGGTCCTAATACCTTTAGGTAGTTTCACCAACTCAAATGTATGATTCTCATGCAATGAATGGATCTCATCTTGCATGACATCAATCCACTCTCCTTTATGTTCATCCTCCATAGCTTCCTCATAAATGTCTGGTTCTCTTGTAACTGTCAACAATATATAATCATTATAAAAATAGCGTGAAGAAGCTTTTCGGTCTCGAGTAGACCTCTGAACATTAATATGTGCATTTTCCAACAAGTGTGGCAACTGGAGAGCATTATCATATATTTTTTCATGTATAGGAACATCTGCCTCATTTAAATCCATGTTCACATCCCGAATTTCTTCCACAAGCTCAAAAATTTTGGTCGTCCAATGAACTGGATCTAAGTCAATTAGATCATCAAGATTGTTTGGTATCATCTTCTCAGACATGTCAATATCTTCTGTATTATGGTTTTTAATGAAAATAACATCTCGGCTTTGAACTATTTTCTTTTGAGTCAGATCATACGTATAATTTGTAACCAAATTCATCTTGACCATACCCAATAAATATATACTGTCGAGTCTTCGCACCAACTTTTGATCTCTCGTCTTTAGGAATATGCACAAATGCCTTGCATCCAAAGACACACAAAGAATCATAAAAAACAGCTTTACCTGTCCAAACTTTGTTGGGTACATCAAACTCCAACGGTACACATGGTGTCAAATTTAATAAGTACGCAATTGTATTTAATGCTTAACCCCGAAAAGAACTCGGTAATTTTGCTTGTGAAAGCAAACTTCTAACTCTTTTAGCTAAAGTCTTGTTCATTCTCCGTTCAACTGAGGAGTAGTTTTAGGAGATGTCTTTTGATGTCGAATACCCTCCTCTCTACAATACTCGTCAAAGGGGTCTATGTACTCACCTCCATTATCTGTTCAGATACACTTCAACTTTTTATCCGTTTTTCTCTCAATTGATGCCTGAAATTGCTTAAATACATCAAGTACTTGATTTTTGGTCGTCAAAGTGTATACCCATATTTTCCTCGAATGATTATCAATGAATGTCATAAAGTAAAAAAGCACCGCCAAGTGTTTTTACTTTCATACCACATACATCGGAGTGTACCAAATCAAGTATATATTGCTTTCGTGATGAAGAACTCGTGAATGAAACTCTGTTATGCTTTCTAGCCAAGCAATCACTACATTTTTTCAACTGTGTACGTTTCATCCCAGATAGACTGTTATTCTTGGCCAATAGCTTCAATCCATTTTCACTTATGTGACCAAGTCTCTTATGCCACAACTCTGCTAGACTATCATTCTCCATTACATTAACAATGTCTATAGAGAGCTTTGCCTGCAACGTGTACAATGTTAAACATTTCTTACCTCTAGCCACAATCATAGAACCTTTAGTAAGTTTCCACTGTCCATCACCAAACACATTGCAAAATCCATCATCATCAAGTTTACAAGCATAAATTAGATTCAACCGAATATCAGGAACATGCTTAACATTTTTGAGAACTAACCTTGTATGGTTGTTAGTCTCTAAAACATCCCCAATACCCACAACTTTCGACACTCCATCATTACCCATCTTTACAACCTTATTGTCATCAGCTATATAGGATGTAAAGAAGTCCTTCTGCAACGTAACATGAACTGATGCACCGCTATCAATGACCCAGCACACCTCATGAGTAGCAAAATTAAGAACATATTTATCATACATAATGAGAAAATCATCAGAAACAGTAGCAACTCGATTATCATCCTTATTATCATCATTCTTCTTTTCTTTACCATTTCCCATATTGTTTTCTCTCTTGAACTGGCGGCAATTTTTTTTGATATGCCCCTTCTCATTACAATAAAAACATTCTACATTTACAAATTTATTTACTTACTTATGTTCTTGCCTCTATTCATCAGATGTTTGCTTTTGTTCCTCCACTTTCTCTCGGTAACTAACATATCTGACTGTGAAGAGATACCTTGCGACTTTATTCGAACCTCTTCATTCAGAAAATTGCTTTTAGCTAATTCCATAGTAATTTTACCATCTGGAGCGGAGTTAGACAACGACCTTCTAAATGTCTCTCACGAATCCGGCAATGTACCAAGCAACCATAATCCCTATATCTTATCATCAAACTTGATATCCATTGCAACTAATTGATTAATAATTCCTTGAAAGGAATTTAAATGATTAGTCAAAGGTTTTCCGTTATGATACCTAAATGTCATCATCTGCTTAATCAAAAATAATTTATTATTCCATGTCTTTCGATTATACAATTGTTTGAGCTTACTCCACATAAAACATTATCATCAACCCATTGTCTAATATAACCACACACTTAACGATGTAGAATTTTTCACTCATCATTGATTTTTTCTCAAGTTTCACATCGAAAAACACAGGTAAATAATAATCCTTCACATAAAGGAGGTTTTCCATTTTTCCTTTCCAAATATGATAATTTGAACCATTCAAAGTCACCATCCTACTCGTATTAGTTTCCATCGTTTAACACAAATCAAACAATTCAATAACAACCACAGCTTTGATGCCACATGTTGCGAGAAAAAACAAACTAAATAACACTAATAGCACAGCGGAACAATATAATTGTTTGCTCTTGCGTAAACCCAATAAAAAAAATAATCCAAGCAGTTAATAATTGAGAACAAGAACACAAATTTACATGGAAAACCCACTCTATGTAAGGAGTAAAAATCACGGGACCGTAGTCCAAATTTTTCTTTTTCTCTCTTCCGTTTTGTTACTAGTTCCTTCTTTTTTCCTGATACCCAGCAGGCAGCTCGAGACATATAATCTTGGTAAGATGCACGAGACTAGAAACTTGTTCAATGTAGGTTTTTCAGTGAAGGAGTGAGTTCTTTAACCTTTTTTTACCGAGGAGTTTTACAGTGAAATATATCCCTGCAATTTGCTTGCTTTCCTAGATTAAAATTTTAAGATTTTTTTACATGGAGGGAAATTTAGTTTCCCTGTGATTTAGTTTTGCATGAACCAAGTGACCTCCATAAAAGATGGATCAAGCACAACGTCCAATGGAGAAATATTCCGTTAGCTTTTAGTACACACTTTTTGTCGTAGAACAACTGGAATAGGACTTTTGTGAGGAATGATATCAGATGTTTGGTTTGGTAGATTTTTTGATTCGGTGTAATACTATTCTGGTTAAAGAGAAAATAAGATATGACTGCATGATGAAGAAGAGAGGGCCTCTGTTTCTCGTTGCTTGTATTTGCTGCTCACGTTGTTGTTTAGGTCTGAAGTGTCATCGAAAGTTTCATTTGTCATAATTAATGATTATGGGGTAATTAGTTTGGTAAATTTTTGGGGCTAGTGTCAAATGATTTCTAGAGAAATAGTTTATCTAGTCAAGCCTTACAGACTTTATATGTTAACCTCTAGGGTGACTTCAACCTACTGATTTTTTATTTTTTTTTGAGTGGGATGTTTCGACATGGAAACATAAGAGGAGTTGGTGTTGTCACATGAACAAGTGAACTGTGAGATTTAATATTTAAATCTAGGGCGTTACACAACTTATTGACGATTTAGTTGTTTTTAAATATCTTGTAACGAAACTAATGTTTGTTAAATTTTAAGGTTAGAGCTACTTAGGTCTATTAATTCCTGTCATTTTTAGTAAATACTATTAGTTCCTGTTCTATGTTTGGTTTCCAAGTAAAATGTTCAGATATCCCATTGCTTTGATACCAACACAGGTTAAAAAGTAGGACACAACCAGCACCAACTGTCTTTATGCAAGTTTCATGTATCCACCTCATATATTTATAAAGTTTCAATTGCTCAAGTTTAAACTAACATGAGTAACTTACAAATATTTGCATGGCTCTTATGAATCCAAATTTAATTTTTAAAAATAAATCATATGTGTAGCGTATCAAACTTAAATTCTGCAGGCGTGAAGTTGGATTCACATTCGTCTTGACAACCGTTTGGCAGTCAGCCAACCAGACATATCTTTCAGGTAATTAACCAGTTCTTCCCTTGCAAATCAAACTATATATTTTTAGACATTTGTTTCCTTATTGTTACCAAAAGATTGACCATAAACAATACACAAAAGGGCAACAAATGTTTTACCTGCAGTAACAAGTTCAAATCCTTGCCTTGAAACGAAGGAACTGCATAACTAGAACATTCAGTGCAAAGGTACAGATCTAGAAAGCACAGATGAATTATGTCACAAAGTCAATACTCCACTATGACTTTAAACAACACAAAATTGAAACTTAAGTAACAAGAAAAATGCTTCAAACTCTTTATCTAAGAAAAAGGAAAATAATGGAATCTTTTTCCACCTACATGAACGTACTATGTTATTTTTTTTTCAGCTTTTCTGCTAAAATATAATCTTTACTATTTTCTTGTGGGGTTTGGAGTACTATGTAACAAAGACCAAGAACATTAAAAAAAAGAAAAAGAAAGAAATTGTTAGTAGGAAAGAAACACCTACATATGTCATTGTAATAACCTGTGGTTTTCACTACTAATAACAAGAACTCTCCGTACAAATTATTCCAATGAGCAACATTATTGTACTTTTTCTGAAGAATAATATTCCACTAACAACAAAAAAAAAAGAGAAACCTTAGAAGTGGAGGTTAACCTCTTTCTTAAACAAGAAGAAAAAAAGAATTGAATTTCTTTTATTAAAAAAATACAGATATTTGCATTTTTTATGACTTCATTGACTTAATTCTGCATATAAATGTGTGCGCAATGATGGTAGCAATTCAAAATCAAGAAAAAAAGAAGAAGCAAGCTAACAGGAAACTTAAGCAGATCATGGCATATTCTGATAGTGAAGAAAACTCTAGTGCCCTTGTTCCTGTAAATGCTGATGACGAATCAGCTCTTCCTCTAGCTTGTCATGCACCACTTGTGTCATCTTACAATGAAAAAATTCGCCCGCTTCTGGATGCTATTGATAAGCTCCGGAATCTGAAGGTTATGCAAGAAGGGATTCAACTCCCAACCATTGTTGTTGTTGGAGATCAGTCATCTGGGAAGTCCAGTGTTCTTGAATCTCTTGCAGGAATCAGCTTGCCCAGAGGTATGGGTATTTGTACCCGGGTGCCACTCATAATGAGGCTGCAGAGCCACGCAAATCCTCAGCCAGAGCTTCAGTTAGAGTATCTTGGGAAAATGGTTTCTACTGATGAAACCCACATAGCAGAAGCTATAAATGTGGCCACTAATGAGATTGCTGGCCATGGTAAGGGAATATCTCATACCCCTTTAACTTTGTCAGTGAAAAAAAATGGTGTTCCTGATCTAACTATGGTTGATTTGCCTGGAATCACAAGAGTTCCAATTCATGGGCAGCCAGAAGATATATATGAGCAAATTTCTGAAATTATAATGGAGTACATAAAGCCAGAAGAAAGTATTATACTGAATGTTCTATCAGCAACTGTTGATTTTCCTACTTGTGAGTCCATTCGGATGTCTCAGCGCGTGGACAAGACAGGGGGGAGGACTCTGGCTGTCGTTACGAAATCTGATAAAGCTCCGGAGGGTTTGCGTGAAAAGGTCATGGCTGATGATGTGGGTATAGGGCTTGGATATGTCTGCGTGAGGAACCGGATTGGTGAGGAGTCTTATGAAGCAGCAAGGACGGAGGAAATGAGGCTTTTTGAATCTGACCCACTGCTCTCCGAGATTGATAAATCTATGGTGGGTGTTCCTGTTTTGGCTCAAAAACTTGTGCAAATTCAAGCTGCCATTATATCCAAATGCTTGCCTGAGATTGTAAAGAAAATCAATGAAAAGTTGAATGCTAATGTTTTGGAGCTCAATAAGATGCCCCTGAAACTGTCTTCCGTTGCAGAAGCATTGACTGCTTTCATGAGGATTGTGGGATTGTCCAAGGCGTCTTTGATGAAAATACTGGTGAGGGGCGAGTTTGACGAATACCCTGATGACAAGAACATGCATTGCACTGCTCGTTTGGCTGAAATGCTCAACATATTCTCTGAAGAACTTAAAACTGGTTCTGCTAATAATTTTACTGACAATTTTCTATTGGAGGAGATAATGGTGCTACAGGAAACTAAAGGTATTGAGCTACCAAATTTCCTTCCTCGTTCTGCCTTTCATGCACTCTTGCAGCGTAAGATTAAGGCAATATCAGAAATGCCTGTTAGCTTTGTTGCTAAAGTATGGGATTACATTGAATCGATAGTAGTTGAAATTCTGATGCATCATTCTGAGAATTATCCGCAACTGAAATTGTCTACCAGAAGAGCAGCCCAGAATCTGATTTCAAAGATGAAAGACAGGTCCACTGATCGAGTGATGGAGATTGTGGAAATGGAGAAGCTTGCCGACTATACTTGTGACCCTCAGTACGGGACAGTATGGAGTAAGCTTATGGAAAGCCATGGTGCCTTAGAGGTTATATTGAGTGATACTTGGCCTAGAAAATTGACTATTGAGGGTTTTGGGGAGATTGAAGTTTGGCATTTGCGGAATTATCCAGGTATTAGAGATGAAGCATTTGACTTGAAGATGCGAATCACTGCTTACTGGAAAATCGTTCTTAAAAGGATGGTTGACTGCATTGCTCTGCAGTTGCTGCTGTCTATGCATAAGTTGGTGGATGGGGAAATGGAAATGGAGGTAGTGAATGAGGTTATGGGTCCACAAGGCGATGGCGTTGAGCGATTGCTGGAAGAGTCACCTTCTGTTGCTACAAAGAGGGGAAGACTGAACAAAAGTATCAGTTTGCTCAAGGAGTCGAGGGATGTCTTGGCCAACATCATGGATCGAATTCTATAAGTGGTGATTCGGGTTTCACTATCCGACTCTTGTTATCCTAGCTATGTTCTTGTTTTAATGTTGTTCTGTCCTTGTTTTACATTTCATGTTAATGTAGGTAAGTTCTTGTGTTTTCTGTTTGTGTTCTATAATCTGCATGTATGTCAAGAAAGATCTTGTCGGAGTTAGAAGAATGTATTTTTAGATTGTGATGTTATATTAAGTTATGGTTTCTATGCGAAAATATTTCAGCCACAGAGCTCATGTACTAAAATCTGGTTCTGCTGAAGCCAGACATTATGCGATTAATGTCACTACTTATTATTATTCGAAAAGGCTACATTATGCGATTAAATGTCAGCGACTTGAAGAAGAAACTATTTCCACTCAACTTCAACAACAATAAGAGTTAAACAATAATAAGCTTATATAAGATAAATAGGACAACAGTTCAGCAGCTTCTGCCAACAAAATCTAATCGAACAAAACAGAGGTAACAAATAATAAATAATACCCATCATTTGCTAAGTCAACATAATGTATAATTACTTCAGTTTTTAAGGGGATCAGAGTCCTTAACAAGAGAGTTGGAAAAGTAAATACCTCCTGTTTAGCTAGAAGACTGGAAAAAAGACAGAAAGTTTGCATGGAATAAAAGGATAAACAAAAGAACATAAAATTAACCAGTAATACTTAACAGCAAATTCCAGTTTCGCAACAAAAAAGTGAAAACAAGGAAAAGTTGATTATTCACAAGGAGTCTGGTTTTTGTTTTTACCAGTGAAAATAAGTAAAAGTAAAAACATATGAAAACAAAAATAGGAAATAGAGAAACATGAAAAGCAGAAACGGTGACGAAACAATTATAACTTATTGTTATTGTTGTGCTTAAATTTTGTAAAATACTCGCAAGCGCACGAATTTATTATAAAATAGCTTTATGCGAAAGATGAGGTCGATCCACGAGGATTATTGAATAATTAATTAAATCTAAATTATATTCAATTTTATTCTAGTTAACAAAAAATGATTTTTGAAATAATTAAAACTAAAACTAAATTAATAAAACAAATTAATTAACTAACTTTTAATTAATGAAGAAAAGTTCTGAGGTTCGGAATCCACAATATTAACTATGTTTGTTTTACTATTTATTAGTAATTTGAAGTAGCTATTTCAAAATCAATTAAATGTTTTCTCAAGATTTTTTATTTAAGTTCATAAAAATATTTCTTTTTTTAAATTCTTATTTTCAAAGCTTAATGTATAAGACCAAAATACTATATGTATCCACTTTGTGAAAAACAAATAATCTATGTTCTTAATTAAAACTTTAAAATACAACCCGAATTAAATTAAATTAATCGTAACTATTCAAAAACTATTCAAAATACATGATATTATGAATGAAAAAATTTAATTAAACTCAATCAAATAAATAAGAATTATTAACATTAAAACCACTTTAGAAATTAATAATGAATTTCAGTCATACATAATTAATATCGTTTCATCCTACATCTCAAAATTTGTTTAGCAATATATAATGAAATTAATAGCAGAAGCAAAGTAATAAACCATGATAACTGTGTTGCTATATTGTCGTTCTAATGCAATCTTGCTCGACTGTTGCTACTAATTTGTTGGTGATGCGTGGCTGCTCCTTCACGCTAATTGTTGCAGTACCCCTTCTTGGACCGAGCTGCCACCTCAAGCTTGGATTTCTTCCGTGATGTCCCCCTTGTGAAGCTGTTGCGTATGATTCTTTTTATAACTTGAAGTTGCGGCAATTTTTTCTCTTTCAAACTTTTTTATATTTTATCTTTTTAATTTCCCATTCATTTTGACTTTTCTTTTCCTAATCTTTCTAGTCTCCTACCACAACTTGTCTTATTTTTCTCCCATAATAAATCAAATATATGTATTATAGTGATATACATTTAAGTGCTCCAGTACACCCGTGGGCTCGCATCAATTGGTTACTTAATAGTCACTCAGTATTTAGAGACAAGGCATAATAAACTCCCCTAACTTGATGAAAATTCATGCCCCCACCTTTGTAATAGACAGGGCCTGCTTTAGGATTCACAATTTTAGGCTTTTAAAATTCTAAAGCCTGTTTCACCAAAAATGAACCCAATTAGAATAAAATCAATATAAAATTGAACTATTAAATATATTTTTAGAGGAAATAAATATATAATAATATGCTCATCAAATACCTCAAAATCTAGATTTTGCTAGTCCTCGACAAAAAAAAAATAAAAAAAATGAAACAAATAAATAAAATAAAATTCTAATTAAACCTAAGCTATTTTTGTAGGGAACACGATAGTATTTAGCGTATACTACAAGCTTTAAACCCCAAGGTTACCCCAAGTGGACGAGTTGTGTCTCGTGAGGGTTTGCAGTAAATATACCCACAAAATTCAAAATTCAAAATTCAAAATAAAATCTTTTTATGTTTAACTAATTATGAAATCAAAATAAAACTTCTAAACATCCATAGGCATTACAAATAAGCAAAAGCAAATTCAAAATAACTCTTTCATCTTATCAAAAATACTCCATCTTCATTTTAAAACACCATCATTCATAAAATTAATTTCACGTGATGCATGCATGTGCATGTGATGTAACTCTTAGTAGGGACTTTAACCATGAAAATTAGGCAAACTCATTTTTTTCCCTTTTTTTTCATTTCTCTCTTTTTTTTAATCTTGACTTGTGCAATGACTCTTTTTCTTAGATTTTTCAGAGTTACCCATATAACGAGCATTTGACCAATGACTCCCAAACCTGTTGGCTTTAGGGCACTAGGTGTAAAGACACTCATAAGGGCTTATTAACTTGAGTAATAAAGGCCACAAAAATAGACTAGTCTATTGCTTATATCCATAATATTTTTCAGCGTGATTTTTTTGTTCAGTAGACATTGAAGCAGTATTTACATTTATTTATTTTTCAACTCTCTTTTTTCTCTTTAACGAGTGCATTTTACGCTCCATCTCGCTATATTATTATTATTTTCCCTTTTTTTTGTTAAGATTGTTTGACTCATAGTTTATACCCACAACTAAGAATTAGTGTAAACGTGAAGTGCAAAATAAATGCATGTGAATTTTAATTTTATACAAGATGGTATTCAAAATTAAGATTTTGTATCTTACCAATCAATAGTTCTAAATCTTTTAATCCTACTAATGTTTTTACTCCACGGACATTTATTAGAACTAATTCAACTCATAAAAAGTAAAACAATTTTTTTTAATTTTTATTTTTTTAAATTTTTTAGTTTCCTAAAAAGAAGAAAAATAAGTAAATAAATAAAAATCTAATAACAAAAATACAAAACTAACAAAAATGCAAAAACTCCCCCTCCCAACCCCCCCCCCCCCCCCCCCCCCCTCCAATACCTAAATCATGTATTGTCCTCAATGTTTTCTTATATACTACATGTAAGACCTCGAATTTTAATAAATAGATTTTAAATTTTTTTCTTAATATTATGCCTAACAGTAAGGTGTTAAATTAATAATAATTAAAGTTAAGGATGATATGCTTAAAAATTTTATGTCGAACAATATTCGATTGGTAGGGGAATATTCGTACGACAGAGCCGAAATATTCAGTTATGGGTGGACCCCACAACGATATATTGTCGGATGTAGAAAACAATAGCAGTAGCCTTTCTAAATAAAAATAGTCAACAGTATTATCACTTTTAACTGTTAAAATATCCAATGATAAAAGTATGGTAGGATATAGTATTTTACAGCAGCACACAGTATTACACAATGTTTAAATTATTAAACTGATAAAATGGCTATTGCTTAGTATTTCATCAATAATTGTCATTACATAGTATTTTACATTATTGAATCAATAATTGTCATTATAAAATATTTTACATTATTAATTGCACAGTGTTCCATATTATTGAATCAATAATTGTCATAATGCACAGCATCTTACATTATTGGGCCAATAATTGTTACGGTAATAGTCATGGGTGTTAAACAGTTAGACCGATTTATTATTTGAAAAACACTGTACGTTTAATAATTTGAATATTAAATCAATAAAATAATATATAAGTGTATAACACACGTAAGTGTGTAACGCATGTAAGCGTGAAATACGTGTTAGTTAATGAACGGTACAGATTAAAGTGTAAAACGTGTGTTGGTTAATGAATGATTTAGATTAAAAGACGAGATTAAAATGTGTAACGTGTGTGTAGAAAAGTTGGTAAGGCTCTGGCTATAGATAAGGGGCTTAGCATAAAGAGTTTCATACATTACTCACTCAATCTTCTTTCCACTCTCTAAATATTTCATAGTATAAGTGTCTCTCTGAGTGTATTAAAATTATCTTAGGCGTTGAAGATCTAGAAGAGTACGAGTATTATTTAAGTAAGTTTTTTTATAAAAGTCATCTAAACACTCACGCATACATCAATTTAAAACTTTTATTTAGAAGACTCTTCTATTAGAAGATTTATTTTGAAAAACTTCATTTGAAAGATTATACTTTGAAAAATTATTTTCTTTAAAAACTATTTTGAAGTATATTTATACAATATAGATACTTTGATGATTATATATATATATATATGTTACTTACTAATTAAATTATAAATATACATATAGGTTGATCAACCTCATAAAAGTTATATTTAGTCACGAGATAAGATAAGGGATACCATCTTTTTTATCTTCTATCACTTAAGCTTACTATGGTAAGAAAGTATCTCATTTGTATCTCTAATATTGTTAAACGACAAAAATTCTTGAATTAATAATTCATTAATATTCCCTTAATACTCTACACTTTATCTAATATTCTTTGACAAGAACATTCCCATTAAATTTTCATCGTTATATTTGAACTATGAACTTATGGACCTTAAACTTTTGAACTGTGGACATTTATTTGAACTGTGAATATTTTGGACTAATTCCTTGTAGCGTAAACCTTATCATTGAACTTCTTCCCTATGGATCTTGGACATTATTCATGGACTTGAACATTTCTTTCTCTACATCATGTTGACAATTTGGACATTACTGGAAAAAGGACAAAGTAAAATTTGCTAACTTCTAATGTTATTGTTTATCCTGTTTCTTCTGTTCATTATTTATATCTCTGTTGTTATTTCAATCATCAAGAATCAGATTGTTCTGAATATCTGAGACCTGGGGCACAGATGATAAGTTAAAGGCGATATAATTATTGAGCGTCTTTGGTCGGATGAAAATGACACGTGATGAATGTTCTCTTTGGCCAGGGGCAAAGAAGAATTGTTGTTTGGCATGATCAGGACCAGTGGTGTTTCAGATGATAAAAGTTGATGAGATTTTTCTTAAAAAGAGAAGATAGTAGACATCATGATCTACTTGATTCTCTTAGTGGTGGTTATTTCACTACAGCTGAACTTTGTTCAAGAACTTAACTGCTGTTGTTGATTTAAATCTTGCTGTTTATATTACTCTATTAATAACTCAACTGCAGCTGTTGATTTAAAACTTATTGTCTATTATATTCAATTAAGAACTCAACTGTTGAAGGCTAAGAATAATTTATTTTTCATTATCTTAGTCATGATATTCCTTACTGGGCTATTTGAGCTCACCCTTTTCTTTTTGTTCAATTGTTCAGGAAATAAAAGTGTAGCCGAGATTAGCGGAGAGAAAAGGGGAATGGAGTAGCTGTCCGTGATAGTTGCTATAGTAGTCTTCACTGTATTGTAAAATAGTAATAATTGTGAAGACTTAATTGTGTATTATTGGGTACTGTACAGTGTATTGTAATAATTTTATTGTAGTCTTTTGATGACTCAAATTGGGTGGTGTGGGCCCGATTTGGGAGTGTTACAATTGGTATCAGAGCTTAGGGCTATGATCTTGCATGAAAATATGGGATTAACACTAGGTGGGGAGAGACGATTAGAATCATTCGCTAGTGTGTCATACCTAAGTTAAATTTTGTTAGTTGGCTTTGAATGAAGCGACAAAAAGTAGCAAATCAGTTTGTTTAAACTAACATTTATTTTGTGACCACATTTTAGAATGGCATCTGAAGACCAATGGATGAATTATGCCGCAGAAAACGAGGAGGCTACAAATACTCCTCCCGCAACTTTAGAAAATAACGCAGGTGGCCATGTGAATTATGATGGTTTCTTTAGAAATTTTATGTAATTCATGCAAAATCAAGCGAGAGAAACTCCCACCGGTGAAAATGTTGGTAATTCGAGGATGGTTACTGCAAAGCAGTTTAAGGAGTTGGGACCACCCAAATTTTTTGAGAAGCCAGACCCACTTAAGGCAGAAGCATGGCTAAAGCAGATGACAAAAATATTTGATATTCTACGCTACACTAATGATCAGAAGGTTCCATTTGCTACCTTCATGCTAAGAGGAGAAGCAGACCATTGGTGTGAATCGATCAAACGTACCCATCGTTTAGCACTTGAGATGTTCTGGACGGAGTTTCACGATTTGTTTAATGAGAAGTATTTTCAGAAAGTGTCCGCCATATGAAAGAGATGGAATTTATTAAACTAGAATAAGGGAACATGACTGTTTCTCAATATGAAGCCAATTTTACAGAGTTATCCCGATTCACGCCACATTTGGTGGACGATGAAACTCGAATGGCTTGTATATTCTTACGAGGCTTGAGACCCAAAATTTGCTGACATCTCATCTCTCACAAACTTTGTTTATATTCGGATGTGATGGATAGGGCTCAAATGGTTGAATAAAAAAGATGAAATATTGCAACCAATAGTCAATGACCAACCAAGAGGAAGAAATAACGATAAAAATTAACATAACGAGAACCGTAGAGGCGATAATCACCATTTCGGAAATAGTAACCACTTCGATGGTAATTTCGGTCCAAATAACAGAAAGGGAAAAATAAGTAGGAACAATTTGAAGAGAAATAGATCCCACAATGATCACGGAAAGGCACCAGTACTAGCATCAACACCGGTAATAGTTTCAAGGGAAAGAGATCGACCACCTGTAAAATGCTACAGGTGTGGTCAGGAAGGTCACATCAGTTCAAACTGTACTCAGCAATTCAAGTCTTGTTATAATTGTGGGAAAGAAGGTCATATTGCTCGATTTTATCCTGTTACAAAATCAAGTCTAGCAGCGATGATGGCTCCAAAGGTTAGCACAGATAAGGAAAAATCTGTAGTCCAGGGGAGAGCTTTTGTTATAACGTCTCAGAAGGCACGGAACCTGAACGAGGTGATAACCGGTAAGCTATTCATAAACTTTTATGAAGTCTATGTCCTATTAGATACTGGTTTTACCCACTCTTTTATTTCACCTGCATGTACTCAACGTTTAAATTTAATTCCTGAAAATTTAGACTTTGACTTATGTGTTGAAATTCCATTAAGAAAAATAGCCATTACATCTACTGTTTATAAATTTTGCTTGGTTCAAATCAATAACCTTACACTATCCATTGACCTTATCTCTTTGAAAATGCATGAGTTTGATGTGATTTTAAGAATTGATTTGTTAACTACCCACCATGCGAAAATTGATTGCTTCCATAAGCTCATTAGTTTTCATATTCCTGACCATCATATCATGCAAATTCAAGCAACCAAACCTTTCAAATCTGTAACCGTTATTTCTAGTTATAAAGCCATTCGTTTATTAAAAAACGGATGTCAAGCCTTCCCAGCCCATATCACTGATCTAAATAAAAACTCGGTAAACTTGAACAATATTCCTATTGTTAATGAATTCCCTGATGTATTTTTCGAAGAACTTTTAAGTCTACCCTCAAACCGTAAAATTGAATTCTGTATTGATCATGAACTCAGTACTAAACCAATTTCTAAAGCCCCATACTGAATGGTTCTCATAGAACTTCAAGAGTTGAAAGTCCAACTTCAGGAACTCCTAGATACCGGTTTTATACTACCAAATACATCACCTTGGGGTACCCCTGTTCTATTTGTAAAGAAGAAGAATAGGAGTATTGTAAGACCCCGAATTTTATGAAATACAAAATTTAATTTTTCATCATATATATCTTTCCTGAAACAGTAAGTGGTTAAATTGATAAAGTTAGAAGTTAAGGATGTTATGTGTAAATTATATTATGTCGGACAATATTCGTTTGGTCGGAGAATATTCGTTCTATCGGGGAATATTCGTACGACGGCACCGTACGAACCAATCATTGGTGGACCCCACAACGAATAATTGTCGGATATAGAAAACGACATAAACAATTTTTAAATGGTCAATGGTACTATCACTTTTAATTGTTAAAATACCCAGTGGTAAAAGAATCGTAACATACGGTATTGCACAGTAGCACACGGTATTGTACAGTAGCACACGGCATTGCACAGTGTTTTGTATTATTAAACTGATAAAGTGGTTATCGTACAATATTTGACAATATTGTCACATGCACAATAATTCATACTATTAAACTGATAATTGTCACAGTAGCATATGCACAATAATTCACATTATTGAATCAATAATTGTCATTACACAGTAACGTATTCTTTCTTTTATATACTTTCTACAATATTGTTATCTCTATTATGATGTTAATTAAACCGTTGTATTTCATTATTAATTAATTTGATATCTAACTCAGAGAGCCAACTACACTGTATTTATAACAATTAGTCATAATAATGAATAAGTATGAATTATTGTTGAATAATTGAATTGATAAAGTTATTTATTAGGTGATTTAAAATGAATGGTATAGATTAAAGATAATATAGAATTTGAAATGGATGGTGTAGATTAAAAGATTATCTTTAAATGAATGATTTAGATTAAAGAAATCTTAAAAGATGAAATGAATTGTATGGATTAAACATTATCTTGAAATGAACGGTTTGGATTAAATTAGGAATTCTTGGTTATGATAAGATTTTTGGCTATAAATAGAGGCCTTAACTTAAGGATTTTTCATAAACTTCCTTACTTGTTTTTTCTTTCACTCTCTAAATACTTCTTTGTGTAAGTTCTCTCTAAGTGTGCTTAAGTCATCTTGAGTATTTGTGAAGATCTATAAGTGTACGAGTACTGTTCAAGTTAATCAATCTCATTTAAATCAATATCCAGTCACGTGTTAAGGTAAGGGATTCCATCTTTTTCATCTTCCATTATTCAAACTTACTACGATAAAGGATTATCATTCTCTGATTCTCGAAAATAATATTGTTTCTCTCTTACTCAAAAGATGTGTCATTTATTTCCATGTATTAAATTGTGGGGATAACCTTACGGCGCGGATTACCGCCTGTTGGTGAATAATCTTTCGTATTCATTCCTTATTAATTTCTGAGAATAACCTTACTGCGCAGATTACCGCATGTTTGGTGAATAACTCTTCATATTCAATTTTTATTAAATTGTGCGAATAACCTTACGGCGCGGATTACCGCCTGTTGGTGAAAAACCTTTCGTATTCATTCCTTATTAATTTCTGAGAATAACCTTACTGCGCGGATTACCGCTTGTTTGGTGAATAACTCTTCGTATTCAATTTTTATTAAATTGTGGGAATAACCTTACAGCGCGGATTACTGCCTGTTGGTGAATAACCTTTCGTATTCATTCCTTATTAATCTCTGAGAATAATCTGACTATGCGGATTACCGCATGTTTGGTCAATTACTCTTTGTATTCATTTCCTATTTTTCTAAACATTTCTATTGAACTGTAACCGTTATTCTAAACTGTGGATCTTGAATATCATTTTTGAATTTTACTCCACATCATGTTGACAATTTGGACATTATTTAAATCTGCACAAATAAACTTCCGATACTTATTGTTTATCCTGTTTCTTCTGTTCATCATTTGTATCACTGTTATTTGTACTAATCATCAAAAGATAAGCGAGTGGACACAAATAAACTTCCGATAAAAGTTGATGATGTTTTTCCTAAAAAGAGAAGCGAGTGGACACTATAGTCTGCATTATTCTTCTAATAAATTGCTCATTCCGCTGCTATTATTGATCTGAACGTTATTCAAGAATTTAACTACAGTTTTTGATATAAACCTTGTAGTCTATTGTATTTTATCAAGAACTCAACTGTTGAAGGCTAACGATAATTTATTCGTCATTATCTTAGTCATGATTTTTTTTACTGGGCTATTTGAGCTCACCCTTTCTTTTTGTTCTATTGTTTTTCAACAGAAGATGAGAACATAGCTGGGTCTAGCCAGGGGATGGAATGAGAGTCCGAGGGATAGCTATCGTAGTCTTCACGTGTTGTAAAAGAATGTGACAATAATCGTGAAAGACTTAGTTGTGTATTATTATACACTGTATTGTTGAAAGTTGTACTACTTTGTAATAATTTTGTTGTAGTCTTTTGACAACTCAAGTTTGGGCTGTGTGGGCCCAGATTTGGGGGTGTGAATGTTGGCATCAGAGCCAGGTTATGGTCTTTAATGAAGATCTAGGGTTAAAATTAGGGGGGGGGGGAGACGAATAGAATCAGTCACTAGTGTATCCCGCCTAAATTAGATTATGTTATCTAATGAGTCGATTTGAATATAGGGACAGGAAGTGATGAGTCGATTTGTTTAACTAACATTTATTTTGTGACCACAATTAAGTATGACATCTGAAAATCAGGAAGTTAATTATGGAGTACCCGAAGCCAATGTAGCTGATAATCAAGAGGCCACAAACAATTCTCCTAAAAACTCAGAGTTGAATCTTTTACCTAAGGAAAAATTTATTCGTGTTTTATCCAGGAAGGAAGAAGGTGAAAGCTCTACTACAGTCATTCCAGATCCGTTCTTAGAAGCAATTAAAGGATGTAATGAACCTACGGAAACTATTGCCTTTAATCTGCTCACTAATTGGGAGAGTCATATCACCTGGTTATGCTCTATAATAAAGGATCAGAATATATGGACTTTTCATATCAGTCTTTGGGATTTATGGTGTTCCAGCTATGATTTTCAAGATTATTTAAAAATGATATTTTTATACTTTTGGGCATTACAATTTAGAGGAATTCAGGTTAAGTTAGCCACTATCGTGGAAACTACAGTCTATCGAAAATACTATTTTAATGGAAATCATTAGTATGTTACTACTGATGAAGTTGATGAATCTGAGAAACAATTTGCTAGAAAATTATTCAGTGGTATTCCCATGGTTGAAATACGTGAAGATCCGGATGAAGTATTCGGAATTCGATTTGACGATAACAGTCAAGAACCAAATGAAGTGATAACCGGTAAGCTATTTATAAATTCTTGTGAAGTTTATGTCATGTTAGATACTTGCTCTACCCATTCTTTTATCTCACATACATGTGCTCAACGTTTAAATTTGACTTTGAAAAACTTAGACTTTAACTTATCAGTTGAAACCCCATTGGGAGAAATATCTATCACATCTACTGTCTATAAATCTTGCCTAGTTCAAATCAACAACCTCACATTACCTGTTGACCTTATTTCTTTGGAAATGCATGAATTTAATGTGATTTTAGTAATTGATTGGTTGACTACCCATCATGCTAAAATTGATTGTTTTCATAAGATTATTAGTTTTCATATTCCTAATCAACCTGTCATTCAAATTCAAGCAACTAAACCATTGAAATCTATAACTGTTATTTCTAGCCATAAAGTCATTCGTTTATTGCAAAACAGATGTCAAGCCTTTTTAGCTCATGTTACTGATTTGAACAAAAACACGTCAAACTTGAATGATATTCCCATTATTAATTAGTTTCCTGACGTTTTTTCTTAGGAACTTCTTGGCTTACCCCCAAACCGTGAAATTGAATTCTGTATTGACCTTGAACCCAGTACTAAGCCTATTTCCAAAGCTCCATACCGAATGGCTCCCATTGAATTTCAAGAGTTAAAAGTCTAACTACAGGAATTGTTGGATACCGGTTTCATTCGTCCGAGTGCATCACCTTGGGGTGCTCTTGTTCTATTTGTGAAGAAGAAAGGCGGGAGTATGAGATTGTGCATTAACTACCGAGAATTGAATCATGTCTCCATAAAAAACAGGTACCCGTTACCTCGGATTGATGACATGTTTAATCAATTGCAAGGTGCCCAACATTTCTCAAAGATTGATCTTCGTTCTGGATATCATCAATTAAAGGTTAACGCTGAGGACATTCCAAAGACTACTTTCAGAACTCGTTATGGGCATTATGAGTTCTTAGTCATACCTTTTGGACTAACTAATGTTCCTGCAGCTTTCATGGACATGATGAACCAAATATTCAAAGAATATTTGGATCATTTTATGGTTGTCTTTATTGATGACATCCTCATATACTCCAAGAGTCATGAAGATCATGAACAACACCTAAGATTGATACTCCAAAAGCTTCGCGAGAACAAACTATATGCCAAGTTGAAGAAATGTGAGTTCTGGCTTGAGGAAGTCATATTCCTTGGGCATGTAATTTCAAAATAGGGAATATCGGTTAACCCTGCGAAAATTGAAGCAATACTAAATTAGGAACAACCCAAGACAGTAACGGAACTTCGAAGTTTTCTGGGCTTAACTGGTTATTATCAGAGATTCGTAGAAGGATTTTCTCGAATCGTCACTCCATTAACTTAGCTTACTCAGAAAAGCACCAAATTCATATGGAACGTGTGACAGCCCCAAAATCCGTCTCCAATAACCCCGAACCTGGTCCGTCAAAAGTAACCTCAATCCTGAGTTTAAGTCGTTACACGAACAACCTTCTCCTTATTATACACAACATTACATAAAAGATAAAATTTAATGCTGTTAAAACTCAATATATTAATTGAGAAACTTAATTAACTTTCAAAAATCTTTCATTCCCAAAATCGTAATCTTTACATTGCTCTTTTACAACTCTAGATCATATACATTATAATTTAATATATAATCTTTACCTCTATAAGTTATTCTTTATAATTCAGTAAGCTAAATATATGATTCATCAAACTAGATTATCAAAACAGCAAGCTGTAAGATACGCTAATATTGTTTGTGAAGTCACTCTACGATCGTCTGGCTTGGCAGTCTACGCTCGCAGAAAAAACTTGGACAGTGGAATTTCACTCTACGATCCCACAGTGAAGTTACTCAACGATTTGTTACTTTACGACCAAGCACTCTACGATAGGCTGAGACTCACTCTACGATTGCTGAGATTCACTCTACGATTGTTGAGGCTCACTCTACGATTTCTAAGGCTCATTCTACGATCGTTGAGGCTCACTTTACGATTGTTGAGGCTCACTCTACGATCATGACCACAGATCAATAATACCAATACAACAACCATTTTCCATTACAGCAACCTGAGTTCAGTATTCAGCATACCATATAACCAAAGCCTTCAAGAATTTCTTCATTTACTTCGCTGAAAATGTTAATTTAAAGCAATAATGAGCACGACGGCTCAGCAAGTCTAACAGCTAACACATAACACGTAGGTTACATTTAATTTATGTTTTATGCTCCATGCTTGGCATTTACATAGGCATCGTGCTTATCAGGCATTGCATTTATAAAATCTACACATGCTTACCATGCATGTCAATGTTACCATGTTATATAACTCATATAACACATTCGATTCATAGCATTAATTATATCTATAACAGCTATTAACAACATATGATTGTACACATACATTTACAATCAGTTAGCATATAACATGAGTGCACATTTATTAGTTTATGCATATGACACATAACACTAAAAAACTTGCAGGGATAACACAAATCGCTGAAAGACTTGCCGGGATTGCAACACCAGTTTACGCTAACCTTTCGCGTTCCTTGCACCACCTATACAACATGAGAGATCAACGGTGCATTATATTAGTCAAAGTTCGACTCAATATTTAATCCTATTCTTAGGATGTCTACTTCCTTTTATCGTCCCATTTATTCACTAGGGTTGATTCATTAGTTTAGTCCATTGTGGATTTATCACAATGTTTCACATAAACACCGTAAACCTTCTATACTTAACTTTGTATATCCGACATTCCTTAATGCCATAACATTATCATTTGGTCCTCATAATTATTTAGGTTAATCTCTTAGATTTCCAAAACATCTTGAATCATATTAATCCGAATCCGTATACAAAAGTTATACTCATTTTACTATAAGAGGTCAAAATAGTCCCAAAAATGGTCAATTTCGACCTTGCTACAGACATCAAATTGAAATTTGTAAAGAATTAAAGTTGTAGGTCTATCTATTAGCTTTCTAAAACATCTTGAATCACCTCAATCCGAGTTCGTATGAGAAAGTTATGCTCATATTACTAACTGACGCTGAAGCTGTCCAGACTCTATGATTTTCACCCTACGATTTTCACTTTCACTCTACGTTTTGCACTTTTCACTCTACGATTTTCACTCTACATTTTGCACTTTTCACTCTACGTTTTGCACTTTACTACCAGCACTCTACTAACAGCAGTAACACTCTACTACCAACAACACTCTACTATCAGCAACAATACTCTACTACCAGCAGCACTCTACTACCAGCAGTACTCTACTACCAGCAGCAGCACTCTACTACCAGCAGCATTCTACTACCAGCAGCACTCTACTATCAGAAACAGCACTCTACTACCAGCAGCACTCTACTATCAGCACTCTACTACCAGTGCACTCTACTATTCTTTCTCCAACTAAGGAAAATTCCCAGATTTACAATAACTTCAAACAACATACCAGAACTCATTTTAACCTTTCTGGTTTACCTTTTAGACTAACCCAACGTCTAACACATTACTTAAAGAGGTTTTGATTTGAAAATAGATCCTTGGACAGAAGGTTTAACCACCTTGGTTTTCTTAGACTTTTAGTCAAACACTCGGTGAGCATATGGGAATATCTTCATAAACTGATTATTTACAGTAAACAAATACTCTTCCACACCTACTCTAACCTTGTATCGCCTGAACCCTTCATGGTACTTAACACAGATTTCTCCCAACAGAGAACAACATCTAAACCAAATAATAAGCCAATACACCAGTCCATTCTACAGTTTTATGAACATGAACAATGAGTACAGACCAACTGTGGTTCAGACTCATAATGTTGACTGTGTAAAATAACCAAAACCACTATTCTAGTTCTAATTCAATCATTAACTAGTTTCAACAACATTTGACTACCGAGTTCACATTACTCTCATTTAAACACCTCATATGCAACTCTAGCATATTCTGTTTCCTTAATCCAACATAAGATAAAACTAGATAAATAAATAAGGATAATAGCAAAATAATCGGATAATACCTTCAATCTTTGACAGATGATTTACATTCAGATTCTGCCTTCTCCGAACAATAAGAACTCCTCTGAAGTTTGCATTTACTTCTCAAGCTCAATATCTCTTTTAGCCTAAATGAACGAGAAGGGGAAATGAGGGAATGACTGAGGTTATACAATACTCTCTTAGCCTTAAACAACTCTGAGGAGTTGGACCCTATAGCCTCCCCTATGCCTGACTTGTTCCTTCTTTTCTCAGCACTGAGTCCTTGAGCTTTGCACAAACTGCGCGTGCTCTGCTTTTTCTGAGATTTTGTCCCTAAAGGAGTGGCACTCTTACTTTTTCCACCGGGTTATGTTATTACTCTTGGGCTGAGCTGCTATTTATTTTGTTAATTAAACAATTGGTGGCCCAATTGTTACTTATATTGCAACTAAACTTTGGGTTGCTCAAATTGAATTCCTAGTGGAAATATAAAATATTAATACCCCCACTATCAATAACTTTCCAAATGGAAATAAGTATAACATTATTAATATTTACGAAATCTCATTAACTAATAACCATATTAATTAATTTACACATCCAGCTTAACTTGTTAGCTATTTAATTAAATATCACATAGCTCATTTGCCCTATCAAACTTTGATACTATACAATCAAGGTCGGTCCATTAATTTAATTTACCCATTAATTGAACCTTCTTTAAATTCCTTTAATTATTTCAACACATAATAAACCAAACCATCATATAATGATTTAATTTAATCTCCCAGAAATTTACAATTACAGCCAATAATTCCATTTCTTTATATTAAAATATTTCGGGTCGCTACAGAACGAGGAATGCGAGAAAAGTTTCCAATAACTCAAGAGGAGACTTGTTTCAGCTCCTGTTCTGACCATACCATCGGGATCGGAAGAATTCGTCATATATAGCGATGCTTCAAGCAAAAGTCTAAGTTGTGTCTTTATGCAATATGGAAAGGTGATAGCCTAAGCATCTCGACAACTCAAATATTATGAGAAAAATTACCCTACTCATGATCTAGATTTGGCAGCAGTCGTTTTCGCGTTGAAGATATGGAGACACTACTTGTACGGAGAGAAAGTGGATATCTATACGGTTTATAAAAGTCTCAAATATTTTTTCACCCAGAAGGAACTCAACATGCGACAACGACGTTGGCTTGAGCTGTTGAAGGATTACTACCACACAATCCAGTATCACTCGGGAAAGGCGAACGTTGTAGCTGACGCTTTGAGCAGAAGATCTTATGCGAGTACAAGTGCATTGCTGACAACACAAAGCGCATTTTATACGACTTGCAAAAGATAAAGATAGAACTAAAAACACCAATGACCCACGTGAAGATTGCGCATGTACGAGTAGAACCAGCTTTAATCGATAAAATTAAAGTTGCTCAAGCTACTGATCCGGAGCTGATGAATATGATGAAGAAATTACAAGAAGGTGTTATTCCTGAGGCAAGAATTGACGAGAAAGGAATACTTCGAGTCAATTCTCGACTCTGTGTTCCTAAAGATCCTGAATTAAAACGTAAAATAATGATGGAGGCACACAACACATCGTTTGTAATCTACCCAGGAGGTACCAAGATTGTATCGTGATCTTCGACATATATTTTGGTAAAACAATATAAAAAGGGAGATTGCAGAGTTTATCTCAAGGTGCCTAACTTATCGACGTGTCAAGACAGAGCATCAAGTACCTAAGGGTCCATTACAACCACTTGAGGTTCCTGAATGGAAGTGGGAACACATCAATATGAACTTCGTGACGGGTCTTCCCAAGGTTTCTCAAGGCTTAGATACAATTTGGGCGATCGTCGATAGATTGACCAAATCCGCTCATTTCTTACATATACGAGAAAACTTCTCACTTGAGCGTCTTGTCGGTATATACATAAATGAGATTGTGAGATTGCATGGCATGCCAGTTTTCATAGTTTCTGATCGAGATCCTAGATTCACTTCACGTTTTTGGATCAGTCTACAAAAAGCTATGGGCACTGAACTACGTTTTAGTTCTGCATACCATCCTCAAACGGACGGACAATTGGAAAGGACGATCCAGACCCTCGAAGATCTTTTGAGACTTTGCGTACTAGATTTAAAAGGAAGTTGGGATAAGTACTTGTCAATGGTGGAATTTTCCTACAACAACAGTTACCAAGCAAGTATAGGCATGGCTCCATTCGTGGCTTTATATGGACGCAAGTGTCGCTCTCCAGTATGTTGGAATGAGGTAGGAGAAGCAAAATTGTTGGGACCCGAGTTGGTACGCTTGACAACAGAAAAGATCCAAATGATCTGACAACGAATACAGACCGCACAAGAACGACAAAAAAGTTATGCTGATCTTCATCGAAGAGATAAGAGATTCAACGTCGGAGATCATGTATTCTTACGTGTTTCTCCATGGAAAGGGTTACGAGATTTGGAAAGAGAGGTAAGCTCAACCCTCGATTTATTGGCCCTTTTGAAATCCTCGATCGAGTAGGAACCGTAGCCTACAGACTAGCCTTACCGCCAAGTATGTCCCGCATCTATAACGTTTTTCACATATCTATGTTATGTAAATATGTGAAGGGCCCAAACCACGTCATTGAGTTAAAACCAAACGTTATACAGAGGATTTAACGTACGAGGAGGTTCCTCTAAAGATCCTAGTTAAGAAGGAGCAGATCCTACGCTCAAAAGTTATACCTCAAGTTAAGGTTTTATAGAGGAACCAAGATACTGAGGAAATGACCTGGGAGCTAGAATCAGAGATGAAATCTAGGTATCATTATCTCTTCAATATGTCAGGTACGTCAATTTCGAGGACAAAATTTCATAAGGAGGGGAGGTTGTAAGACCCCAAATTTTATGAAATACAAAATTTAATTTTTCTTCATATATATTTTTCCTGAAACAGTAAGTGGTTAAATTGATAAACTTAAAAGTTAAGAATGTTATGTGTAAATTATATAATGTCGGACAATATTCGTTTGGTCGGGGAATATTCGTACGACGGCGCCGTACGAACCAATCATTGGTAGACCCCACAACGAATAATTGTCGGATATAGAAAACGACATAAACAATTTTTAAATGGTCAATGGTACTATCACTTTTAATTGTTAAAATACCCAGTGGTAAAAGAATAGTAATATACGGTATTGCACAGTAGCACACGGTATTACACAGTAGCACACGGCATTGCACAGTGTTTCGTATTATTAAACTGATAAAGTGGTTATCGTATAATATTTGACTTTATTGTCACATGCACAATAATTCATAATATTAAACTGATAATTGTCACAGTAGCATATGCACAATAATTCACATTATTGAATCAATAATTGTCATTACACGGTAATGTATTCTTTCTTTTATATATTTTCTGCATTATCATTATCTCTATTATGATGTTAATTAAACTGTTATATTTTATTATCAATTAATTTGATATCTAACTCAGAGAGCCAACTACACTGTATTTATAACAATTAGTCATAATAATGAATAAGTGTGAATTATTGTTGAATAATTGAATTGATAAAGTTATTTGTTAGGTGATATAAAATGAATGGTATAGATTAAAGATAATATAGAATTTGAAATGGATGGTGTAGATTAAAAGATGATCTTTAAATGAATGGTTTACATTAAAGAAATCTTCAAAGATGAAATGAATAGTATAGATTAAACATTATCTTGAAATGAACGGTTTGGATTAAATTAAGAAATTTTGGTTATGATAAGATTTTTGGCTATAAATAGAGGCCTTAACTTAAGGATTTTTCATAAACTTCCTTACTTGTTCTTTCTTTCACTCTCTAAATACTTCTTTGTGTAAGTTCTCTCTAAGTGTGTTTAAGTCATCTTGAGTATTTGTGAAGATCTATAAGTGTACGAGTACTGTTCCAGTTAATCAACCTCATTTAAATTAATATCCAGTCACGTGTTAAGGTAATGGATTCCATCTTTTTCATCTTTCATTATTCAAACTTACTATAATAAGGGATTATCATTCTTTGATTCTCGAAAATAATATTGTTTCTCTCTTACTCATAAGATGTGTCATTTATTTCCATGTATTAAATTGTGGAGATAACCTTACGGCGCGGATTACCGCCTGTTGGTGAATAACCTTTCGTAATCATTCCTTATTAATTTCTGAGAATAACCTTACTGCACAGATTACCGCCTGTTTGGTGAATAACTCTTTATATTCAATTTTTATTAAATTGTGGGAATAACCTTACGGCGCGGATTACCGCCTGTTGGTGAAAAACCTTTCGTATTCATTCCTTATTAATTTCTGAGAATAACCTTACTGCGCAGATTACCGCCTGTTTGGTGAATAACTCTTCGTATTCAATTTTTATTAAATTGTGGGAATAACCTTACGGCGCGGATTACTGCCCGTTGGTGAATAACCTTTCGTATTCATTCCTTATTAATCTCTGAGAATAACCTGACTACGTGGATTACCGCATGTTTGGTGAATTACTCTTTGTATACATTTCCTATTTTTCTAAACATTTCTATTGAACTGTAACCGTTATTCTGAACTGTGGATCTTGAATATCATTTTTGAATTTTACTCCACATCATGTTGACAATTTGGACATTATTTAAATCTGCACAAATAAACTTCTGATACTTATTGTTTATCATGTTTCTTCTGTTCATCATTTGTATCACTGTTATTTGTACTAATCATCAAAAATCAAACTGTTGTGAATATCTGTGGTCGGGGGCACAGATGCGATATAATTGTTGAACAGATGATAGGTTAAAGGCAATATAATAGGTTAAAGGCGATACATCTGTTCGGTGTCTTTTATGACACGTGGTAAAGTTCTCTTTAGCCCGTAGTGCAAAGATAAACTGTTGCTTGGTATGATTATGACCAAAGGCTGAATACTAGTATAATCATAATCGTTGGTATTATATTGAATATCTTTGGCCTGTAGTGCAAAGATGAACTGTTGATTTGCATGATTATGACAAGGAACTATGAGTTTGTATTCTTATGGTCAGTGGTGTATCAGATGATAAAAGTTGATGATATTTTTCCTAAAAAAAGAAGCGAGTTGACACTATAGTCTGCATTATTCTTCTAATAAATTTCTCATTCCGCTGCTATTATTGATCTGAACGTTGTTCAAGAATTTAACTACAGTTTTTGATATAAATCTTGTAGTCTATTGTATTCTATCAAAAACTCAACTGTTGAAGGCTAACGATAATTTATTCGTCATTATCTTAGTCATGATTTTCTTTACTGGACTATTTGAGCTCACCCTTTTTTTTTCCATTGTTTTTCAACAGAAGATGAGAATGTAGCTCGGTCTAGCTGGGGGATGGAGTGAGAGTCCGAGGGATAGCTATCGTAGTCTTCACGTGTTGTAAAATAATGTGACAATAATCGTGAAAGACTTAGTTGTGTATTATTATACATTGTATTATTGAACGTTGTACTACTTTGTAATAATTTTGTTGTAGTCTTTTGACAACTCAAGTTTGGACTATGTGGGCCCAGATTTGGGGGTGTCACAAATATGAGATTGTGCATTGACTATCGAGAGTTGAATCATGTCACCATCAAGAATAGGTATTTATTACCTCGAATTGATGACTTGTTTGATCAATTACAAGGTGCTTAGTATTTTTCAAAGATTGATCTTCGATCTGGTTATCATCAGTTGAAGGTTAAAGCTGATGACGTTCTAAAGACTGCTTTCAGAACTCGCTATAGGCATTACGAGTTCTTAGTCATGCCTTTTGGACTTACTAATGCTCATGTAGCCTTCATGGACATGATGAACCGAATATTCAAAGAATATTTGGATCATTTTGTGGTTGTCTTTATTAATGACATCCTCATATACTCTAAGAGTCGTGAGGATCATCATCAACACTTGCGGTTGATACTTCAAAAGTTACGTGAAAATAAGTTATATGCTAAGTTGAAGAAATGCGAGTTCTGGCTTGAGGAAGTAACATTCCTTGGGCATGTGATTTCTAAACAAGGAATATCGGTTAATCCCGCAAAAATTGAAGCAATTTTAAACTGGGAGCAACCTAAGATAGTAACCGAAGTACGAAGTTTTTTTGGTCTAGCTGGTTATTATCGAATATTAGTAGAAGGTTTTCTCGAATTGCCACTTCACTAACTTAGCTGACTCGAAAAAACACAAAATTCGAACAGAGTAAGGAATGCGAGAAAAGCTTTTAAGAACTCAAGAGGAGACTCATTTCAGCCCCTGTTCTGATTATACCATCAGGATCAGGATGATTTGTTATCTACAGCAATGCTTCTGGTAGTGGTCTAGGATGCATTCTTATGCAACACGAAAAAGTTATAGCTTACGTCTCTCTACAACTCAAAGATTATGAGAAAAATTACCCTACTCATGATCTAAAGTTAACAACGGTCGTTTTCGCATTGAAGATCTAGAGACGCTACTTGTACGGAAAAAATGTGGAGATATTTAAAGATCATAAAAGTCTCAAGTATTTCTTCACCCAGAAGGAACTCAACATACGACAGGGACGTTGGCTTGAGCTTTTAAAGGATTATGACTACACTATCCAGTACCACTCAGGAAAGGCGAACGTGGTAGTTGATGCATTAAGTAGAAGATCATATGTGACTACGAATGCAATACTCACAATATAAAGAAGCATTTTGTACGATCTACAAAAGATGGAGATAGAACTAAAGTCACCAAGGACCCATATGAGGATCGCGCACGTACGAGTAGAACCGGCTTTAATCGATAAAGTCAAAGTTGCTCAAGCTATTGATTTAGAACTGATGAATGTGATGAGGAAAGTACGAGAATGTGCTATTCCAGAAACAAGAATTGATGAGAAAGGGATACTCTGAGTCAACTTTCGACTCTGTGTTCCTAACGACCCTGAATTAAAGTATAAAATGATGATGGAGGCACACAATACGTCATTTGCAATTCATCCTGAAAGTACCAAAATGTATCGTTACCTTCGACATACATTTTGGTGGAGCAATATGAAGAAAGAGATCGCTGAGTTTGTCTTGAGGTGTTTAACGTGTCAACATGTCAAGACGGAGCATCAAGTGTCCATTGCAACCACTTGAGGTTCCCGAATGTAAGTAGGAACACATCAATATAGATTTGTGATGGGTCTTCCCAAAGTTTCTCAAGGCTTGGATTCGATTTGGGTCACTGTAGATGGATTGACCAAGTCCGCTCATTTCTTGCCTATACGAGAAACTATTCACTTGAGCATCTAGCTAATATATACATAAGTGAAATTGTGAGAATGCATGGCATGCCAGCATCTATAGTTTCTGATCGGGACCCTAGATTCACTTCATGATTTTGGATCAATCTACAAAAAGCTACGGGCACTGAACTACGATTTAGTTCTGCTTATCATCCCCAAATAGATGGACAATCGGAAAGAACAATTCACCTGCTTGAAGATTTATTGAGGCTTTCTGTGCTAAACTTCAAAGGAAGTTGTGATAAGTATTTACCATTGATTGAATTCTCATACAACAACAGTTATCAAGTAAGTATAGGAATGGCTCTATTTGAGACTTTGTATGGACGAAAGTGTCGCTCTCCAATATGTTGGAATGAGGTGGGAGAAGTAAAATTGTTGGTACCTAAGCTGGTGCGCATAACAACAGAAAAGATCCAAATGATCAGACGACGAATACAAACTGAAAAAGAACAACAAAAGAGTTATGCTGATCTTCATCGAAAGGACGAAAGTTTCAACATTGGAGATCATGTATTCTTATGTGTTTTTCCATGGAAAGGAATTACAAGTTTTGAAAAGAGAGGAAAACTCAATTCCCGTTTTATTGGCCCATTTGAAATCCTTGGCCGAATAGGAACTGTGGCTTACAGACTAGCTCTACACCTAACATATCCCGCGTTCATAACGTTTTTCACATATCTATACTACGTCAATATGTGAAGGACCCAAATCACATTATTGAGTTGGAGCCAGATGAGATAGCGGAAGATTTAACGTATAAAGATGTACCTGTCAAGATCTTGGATAAGAAGGAGCAGATCTTACGCTCAAAAATTATACCTTGAGTCAAAATTTTATGGAAAAACCAAGATACTGAGGAAATGACTTGGGAGTTAGAATCTGAAATGAGAGCTAAGTATCCTGGTCTCTTTGAAATGTCAGGTACGTAAATTTTGGGAACGAAATTTCATTAGGAGGGGATGATGTAAGACCCCGAATTTTAATAAATGGATTTAAAAAATTTCTTATAATTTTATGCCTAACAGTAAGGTGTTGAATTAATAAAAAATAAAGTTAAAGATGTTATGTGCAAAAATTTTATGTTGGACAATATTCGATTGGTCAAAGAATATTCGTGTCGAAAAATATTCATACGACGGCAACGAAATATTCAGTTATGGGTGGACCCCATAACAAAATATTGTCGGATGTAAAAAACGATAACAGTAGCCTTTCTAAATAAAAATGGTCAACAGTATTATCCCTTTTAATAGTTAAAATACCCAATGATAAAAGTATGATAGTATATAGTATTTTACATCATCACACAGTATTACATAATGTTTAAATTATTGAACTAATAAAGTGGTTATTGCATAGTATTTCATCAATATTTGTCATTACACAGCATTTTACATTATTGAATCAATAATTGTCATTACACAATATTTTATATTATTAATTGCACAGTCTTCCATATTATTGAATCAATAATTATCATAATGCACAACATATTGCATTATTGGGCCAATAATTATTACGGTAGTAGTCATGGGTATTAAACAGTTAGACAGATTTATTATTTGAAAACCATTGTATGTTTAATAATTGGGGTATTAAATCAATAAAATAATATGTAACACGCATAAATGTGTAACGCGTGTAGACGTAAAACGCATGAACACGTAAAACGCATGTTAGTCAACGAACGGTGCAGATTAAAGTTTGAAACGTGTGTTGGTTGATGAATGGTTTAGATTAAAACATGATATTAAAATGTGTAATGTGTGTGTGAAAAAGTTAGTTATGCTCTGGCTATAAATAGGGGGCTTAGCATAAAGAGTTTCATACATTCCTCACTCAATCTTCTTTTCACTCTCTAAATATTTCTTAGTATAAGTGTCTCTCTGATTGTATTAAAATTATCTTAAGCGTTGAAAATCTGGAAGGGTGCGAGTATTGTTCAAGTAAATTTTTTTTATAAAAGTCATATAAACACTCACACATACATCAGTTTACAACTATTCCTTTAGAAGACTTTTCTATTAGAAGATTTATTTTGAAAAACTTCATTTGACAGATTTTACTATGAAAAATTATTTTCTTTAAAAACTATTTTGAATTATATTTATACTATATAGTCACTTTGATGATTTTATATATATATAATTGGTATGTGTTACTTACTGATTAAATTACGAATATACATATAGGTTGATCAATCTTATAAAAGTTGTATTTAGTCACGAGATAAAGTAAGAGATACTATCTTTTTTATCTTTTACACTTAAACTTACTACGGTAAGAAAGTATCTCATTTATATCTCTAATATTATTAAACGGTAAAAATTCTTGAATTAATAATTCATTAATATTCCCTTAATAGTTTGCACTTCATCTAATACCCTTTGACAAGAACATTCCTATTAAATTTTCATCGTTATATTTGAACTGTGAACTTATAGACCTTGAACTTTTGAACTGTGGGCATTTATTTGAACTGTGAATATTTTAGACTAATTCCTTGTAGCGTAAACCTTACCATTGAACTTATTCCCTGTAGATCTTGGACATTACTTTTGGACTTAAACACATTTTTCTCTACATCATGTTGATAATTTAGACATTATTTAAATCTGGACAAAGTAAATTTTGCTAACTACTAATGTTATTGTTTATCCTGTTTCTTCTGTTCATTATTTATATTTTTGTTGTTATTTCAATCATCAAGAATCAGATTGTTCTGAATATCTAATGCATGGGGCACAGATGATAAGTTAAAGGCGATATAGGTTAAAGGCGATATAATTATTGGGTGTCTTTGGTCGGATGACAAGGACACGTGATGAATATTATCTTTGGTTTGGGGCAAAGAAGAACTGTTGTTTGGCATGATCATGAACAGTTGTATTTCAAATAATAAAAGTTGATGATGTTTTTCTTAAAATAAGAAGCGAGTAGACATCATGATCTACTTGATTCTCTTAGTGGTGGTTATTTCACTACAGTTGAACTTTGTTCAATAACTTAACTGATGTTGATTTAAATATTGTTGTTTATATTACTTTATGAACAACTCAACTGCAGGTGTTGATTTAAAACTTGTTATCTATTATATTTAATTAAGAACTCAACTGTTGAAGGCTAAGAATAATTTATTTTTCATTATCTTAGTCATGATATTCCTTACTGGGCTATTTGAGCTCATCATTTTCTTTTTGTTCAATTATTCAGGAAATGAGAGTGTAACCAGGACTAGCGGGGAGGAAAGGGGAATGGAGTAGCTGTTCATGATAGTTGCTATAGTAGTCTTCATTGTATTATAAAATAGTAATAATTGTGAAGACTCAGTTGTGTATTATTGGATACTATATAGTACATTGTAATAATTTTGTTGTAGTCTTTTGACGACTCAAATTGGATGGTGTGGGACCGATTTGGGGGCGTCACATTACCCAAAAATGCACATGCATAAATCCACATATAAGTGATAATATCAAATAGTAAGGGAAAGATCACACCTGGTTGGTTTCGTATTGCATTTTAACAAAATAACTAATTCATGAAGAATAAAATTAGTACTCACAAAGAATAAAATAATGAACATAACTAACTAAAAGAAATTGACACACTAAAAATAAATAACCTATACTAGACACAATTAAAAAAAATGTGGTGCAAAAAGAAAATAAATGAGCATATTTACAAATCTTATAGATCCTAAAACATATGCAACTATAAAATAGTGATGCAAAAGGGCAAATGAATGTGAGTTTTTCATGATTTTCAGGAGGTCTAGGCAATTGAAAATGGTTAAAATTGTCATCACAGTTATGTTTAGCATCAACCTCAATAAAAATTTTACTTACATTGTCAAAACATGAAGGAATTGGTTCAAATGCATGTTCACATGTTGTTGACTCATGTATAATGGACCTCAACAACTCATTAACCTTATCCAAGTATTCAGACTCATCCCAATTTTGATTGAGATGATTTAAGAAAGAGCCTATTAGATCATCTACAACCATAAGTTTATTTTCATTCATCACTTGAGTCATAGACAACTCTTGGATCATGGGTTTGAGTGTCAGTTCTAAAAGATGTATGGATTTAGAACGTGAGAGAGGTTCAATTTTCTCTTTTCATTTGATAGTATTCATTAATTGGGCAGATTCTAACAAAGAGTTCACCTCACTGATTACAACATCATCATCAAAATTCATGCCAAAATGAGCTAAACATCTTTCTAATAGATTATCATAGGATGGCTGCCTAAAGGAATCATAGATAACACTCTCAATAAAATTAACCACACAGATATCATCATGATCAGGAGATGTTGGATATTTTCTATATGAATATATGCGTGCAAGTATACACGGTCAACAAGTAATAAAGTGATAAAGTAAAGTATCGTTCCCACGGAGAATTAAATAATAATATGTACCAAACACTAATTTTATATCAACTTAATTTTATTTAAAAAATCGCAATTTAATTAATAAAATAAAAATAATTAGAATTAACAACTAAATTAAACTAATAAAAAGAATTAAATCTAATTAAAAATAGTTAAGATTATAATTTTTCCCAATGTTTCGTTTAAGTCTCTTCACAATTTTTTTTATTTAATTAATTATATTAAATTGTTAACCGAGAATTCTTTATAGTATTTATACACATCTTCCAATGACATATAAACAAATCCTTCTAAATTTGATCCTAAAGCAACAGAACTAGAGATGAACGCTCTAATTAATTAAATCACTATATTCCTATGTGAAATATGTAATTTAGAATATTAAGCTCAGATTCTCTTTATGACTGCAAAAGATACATAGGTATATTCCTATCCTATATACTAATCATATAAATCCTTTCAAATTTTATGAACAGATGCTCTCATATTCAGATCTAAATCTATACTCCATCTTCCAATTTTGTATAAATCAATCTCAATTAATTACGTGCACTTAATTAATTACATGAATGTCCAAAATATAATAAACAATTCATATATAATCATCACTAATCAAAAAGAAAATAAATTAAATTAAACTACGCATTGGGTTCAATTGCAATCTCAATATAAAATTAGTTCATAACTAAATAATAAACTATCCACAAATAATTCAACATCTCAGAAATTATAAAAAATAAAAGTAAAAGAAAAGAAATCAAATCTATGTTTTGATATTCGCCTATCACTTGAATCACGGCCTCCAATTCCCAAGCTTCGCCTTCAATTCTCGAATCGTTTACGTTGAATATTTGCTCCTAACTGTGCTCCTAAACTACTCTAATATAATATTCTGCTCTAAAACTATGTTAATCTATATTAATGTATGTTAATATGCTGAATATAAGAGCTATATAGTGTATTTATAGCAGTACAATAATCATCCTAAGCTAATGTGGAATTAAAATCCAATTAAAACTCAAAAATGCTGAAAATCCCGATCTGGTACAATTTCCACGTCGGCCAAACAAGCCCTAACGCGGCGTTGACCAAAGTCAACGCGCGCTGCTGAACCAGCCTAGACCGCGTATGGCGCCCTGCTTAATTTGCTGCTCCGAAAACGACGTTGTATGATCCCCTTGTTGTTGATTCTGATCATCCACGCATGGCACGGGTTCTATGCATGCCCAACATGCCAAACGGCGTCGTACCCTTGTGCTGCTGATTTACTCCACATGCACATGGCGCGCTTGTCGCCCTTGCTGGATATTTACAAGATTGCCACCGCCCCTTTATTTACAGTTATGCCATTCGCGAAAATTACAAAATTGTCATTCCACTTTTAATTCTTATAAAATAAAATATAAAATGATTAAAAATAAATAAAAATAATATTAAAATACTTAAAATAATAATAATGTATAAAATTAAATAAATTACCGAAAATCAATTAAAATACTTAAAAACAAATTACTGAAAATCAATTAAAATACTTAAAAACAAACAAATAATTAAGCCTAAAAATATTTAATAAATAGGTATAAAATCTCATTATCAGGAGGCTGTTAACAAATGCTAAACACGCTGAGTTCTACCGTCATATTTCTAAAAGACAATTTCATAACCCCATTGCGACAATTGATTATCGCGTTGGAGATGACCAAGAAAGGTCGTCCTAAAATCACGGGAATCTGGGCATTAACATTCTCTATAGGTTGAGTATCTATGACAATAAAGTCCACGAAAAAGTAAAACTTATCAACCTTAATCAAGACATCCTCTATGGTACCCCTATAAACTTTGACAGACCTATCAGCTAACTAAAGTCTCACAGAAGTGGGTCTAAGTTCTCTTAATTCTAATTGCGCATACACAGAATATGGCAATAGATTGACACTCGCACCTAAGTCAAGTAAGGCCTTATTGATCACATGGTCACCTATAACACAAGAAAAGTAGGACATTCGGGATCCTTATACTTGAAAGGAGTTTTCATTTGAATTATGGAACTAACTTGCTCGGTCAAGCATACTATTTTAGGGATATTTATTTTTCTTTTCACTATACATAGATCTTTTAAGAATTTAGCATAAGAGGGCACTTGCTAAATGACATTAAGAAATGAAATATTTATGTAAACTTGCTTAAACACTTCTAAAATATCATTATATGATGTGCCTTTCTTTACTGGGTCAAGTCTATATGGAAAAGGAGCCTTAAGGACAAAGGCGCAGTAAATGTATCAAGCTCTTTTGATTCCTTAGGAGTAGGTTTCTCTTTTTATTTTCTTCTCACTAGACCCATTTGCATGATTATCTACTTTCTGACCAGACCTAAGGATAATGATGGACTTCGCTTCCTCAAGACTCCTATCAGGATTGATAACTTTATACTGGCCTTTGGGGGTTGGAACTGGTTGACTAAGAAACTTTCCTTTCCCTCTCTCCCCTATAACAGTGGCTCTCAAGACTCCTATCAGGATTGATAACTTTATACTGGTCTTTGGGGTTTGGAACTGGTTGACTAAGCAACTTTCCTTTCTCTCTCTCCCCTATAATAGTGGCTAATTGTCCGACTTGAGTTTCAAGCTTCAAGATAGACTGTTGGGTGGTTTGCATAAACTGTTAGGAAGTTTACATAAATTATTGCAAAGTATCCTCTCTGGACGATTTTCTTTGAGGGGTATCAAATTGAGGATTAGACTGAAAACCTAGAGGATATGATGGATTAGGAGCTGCAAATTGTTGCCCTCCATAATTAACTAGAGGTTTGCCTCCAAGACAAGTTTGGGTGATTCCTCCAATTAGGGTTGTATGTGGTAGAAAATAGACTATCAGATGATCTCCCATAAGAATTAGAGCATTTGCTTGGTCAACATAGCTCTCTTGAGTGCTATATGGTGAATTGACAAACGATGCACACCATTCATCCTTAGCACTCATCGCGGAATTCATAGTTTGATTCAAGATTAGGGCTTTTACCTTCTTACTAAGGTTTTTTAAGGTATTTTTTACATCAAAATCGTCTATTACTTCATATAACCCCCCCTTTTCTAGGCTTCTCTCTCTCATTAAAAAAAATCTCATTGCTGAGAATTTTCGGACAAGGTTTCAAGGAATCGTCAGGCATCAGTACTACTTAAATTCAAGAATTCCCCTTTATTCATTGACTCAATTATGTGACGAGTTGACATGATTAAAGCGTTATAAAAATATTGTACGAGTCTCCATAATTCGAAACCATGATGTGGAAACCTTAAAAGTAAGTCCTTAAATCTCTCCCAACACAAATAAAATTGTTCACCCTCGATTTGACGAAAATCTGTAATTTCTCTTTTAAGGGCATTTGTTTTAAACATTGGAAAATTTTTTGATAAGAATTTACTAATTAATTGATCCCAACTAGTGGTTGAATTATAAGGAAATGAGTTCAACAACGCTTTAGCGCTATCTTTTAGAGAAAATGAAAATAGACGAAGTCTCATAGATTCATCTGAAAATTTTTGAAACCTAAAAGTTGTGCATATATCTAAAAATTCTTTGGCATGCATGTAAGGGTCCTCTCTATCTAACATATGGAATGATGGAATGAGTTGTATTACAGTAGGTTTAAGCTCAAAATGTGTCGCTCAAGTTTGTAGCAACATGATGCAAGAAGGGTGATTAAGCGTGACTGATAAAAAATACTCCCAAAGTGATCTTTCCTCACGTGCTAAGGGCTCGACTACTTCATTGTTATCATTGTCATCAGCCATTTTAAATGCAAAATTATTTTTCCTAATTATATGAGTAAATAAGCAAATAAGCACACAAAAACAAATAAAATAAAATAAAACTATTTCTAAGGTTAACCTCAATAAAATCTAAACAGCTCCTAACTCTTCCAAGTTTTTTTTTAAGGTCCACCAAATTCAAAATTAACCAACCATTAGCCAGGTAAGTGTAAAAATGAGGAAGCTTCTCTATAAATACGATGACTAATTAAGTAACCACGCGTTCTTTAGGCGTTTACCTTTTGAACCACTTGTCTAGACACCAGTAATTTGATTAATTTAAAATTCAGACTCCTCTTAAAGTCAATTGTCCTAATTGAGCTCGAGAGTCCTAGGAGCCAACGTCTACTTGATTTTATTTAGTCGGTTATGCAAAGTATGGTTGTTTATGGACCAAGGAACAGAGATACAATCCTCACCTTATCTTGTTATGTGTTTTTGCCCTTAATGTTAGATTAAAAATAAATAAAAAGCACAATTAAAAAAAATCGTAAACACATAAAATGTCCTAAAACTATGTGAAAAAAGGAGAAATTCAACGTACCTTAATCCCCCAGCAATCACCACAGTTTATATTTAACAAAAATAAATAAAATAAAAACCTAAGCAAGATGTGTTCTACGTGTGTACATGCATGAATGCAACAATTATATTCTAAATAAAAAACTAAACTAAAACTAGTTGAAAAATTAAACAAAATTTAAATTAATTAATATTTTTAATAATCTCCGGCAATGGTGCCAAAAACTTGTTGTGCTTAAATTTTGTAAAATACTCACAAGCGCACGAATCTATTGTAAATTAGCTTTATGCGAAATACTAGGTCAATCCTAGGAGGATTATTGAATAATTAATTAAATCTAAATTATATTTTATTCTATTCTAGTTAACAAAAAGTGATTTTTGAAATAATTAAAACTAAAACTAAATTAATTAAACTAATTATTTTACTAACTTTTAATCAATGAAGAAAAGTTCTGAGGTTCAGAATTCACAATATTAACTATGTTTGTCTTATTATTCATTATTAATTTGGTGTAGCAATTTAAAAATGAATTCAATGTTTTCTCAAGATTTTTCATTTAAGTTCATAAAAATATTTCTTTTTTTTAAATTCTTATTTTCAAGGCTTAATGTATAAAACCAAAGCATTATATGTATCCACTTTTTGAAAAACAAATCATCTAAGTTCTTAATTAAAACTTTAAAATATAACCCGGATTAAATTAAATTAATCGTAACTATTCAAAATACATGATATTATTAATGAAACAATTTAATTAAACTCAATCAAATAAATAAGAATTATTAACATTAAAACCACTTTAAAAATTAATAATGAATTTCGGCCATACATAATTAATATCGTTTCATCCTACACCTCATAATTTGTTTAGCAATACATAATGAAATTAATAGCAGAAACAAAGTACTAAACCATGATGACTATGATGCTATATTGTCGTTCTAAAGCAATCTCGCTCGACTGTTGCTACTAATTTGTTGGTGATGCATGGCTGCTCCTTCACGCTAATTGTTGTAGTACTCCTTCTTGGACTGAGCTGTCACCCCGTGCATGTTTGGATTTCTTCCATGATGTCCCCCTTATGAAGCTGTTGCGTTTGATTCTTTTTATAACCTGAAACTGTAGCAACTTTTCTCTTTCAAACTCTTTTATATTTTATCTTTTTAATTTACCATTTATTTTTACTTTTCTTTCCCTAATCTTTCTAGTCTCCTACCACAACTTGTCTTCTTTTTCTCCCATAATGAATCAAGTATATGTATTCTAGTGATTACATTTAAGTGCTCTAATACTCCTGTGACCCCGCATCAATTAGTTTTTTAATAGTCACTCAGTATTTAGAGACAAGGCATAATAAACTCCCCTGACTTGATGGAAATCTGTGCCCCCACCTTTGCAATAGATTGGGCCTGCTTTAGGATTCACAATTTTGGGCTTTTATAATTATAAAACCTGTTTCACTAAAAATTAACCCAATTAGAATAAAATCAATATAAAATAGGACTATTAAATATATTTTTAGAGAAAATAAATATATAATAATATGCTTATTAGTTATGCTCCATGTTTTAACCAAAACACGTTCAAAATTCAGATCAACAGACTGGAAAAATCCCCTTATGATATTGAAGTTGAGAGCTGCAAGGCAGGTCCTATTGAAGTTAAACCCACCTAGTAGTTTAACTGATCAAAAGAAATATCAATAGGCTTAAACTAATCTAATAAATGCTTAAACATAATACTATCCTCTTTCGAACAATGCAAGGGGCATAGATACATCAAGATGGTATTTTTCAATAATCGTCTTTTTTGTCCGTTTATATTTTTAGATTATAAAGTGGTATGAAAATTTTAACATGTCTTCTACTATACATGGGATACGCTTGGAAAAGTAACGTTTTTTTTAAAAATTGTACTGCTTTTTGAGGCTGTGTTCAACATATATAAATTACTTAAGTGACTCAATGACATTTTTCATGATCATTCCAAAGTAGTCATGGTCATATCCTAACCTCCAAAATCTTGATAGCCAGTAGTTGGCCTATTTAAAAATTTTAATTTGTTGTTTTGTTATTAGGTTTTAGACTCTACTTCTCTTTTTTTCCGGTCTTTTTAGAACAGGTCTTTCCATCTTAATTTTTGGGTTCCTCTATCGAAATCAAAAAATCCTCGCAATAGCATACATAGTAAAACCTACCTCTAATTGTGTTTCAGTGTGCTCACATTTTCTCTAGTACTACTACTGTTCGGGAAAATGACTTGTAATCTAAAATTTAAAATGACTTATAAGTCATTCCAAATACTTTCCTAGGTTGCTATGATTTTTCATATTTCCTCTAGCAGTAATTTCTGAAAGAATATTTTACAATTGCTTGCATATGATGTAATCCTATTGCTTCAACTTCGATAAGAATAATTATACTCCTTTTATTCCAAAATTATCGATACATTTCTAAAACGGCAAATTTTAAAGAAAATTTTAGTTTTTCAAATATATCCCTAACATTTGCTAGAAATTTTACTTTTAATATATTATTTCTGGAAACTAAATGTAACGCTGATGAAGTAGAAAATATTAAAGAAACTTAAAATGACTTTGTTTATTAACTCTATTATAACTTCAGAGACTAATGACAGTGCTTTGCAAAAGACAGGTGAATGTCATCAGGCTTGAATGTCTTTCATGTTATTGAAAACTAATATATATTTAATAATATATATAAACTTATCTTATTTAACGAACTTTGAAAAGAATATGTCAATGCTAGTATTTTATATACTATGTCCTTAAGACAATTATGCCCTCTTTATTGGTGCTTCGAGTTAACGGCACTTGTCTCCCAGGATACAATGACAACGTATGTTATAGTAGCACAACAAATAACACACACAACGAACCAAAGAAATGCTTTGAACTCTCTCTCAGATAACTTATGAAGTATGAAGACTAGGATATTAGAATGCTTTAATGATTTGAATGAATTGTTGTCTATACCAAATGGCTGTCTCCCTAGACTATTTATAGGAGGGTTTAGTGACCCTTCAAATGGGTCACAACCCTTGCGAATAGTCATAACCCTTGCGAACAGTCACAACCATTGCGAACGGTCACAACCTTTGCGAACGGTCACAACCATTGCAAATGACACGATTGAAGAGACATGACTATTTGAACGGGAGTGTCCGTACGAACGAAAAGTCACAACCTTTCATTCATTTTGAATTTGGCTCAAATTCTAACATTTCATTACTAAGCGGCTAGAGAAAGCTAGAGTGGAACTTAACAAGAAGCTGTTGGAGACATACAATCTTGGTAAGATGCACGAGACTGCAAATTGGGTCACTGTAGGTTTTTCAGTTAAGGAGTGAGTTCTTTAATGTTTTTTACAATGAAATATATCGATCCCTGTAATTTGCTTGCTTTCCTATATTAAAATTTTAAGATTTTTTTTACCCGGAGGGAAATTAAGTTTCCCTGTAGTTTAGTTTTACGTGAACCAAGTGACAAGCACAATTTCCAATGGAGAAATTTTCTGTTGAGTTTTTGTTGTTGAAAAACTGGAATATAAATTTTTTGAGGAATGATATCAGATGTTGGTTTGGTTGATTTTTTGAGTCAGTCTAATACTATTCTGGTTAAAGAGAAAATAAGATATAACTACATGATGAAGAAGAGAGGACCTGCCTGTATTTGCTGCTCACGTTATTGTTTAGGTATGAAGTGTGGAAAATTATTCAGTAATCCCGGAGCACAGTCATGTGGTGTTCCAGGCCAATCACATCTCCCTATTTTAGTTGTGTCCTATTGTATGTAGCTCTGGACCTACTAAAATGAGGAGGGACCTACTAAAATAGAGAGATGTGATTAGTCTGAAACACCGCGTGGCTGTGCTCCGAGACTACTGAATAATTACTCCTGAAGTGTCGTCTAAAGTTTCATTTGTCATAATTAATAATTATGGAGTAATTAGTTTGGTAAATATTTTGGTCTGGTGTCAAATGATTTCTAGAGAAATAGTTTATCTAGTGAAGCCTCACACACTTCATATGTTAACCTCTAGGGTGACTTCAACCTACTGATTTTTATTTTTTTTATTTTTAGTTGGATGTGGAAACATGTGAGGAGCTGGTGTTGCCACATAACCATGTGAGGCATGAAATGAATTTTCAGTTCATTGAAATAATTTATTATTTAAAATTATCATCTTATACACTAATTTTTATCATATTCTTTCATTCATTTCATTCTCTCAACCAAACTTGACATTAGTAATAAGAAAAATGCTTCGAACTCTTTATCTAAGCAGAAGGAAAATAATGGAATCTTTTTCCACCAACATGTACTATGTTATTTTTTTTCAGCTTTTCTGCTAAAATATAATCTTTAACTATTTTCTTGTGGGGTTTGGAGTACTATATAACAAAGACCAAGAACATTAAAAAAAAAAAATGTAAAAGTGCAAGTCACTTTAAGCTCTTTGGTCCTCCATAAAAGCAAAACAAAAAAAAGCTCAACAAAATAGCAATTCTTAGTGGGAAAGAAACGTGTACATACGTCATTGTAATATTCTAGGCCAAATAACCTGTGGTTTTCACAACTAATAACAAGAACTCTCCGTACAAATTATTCCAATGAGCAACATTATTGTACTTTTCGTGAAGAATAGTATTCCACTAACAACAAAAAAAGAGAAACCTTAGAAGTGGAGGTTACCCTCTTTCTTAAACAAGAAGAAAAAAAGAATTGAATTTCTTTTATTAAAAAAATACAGATAAGTGCACTTTTTATGACTTCATTGACTTAATTCTGCATATAAATATGTGGGTAAGAAAGCTAAACTTATGCAGATCATGCATGGCATATTCTGAGAATGAAGAAAACTCTAGTGCCCTTGTTATTGTAAATGCTGATGATGAATCAGCTCTTCCTCTTGCTTGTCATGCACCACTTGCCTGTAATTTGCTTGCTTTCCTAGATTATAATTTTAAGATTTTTTTACACGGAGGGAAATTTAGTTTTACGTGAACCAATAAAAGAACAAACATTGTTTAATTATAATAACAACATTGTTTCATTTAATCTTTTTCGTATGTATGTTACTTCACACTCAACTCTTAAAGATGTGCAACTGGGGTCGGTCGTATGTGAAACATGAGGAGGAAGATGATGATGATGAGTTTTAAAGATGTGCAACTACGGTCCACAGTTTTTTTCCTCAAAAGGATAAAGAATCTAAAAGGCTCGTACAACCCACCCTCTGGCTTATTGTACTATTGTGAGGGTCGGAAGCTGATTGATTTGTGTTTAAAGTAGCTGTCAACACTTGTGTCAAGTCTTCACAAAGACTTACAAAACATTTACGATTGTTACATTTTTGTATATATATAAGTATTAACAATGATACACAATTTTAAAAAGAAAACAATCTTGAAACCTTAATCGTATTTTATTATATTAGTACGGATTATTAAAATAGTCCGTGGCACTTGCCACTTGGACTAGTATAAGTATTGAGAAATCTACACTAAGCCGAAAGCAAAACACCCATAGCAATCCTTGTTAAACATTGTAAGCACCGAGAATTAGACTGATAGCATTGATAACGACTCAACACTTTGCAGGGATGCGATTAGGATAAAATTAATTTTACCATAAATAAGTTCAGGGATCAATAAAGTATTGACACGCAGGTAGAGAAAATATACCCTAATTTACATGTCAACACTTTATTAATTCATGAACCCACTTATGATGAAGTTGACTTCACCATATCCGAATCTACTTCGCGGTAATAGTTATCAGGTTTGATTCTCACTTCCCCTCTCCCATAAATTGTAATAGTATGCTTTAATAGTATCAAAATAATAATAATAATAATAATAATAATAATAATAATAATAATAATAATAATAATAATAATAATAATAAGTGTAAAATCCCAATTTTATTGAATGAAATTTAAAAAAAAAATTATAATTATTGTTCTGAATAGTAAGATATTATTTTGATAAAAGTTAAATATAAAGATATTTTGTTTAAATTATTTTATGTCGGGAATTGAAAAATTCGATTCGTACGACGGCGCCGAAATATTGTCTGATATAGAAAACGACAGAAATAATATTTTTAAATAAAAATTATCAACGGTACAGTAGTTATTGCACTGTATTTTATATTATTGAATTAATAATTGCTATTGCATAATATTTTAAATTATTAAAACAATAATTGTGACAGTTGCTCATACACTGTATCAAACTAATAATTATCACAGTAACTTGTTCTTACATTATTTTTGAATTATTGTTGTCAATGTTGTAATATTACTTTAATTATTATATTTCATTGTTAGTTAGTATTTTAGGTATTATAAAATATTTTTGATAGACTAAGAATTAAAACTAGTGGGTGCGCAGATGAATGTGAAATTGAGATGAATCTGCAATTGAGATTAAGAAAAGAAAAGACAAGAGTGGAAGAAAAGTCAGGAGAAGAAAAGAAATGAAACTGGGAAAAGGTAGGAAGAAAATTTGTAACGGTAGGTGAGGGTTGGCCTATAAAAGGGAACCTGATGAATTTCTCATACATTTTTCTTCTCCTACCAACATATTATAAATATACTTTGAGTTTAGTAAGATTATTGAGTGTTGATAAATCCTAGAGAGAGAAAGAGGATAGGGGTATTGTCCCCTTCATGATGCCCCCATATGATCAATTTTTGTACTTTTTTTTAACAATAATGTTTAATGTATTTGATTATCATGTTAAAAATGGATAATTGATATTTTTACAAGAGAAATTGATATTTTTACAAGACCTCACTTACGTGAAGGTGAGCTCCACTTACTATTCATGTGAGTGAACCCTTGTAAAAGTATCAATTTTTCTTGTAAAAATATTAATTATCTAAAAATAATTGAAGTGATGTTAGAGGTTTCAAATTTTATCTTAAAAAATATTTTAAATAATATATTATATTAATATTAATTGAATAAATCTTATATGATTAGTTATGTGATAAATTATTATTAAAATATTCAATGTTGTATTATTTGAAAGTTGAGACCCATCTAAAATTAAAATTTTGAGACTCTTAATATTACTATAAAAAAAAATTAGTATATCTGAGTTTTAAATATTTATATATTTACAAGTGAAATAAATTACGTTTAAAATAAGTTATATGTAAATGAATAAAAAAAATTAGTGCATTTTGAACTTTAAATACACATAATACTCTATAAATTGTAGACGAAAGAACACTTTTTCGTTTCTCTTCATTATATTTCATATTTTTCTACTAATCCTCCTAATAAGTCAATAAACCTTAACCTACCAAATAAGATAAAAACCAAATAAAACACTTTAAAAAATTCACAAATTATCAAGATCAAAAATATTCAATTCATAAGTAATAGAACCACTCATCAAGTGAGGAGCTAGTGTTGCAAAATAAACAAGTAAAGCGTGAGATTTAATATTTAAATCTAGTGCGTTACACAACTTATTGACGATTTGGCTATTTTTTAAATATCTTGTTACGAAACTGATGTTTGTTAAATGTTAAGGTTAAAGCTACTTAGGTTTATTAATTCCTGTCATTTTTAATAAATACTGTTAGTTCCTGTTATACGTTTGGTTTCCAAGTAAAATGTTCCCATTGCTTTGATACCAACAAAAGTTAAAAAGTAGGACACGACCAACACCTACTGTCTTTATGCAAGTTTCATATACCCACTTCATATATTTATAAAGTTTCAATTGCTCAAGTTTAAACTAATAAGTAACTTACAAATATTTGCATGGCTCTTATAAATTCAAATTTAAATTTTAAAATAAATCATATGTGTAGAGTATTTGTTTTCTTATTGTTACCAAAAGATTGACCCTAAACCATACACAAAAAGGCAATAAATTTTTTACCTGCAGTAACAAATTCAATTCCTTGCCTTGAACATTACTCCACTATGAGTAACAATTTTTTTACCTGCAGTAACAAATTCAAATTCAGTACAAAGGTCTGTGATCTAGAAAGGTCAGATGAATCATGTCACAAAGTCATTACTCCACTATGACTTTCAACAACACAAAATAGAAACCTTTAGTAACAAGAAAAATGCTTCTGATACAGAAAAAAGCCCGACAAAATGTACTATGTTATTTTTTTCTAGCTTTTCTGCTAAAATATAATTTTAACTATTTTCTTGTGGGCAGTAATTATGAATCTTTGCTTCTCCATCATACATATATATATATATATATATATATATATATATATATATATATATATATATATCTCCAGAGGAAGATGTGATAACATTAACACTAAAAATGTAAATTATTATTATTATTGTTGTTGTTGTTAATGTTGATGTTGTGATTGTGGTTTTGGAATGTAGTACGTATGTATCCCTGGGAGGTCATTATATGATTCGAGTGCATCCTTCTTTTTCTTGGTTTCTACATGTTTCAGCTCGTCCATGTGAAATATGTTTCAAAGGATTATATATAATATAATATATCCTTCTTGTTTAATTGAAGTGATATTTTCACATAATTTATTGATATTTTTACGTATAAATTGTGATTTTACAAAATTTTATTTTTTACTTTTTGATTTGATAGTAGAAATAAGCAAGTATGTGGCGGTTCTTCAATAAGTAGGAAAATTTCTGATACTTAACAAAGCAAGCTGATGGGGTGGGGTGGTGCTAACTACATTCAGAAATTCAAATTGGAAAAGGATTTTGATTAGATGTGAGGTGAATGTGAGCTCTGCTCTGGGCCCATTGGCATGAAAAAGAAGAAAACGATATCCACTTACTCAAAATTTCCAAAGTAAAATCTACTTTTAAAATAGTTAAAGACCAAGAACATGACAAAATAAAAATAAAAAAGTAAAAGCAGAAGTTACTTTAAGCTCTTTGGTAGAGAGATTATTCCATACTCTTTGAACAAGTGAATATTATATTATTGGGAAGAGCATACTATTCACTTTCTCCAAAAACATGGAATAATTTTTCCTTTGGCCCACCATAAAGCATAAAAAATAAAAACCCCACAAAATGGCAATTGTTAGTAGGAAAGAAACATCTACATGTGATTGTAATATTCTAGGCCAAATAACCTGTGGTTTTCACTACCAATAACAAGAACTCTCCGTACAAATTATTCCAATGAGCAACATTATCGTCCTTTTCCTGACGAATAGTATTCCACTACAACTTTTGGCAACAAAAAAAGGGAAACCTTTGAAGTGGAGGTTAACCTCTTTCTTAAACTAGAAGGAAAAAAAGAATTGAATTTCATTGACTTAATTCTGCTTATAAATGTGTGCGCAATGATGCTAGCAATTCAAAATCAAGAAAAAAAGAAGAAGCAAGCTAACAGGAAACTTAAGCAGATCATGGCATATTCTGATAATGAAGAAAACTCTAGTGCCCTTGTTCCTGTAAATGCTGATTACGAATCGGCTCTTCCTCTTGCATGTCATGCACCATTGGTGTCATCTTACAATGAAAAAATTCGCCCACTTCTGGATGCTATTGATAAGCTCCGGAATCTGAAGGTTATGCAAGAAGGGATTCAACTCCCAACCATTGTTGTTGTTGGAGATCAGTCATCTGGGAAGTCCAGTGTTCTTGAATCTCTTGCAGGAATCAGCTTGCCCCGAGGCATGGGTATTTGTACCCGGGTGCCACTCATAATGAGGCTGCAGAACCACCCACATCCTCAGCCAGAGCTTCAGTTAGAGTATCTTGGGAAAATGGTTTCTACTGATGAAACCCACATAGCAGAAGATATAAATGTGGCCACTAATGAGATTGCTGGCCTTGGTAAGGGAATATCTCATACCCCTTTAACTTTGTCAGTGAAAAAAAATGGTGTTCCTGATATAACTATGGTTGATTTGCCTGGAATCACAAGAGTTCCAATTCATGGGCAGCCGGAAGATATATATGAGCAAATTTCTGAAATTATAACGGAGTACATAAAGCCAGAGGAAAGTATTATACTGAATGTTCTATCAGCAACTGTTGATTTTCCTACTTGTGAGTCCATTCGGATGTCTCAGCGCGTGGACAAGACAGGGGAGAGGACTCTGGCTGTTGTTACGAAATCTGATAAAGCTCCTGAGGGTTTGCGTGAAAAGGTCATGGCTGATGATGTGGGTATAGGGCTTGGATATGTCTGCGTGAGGAACCGGATTGGTGAGGAGTCTTATGAAGCAGCAAGGATGGAAGAAATGAGGCTTTTTGAATCTGACCCACTGCTCTCCAAGATTGATAAATCTATGGTTAGTGTTTCTGTTTTGGCTCAAAAACTCGTGCAAATTCAAGCTACCATTATATCCAAATGCTTGCCTGAGATTGTAAAGAAAATCAATGACAAATTGAATGCTAATGTTTTGGAGCTCAATAAGATGCCCCAGAAACTGTCTTCTGTTGCAGAAGCATTGACTGCTTTCATGAGGATTGTGGGATTGTCCAAGGCGTCTTTGATGAAAATACTCGTGAGGGGCGAGTTTGATGAATACCCTGATGACAAGAGCATGCATTGCACTGCTCGTTTTGCTGAAATGCTCAACATATTCTCTGAAGAACTTAAAAATGGTTCTGCAAATAATTTTACTGACAATTTTCTATTGGAGGAGATAATGGTGTTACAGGAAACTAAAGGTATTGAGCTACCAAATTTCCTTCCTCGTTCTGCCTTCCAAACACTCTTGCAGAGTAAGATTAAGGCAATATCAGAAATGCCCGTTAGCTTTGTTGCTAAAGTATGGGATTACGTTGAAACGATAGTAGTTAAAATTCTGATGCATCATTCTGAGAATTATCCACAACTGAAATTGTCTACAAGAAGAGCAGCCCAGAATCTGATTTCAAAGATGAAAGACAGGTCCACAGATCGAGTAATGGAGATTGTAGAAATGGAGAAGCTTGCCGACTATACTTGTGACCCTCAGTACGGGACGGTATGGAGTAAACTTATGGAAAGCCATGGTGCCTTAGAGGAGATATTGAGTGATACTTGGTCTAGAAAATTGACTATTGAGGGTTTTGGGGAGACTGAAGTTTGGCATTTGCGGAAGTATCCAGGTATTAGAGATGAAGCATTTGACTTGAAGATGCGAATCACTGCTTACTGGAAAATCGTTCTTAAAAGGATGGTTGACTGCATTGCTCTGCAGCTGCTGCTGTCTATGCATAAGTTGGTGGATGGGGAAATGGAAATGGAGGTTGTGAATGAAGTTGTGGGTCCACAAGGCGATGGCGTTGAGCGATTGCTGGAAGAGTCGCCTTCTGTTGCTACAAAGAGGGGAAGACTGAACAAAAGTATCAGTTTGCTCAAGGAGTCGAGGGATGTCTTGGCCAACATCATGGATCGAGTTCTATAAGTGGTGATTCGGGTTTCACTATCTCACTCTTGCTGTCCTATCTATGTTCTTGTTTTATTGTTGTTCTGTCCTTGTATTACATTTCATGTTAATGTAGGTAAGTTCCTGTGTTTTTTACGACTGTGTTTCATGTTAATGTAGATTGTGGAGTTATTTGAAGTAATGGTTTCTTGGATTTGAGTACCCTTTACTTTCTTTTCCTTCTTCTTGTCAGCCATGCGAAAACATGTCAGCTATAGAACTCATATACTAAAGTCTGGTTCTGCTGAAGCCAGACATTATGCGATTAATGTCACTACTTATTATTATTCGAAAAAGGATGGAGAAAAAAAAAGGCAATCTACCGGAGATATGATAAAGTCTGCACCTAATATAATTTCCCAGCAAGTATAATTACTTCTGCCAACAAAATCTAATCTAACAAAACAGAGGTAAGTCACCATGATGTATAATTACTTTAGTTTTCTAGGGGATCAGAGTCCTTAACAAGAAAGTTAGAAAAGTAAATACCTTCTGTTTGGCTAGAAGACTGGAAAAAGACAGAAAGTTTGCATGGGATAAAAGGAGAAACAAAAAACATAAAATTAACCAGTAATTGTTTGTGCTTCCAAATTTTTGTTTCTACTTCTACTTTTTTGAAATAAGAAGCACAAAATAGTATTTGATAACTGTTTATGTTTTGAAAAAAGTTAAAGTAAATTGCAGTTTGACAGTAAAAAAGTAAAAACACAAAAAAGTTGATTATTTAATTTTGGCAACACAAGGAGTCATTCCAACTCTAATGAGGTCCAAGTACATCGAATCTTGTCAACAACAAAATTTTAAGCTCTACCACTTCATAAATTAAAATAAAAACATATGAAAACAAAAATAGGAAATAGAAAAACATGAAAATACTAATGTTATTACTGTAGGAGCAGAGAATTTTTTTTTGTTCTTTTTTTTACTAAGTTCAGCTGAAATCTTAACATTCCTGCGTTTGGCAGAAATGGATCCCCGACCTCTTGGACTCAAGAACCTTTGAGTAGTTGTTTTACCACTTGAGCCAAGAAGCCTTGGTAGGAGCAGAGAATTCACATTTCTTAATCTTTTTGCTTTTCTTCTCATAATTAAGCACTAGGCCACAGCCAGAATCCACCACAAGGCCTTTCTAGTGCAGATGCAGGCTAACCCCAACCAGACCTCCACAAAAATGGATCAACTATCTTTTGCAGAGATATTTTCCGGTGAGTTTGAAGCAAACAATTATTCTTGTACGACAACCAAAAGATATGAATTGTTTACCCTTTTTGAGGAAAGGAATTCAAATTCTTCTTGGTTGATTTTAAGTTTCCATTGCTCTTCTCTTCATTTCTTATTTAAAGTACTTAATGCAGCAGTTTAAGGTAACATATGTATGCAAGGTGATTGGTTCTGAATTTCAGGAGTACATAAATTTTCATAAAGACGTGAAGAAATGAAACCATAACTCAAAATGTCACATAAACATACTAATATTATTCAGGCTGCAATAGGATATTACTCCGGGCATTTTAAAGCACAGACAAGAAACCAAAAATAAACCGAAATAACAGATCAACATCAACACGAAACAAAAGACAAGAACTGACCAACATTGTCAAGAAGTAGGAACCAAAACCCTAATCATCATTTACTGCAATTCGGTCCATTACCTTAGCCCACGACATCATTGGCTTCCTTGAGCAGGTTGATACCTTTATTCAGTTTATCCTTCTTTCTAGCAATAGAAAGTGATTCTTCAAGCATCAGTTCAATCCTACCACCACCCTGAGGGCTAATGACTTCATTAACTATCTCCTTTTCCATTTCCCTGTTCACCAAGTTCTGAACAGTCAGCAGCAACTGCAGAGCCATGTTATCAACCATCCTTTTGAGAACTACTCTCCAGTATGCAGTCATTCGCATCTTCATGTTGAATGCTTCATCTCTAACACCAGGATAAACCCACAAATGCCCAACTCAAATCTCCCCAAAACCTTCAATAGTAATCATTGTAGGCTTTTTTCTATCGTTATTCATCATCTCCTTAACAACATTACGAGTTGCCATAAGCTTACTCCACACTGGCATGTACTCGTTATCACAAGTATAGTCAGTGAGCTTCTCCATTTCAACAATTTCGATCACTATAACAGTAAAAATTTCTTTCATTTTCGCCATTAGATTCTGGGCTGCTCTTCTAGTAGATGATTGAAGTTGAGGATAATTCTCGGAATGATGCATCAGAACACTAATTACCACCGTTTCAATGTAATCCCACACTTCAGCAACAAAGCTAATGGGCTTTCTAGATATTTCCTTAACCTTGCGCTGCAAAAGTATCATAAAGGCAGAGCAAGGAAGGAAATTAGGCAGGCCAATGCCTTTAATTTCCTGTAAAACAATAATCTCCTCCATTACGGTGGTTTTGTTTTCACCACTCTTCCAAAGTTCTTAAGAGAATTTGTTGAGAAACTCCACTAAACGAGCAGTGCAATGCATGTTTTTGTCATCCGGGTATTCATCAAACTCACCTCTCAAGAGTATTTTCATCAGGGACTCCTTAGCTGATCCTAATATCCTCATGAAAGCAGTCAATGCCTCAGCAACTGAGGACAAAGTATGGGGAATTTTGTTTAGTTCAGAAACATTAGTATGCAACTTGTCATTAATCTTCCTTACAATCTCAGGCAAGCACTTAGATATAATGCTCGCCTGAATATGCACCAAATGCTGTGCCAAAACAGGAACACTAACCATAGACTTATCAATCTTTGATAGTAAAGGGTGAGCTTCAAAAAGCCTCATTTCCTCCATCCTTGCTTCTTTATAAGACTCATCGCCAATCCGGTTCCTCACACAGACATATCCAAGCCCAATATTCACATCATCCGCAGTAACCTTCTCAAGCAGACCCTCTGGGGATTTATCAGCTTTCGTCACAACAGCTAAAGTCCTCTCCCCAGTCCTGTCCACGCGCTGAGACATCCGAATGGACTCACAAGTAGGAAAATCAACAGTTGAAGATAACACATTCAGTATAATACTTTCCTCTGGTTTAATAAATTCCATAATGATCCCTGAAATTTGCTCGTATATATCTTCCGGCTGTCCATGAACAGGAACTCTAGTGATTCCAGGTAAATCAACCATAGTAAGATCAGGTACACCATTTTTCTTCACTACCAAAGTTAAAGGGGGTATGTGATATTCCCTTACCACTGTCAGCAATCTCATCGGGCATTATTTATGGCTTCTGCAATGTGGGATTCATCAGTAGCAACAAATTTTCCATGGAACTCTAAATGAAGCTCTGGTTGAGGATTTTGGTGGTGCTGCAGCCTCATAATGAGTGGCACCCGGGTACAAATGCCCTGGCCCCGGGGCAGGCTAATTCCAGCCAGTGACTCAAGAACACTAGACTTTCCAGATGACTGATCTCCAACAACTACAATGGTTGGCAGTTGAATCCCTTCTTGCATAACCTTTAGGTGCCTGAGCTTATCAACAGCATCGAGAAGAGGGCGTATTCAATCATTGTAAGATGAAATAAGTGGTGCATAAGAAGCCAAAGGTTTGACATAAGTACTGGCAGAAAAAAAGAGCAATAGAGTTTTCTACATTATCAGATGTACTAATCATTTTCTGGTCAAGTTTTCTACTGCTATCTCTCTTTCCTCTTGATTTTGATTCACCACCCATATTCTTAGAAAGTAAGGAAAATAGAGAAGCAATGAGTGAGGTGAAAAACAATGTTGGAAATATTTATAGTGTTTAATTATGATCCTTGGTGTTCTTTTTGCACTAGGAGAAAACGTTTCAGTCTCATAATATCATAATTCTCAAAGCATCTTTTAGACTCTTCTCATTCAATTCTGGGAATTTGATCATTTGGACAAAATTTTGTTTGATATTTAATGCTAGCTAGAAAGACTGTCAAAATTCAGATCAACAGACTGGAAAAATCCCCTTGTGATATTGAAGTTGATAGCCGCAAGGCAGGTCCTATTGAAGTTAAACCCACCCACTAGTATAACTGATCAAAAGAAATTTCAATAGGCTTAAACTAATCTAACAATGCAAGGGGCATAGATAGTTAGATACATCAAGATGGTGTTTTTCTTTTTTGTTTGTTTTATTTTTTAGACTATAAAATAGTATTAAATTCTTAATATATCTTCTATATAGATAGATCATGACACCACTACTACTATACATAGGATACGCTTGAAAAAGTAAATTTTTTCTTAAATTATAATAGTATTTAAGCTGTGTGTTCAACATATATAAATTACTTAGGTGACTCAATGACAGTGTTCAAGATCATTCCAAAGTAGTCGTGGTCATATCCTAACCTCCAAAACCTTTTGATAGCTAGTAGTCTGCCTATTTAAAATTTTTATAAAATGCTTGGCTTTGACTTATAAGTTCAAATAAGTTGATAAAATTAGTAAAATAAGGGCAAAGAAGTCTTTACATTTAATCAAATCTACTTATTTTAAAATGACCTATAAGTCAGTTTTTGATAGGTAAGAATTTAGTACTTCTCAAAAATTACTTATAAGTCAATTTATAAGTTCAAAAAATAAGTCACATAAAAACACTTAAATACTAAAAAAAATTACTTATAAGTTGATTAGACTAACTTATAAGTTAGTTCCGCACGGGTGATAAATCTATCGAGCAGAAAAGCAGTCCTTTTCGTTCTATCTCTACATGTCTACTCCATCCAGTTGATACAGGAGGAGTAGCAGAACAAAGAGATGGGCCATATATCCGATTTCTCCGTTCAATTTCAGTGGCACTTCCGGTATTTCCATAACAATTGATAAACCCTTGGCATTTTCTGTAATTCTGCTAAACATTAGGGACTGATCGGGTAATTATGCAAACAAATAAAAAATGTTGACGGCTTGGAGAGAGAAAATCTGAATCTCATGTCCATTAACGAGGGTCATTGATTTTCTCTCTCCTGTAAGCTCATTTCGATCGTCAATTATTTATTATGGATCCTTCTGAATTTGATATAATTTTATCATTTAATTATCTTTTATTGCTAGATTTTGCAGAATTCAATCGCAACTTTTTTTCCCTATTTGCAGAGCCTCGGAGGTGAGCAAGCTATTTTATTTTTCTTCTCAATTTTTTTTTTATTTTTTTGAATTTTAATAGCTGGATCAATAAGTAATTTAGTTCAAAGTGAAGAAATGGATCATTAAGCAATAAAGAAAAATGGATCAATAGGTTCATTTGGAAAGAGAAGGAATCAAATCCCTTTTGTGGAGCTTTTATGCTTTGTATTTATAAAAATGTGATGAATCTGTATATAAATGCCTTAATTAATGGGATTTCAACTTTTTTCCTTGAAGAAAGGAGAGAGTAGATAAATCAATCTATGAACATATATTTACTCTCCCTATGTCTCAAATTAACAGTTCAGCAAAAAAAAAAAATTATGAATTAAAGTCAGAATTTTGATCTTGCTAATTGGTTTTATTAAAGTTAAATTTTCATTTAAAGTTTGACTTGTATATGGTGAGCCATTTTTTGGGATGAGGCAGTATGTTACTAGGATGCGTTTAGATGTTCTACATATGAAGACTGTAAGTGTATTTTAGAGCTTTCTTTAAATAGACTTACACGGAAGAAGTTCCGATATCAATTTTTTTGCATCTGAAAACAGGTAGATTTAACTTGTGGTACTGGACAGGATTAAAACTGAAATTGTTGACTTGAAGTTCAGTTTAATTTCTAAATTCTCTTTATACTGCATGTGTAGCTAGTTCTTCAGAATTTGATCCATTAGTAATTGGTTAGCCTTAAAATTTAAAATCTGATCGAAAGATGTTTAATTATTTCATCTTTTTGATAATTTAGAAGGGGAGAAAACTGATACTTATTTCCTACATCTCACAGTTTCTGATGATCAACGAACCAAAATATTGAAGTTTTGAAGCAATTGTAGTATTTCTATGGCGGATCGAAATGGCAACACTAAACCTAGTAATAAAAAGGATTCCGGAGGTGGCGGTGCTTATGCAATCAATATTGAAAACTTTAGTAAGCGGTTAAAGATGCTATACTCACACTGGAGTGAATATAATAATGATCTGTGGGGTGCTTGTGAAGTTCTTGCTATTGCAACTCCTCCGCCATCAGAGGATTTGCGGTATTTGAAATCATCAGCCTTGAATGTCTGGTTGGTTGGCTATGAGTTCCCTGATACAATTATGGTATTCATGAGGAAGCAGATCCATTTCTTGTGTAGCCAGAAGAAGGTTTCTTTACTGGAAGTCGTGAAAAAATCAGCTAAGGATATTGTGGGTATCGAAGTTGTGATGCATGTGAAGACCAAAAATGATGATGGAACTGCACTAATGGATGCTATATTCCGTGCAATACGTGCTCAGTCAAAATTGGAAGGTCATGATACACCTGTTGTTGGACACATTGCAAGAGAGGCCCCTGAAGGAAATCTTTTGGAGACTTGGGCTGAGAAACTTAAGAGTGAAAATTTTCAGCTCGTCGATATAACAAATGGGTTCTCAGATATGTTTGCTGCTAAGGACAGTGCAGAGATTACAAATGTGAAGAAAGCTGCCTATTTGACTTCATCGGTGATGAAGCATTTTGTGGTTCCAAAGCTGGAAAAGATCATTGATGAGGAGAAGAAGATATCCCATTCTTCATTGATGGATGATACAGAGAAAGTCATACTTGAACCTGCAAAGATCAAGGTGAAGTTGAAGGCAGAGAATGTTGATATCTGCTACCCTCCAATTTTTCAGAGTGGAGGAGAGTTTGATCTCAAACCAAGTGCATCGAGCAATGATCAGAACCTTTACTTTGATTCTGCTAGCGTGATCATTTGTGCAATTGGGTCTCGTTACAACAGCTACTGCTCAAATGTTGCTCGGACTTTTCTAATTGATGCCAACCCAATGCAAAGCAAAGCATATGAGGTCTTGCTTAGGGCCCATGAAGCAGCAATTGGTGCACTGAAAGCAGGGAATAAGGTGTCTGCTGCCTACCAAGCAGCCCTTTCCATAGTCGAGAAGGATGCTCCAGAATTGTCTGCAAACTTGACTAAATCAGCTGGAACTGGAATTGGACTTGAATTTCGTGAGTCAGGGCTTAGTCTTAATGGCAAGAATGATAGGGTGTTGAAAGCAGGAATGGTTTTCAATGTGTCCCTTGGTTTTCAGAATTTGCAGACAGATACAAAGAACCCAAAGACCCAAAAATTTTCTATTTTGCTTGCAGATACGGTTATTGTTGGTGAAAAATCTCCGGAAGTGGTGACTTCCACAAGCTCCAAAGCTGTGAAGGATGTCGCATACTCATTTAATGAGGATGAAGAAGAAGAAGAACGACCAAAAGGCAAACCTGAAGCTAATGGTGCTGAGGCAAACTCCTCCAAGGCAACACTCAGGTCAGTTAACCATGAGATGTCGAAGGAGGAGCTACGGAGGCAGCATCAGGCAGAACTTGCCCGGCAAAAGAATGAAGAAACAGCTAGGAGGCTTGCCGGTGGGGGATCTGGGGCAATGGATAACCGTGGTTCCACGAAAGGCTCCGGGGATTTGACTGCATATAAGAATGTTAATGATTTACCAACTCCAAGAGATTTAATGATTCAAATAGACCAGAAGAATGAAGCCATCCTATTGCCTGTTCATGGAAGCATGGTCCCTTTTCATGTTGCCACTGTGAAGAGTGTTACTAGCCAGCAGGATACTAATCGTACTTGCTATATCAGAATAATATTTAATGTGCCTGGTACTCCCTTTAATCCCTATGATTCAAACACATTGAAGTACCAAGGATCTATTTACATTAAGGAAGTTTCCTTCCGGTCAAGAGACCCAAGGCACAGTAGTGAAGTCGTGCAACAAATTAAAACCCTCCGTAGGCAAGTTGCGTCCCGGGAATCAGAAAGAGCTGAGAGGGCAACTTTAGTTACTCAGGAGAAACTTCAAGTTGGAGGAGCAAAATTTAAGCCAATAAGGTTGTCTGATCTATGGATTCGTCCAATTTTTGGTGGTCGTGTAAGAAAGCTGACAGGTACATTAGAAGCACACACGAATGGGTTTCGGTTTTCAACTTCAAGGCCAGATGAGCGTGCAGACATTATGTATGGAAATATCAAGCATGCTTTCTTTCAACCAGCAGAGAAGGAAATGATCACTCTCTTGCACTTCCATCTACATAACCACATAATGGTGGGAAACAAGAAAACCAAGGATGTTCAGTTTTATGCTGAAGTGATGGATGTGGTCCAGACTATTGGAGGTGGAAAAAGATCTGCCTATGATCCTGATGAGATTGAGGAAGAACAGCGGGAGAGGGCTCGCAAAAACAAAATTAATATGGATTTCCAGAATTTTGTGAACCGAGTGAACGATCTATGGGGACAACCTCAATTCAAGGCACATGATTTGGAGTTTGATCAGCCATTAAGAGAGCTTGGCTTCCACGGGGTACCACACAAATCCTCGGCTTTTATTGTCCCAACTTCAAGCTGCTTGGTTGAGCTTATAGAAACACCATTTGTGGTAATCACTTTAAGTGAGATCGAAATTGTTAACCTGGAGAGAGTCGGACTTGGGCAGAAGAACTTTGACATGACAGTTGTCTTCAAGGATTTCAAGCGAGACGTCTTCCGGATTGATTCTATCCCTTCAACGTCACTGGATGGCATCAAGGAATGGCTTGATACAACAGACCTCAAGTATTATGAGAGCAGGTTAAATCTGAACTGGAGACCCATATTGAAGACAATCACTGATGACCCAGAAAAGTTCATAGAGGATGGTGGGTGGGAATTTTTGAACATGGAGGCTAGCGATTCAGATTCTGAAAACTCACAGGAGTCTGACCAAGGTTATGAGCCTTCCGATGTACAATCCGATACAGGGTCGGAGGAGGAGGATGATGACAGTGAGTCGTTAGTGGAGTCTGAGGAAGATGAGGAAGAGGATTCTGAGGAAGGCTCGGAAGAGGAAGAAGGGAAAACATGGGAAGAGTTGGAAAGGGAAGCAAGTAATGCAGACAGAGAGAAAGGGGCTGAATCGGACAGTGAAGAGGAGAGGGCTAGAAGGAAAGTAAAGGCTTTTGGGAAATCTCGGGTACCGGATAAGAGACATCCCAGTAGCAGCCTTCCTAAGAGGGCCAGAATGAGGTAAACTGGTGAAGTATTGTGTCCAATCCCCTGTTATTTCCTTTAGCTTTTAGAAAAGTAGCAGCACAATGAGTAGTTGATTGAGTGGTCATCGAATAGCAGTTCTGACGCAGTGGTATGTAAAATAGGGCATGCATTTTTCTTTGGTATGTTGTGCTTATATTCTTGTCAAGAACACATTGTGAGATACAGAAATTAAAGTTACATTGCAAAATTCTTGTATCTCTTCCAGTTTTCAGTTCCCATTTCTCAGATTCAATTAACTTGTAACATTCATGGTTAGAACTCTATTTCCATAGTACTGGATTTCTAGAATGTGCATGGAAGCTTGATATAAAATTTGCATATCAAGAGTGTTCCTAATACTGTTTGTAACAAGAGTTGATTATAAAGATGAGTAGATGATCCTACACTACTGGCTTGGTTGCATTGGCCTCGGAGGTTTATGCTTGATTTCATTTTTCTTATTGACAAGTCACTATATATTTCACAACTTAAACACGTGCTTCTTTGATTGGTGTATTAGCTGAAACAGTGCTGATTTGTTGGATATTAACCTGCATTCGAGATCAGTTATTGTGCTCTACTGAGAGAGATTATTATCGACATTAGTGGCGAAAATGGTTACTCCCTTTCGCTCTCTAAGTCTATACATGTAGATAGGTTCAGGTCCCATCAATTTTGGCGGAAGATGGTATAGAAGAAAATGAAGTCTACTGTCTCCTTCCTCACAGATCTACACGTTCCTTGTGGTAAATGTTAATTCTCAACTCTTTTATGAAGTCTTACGGAGGGAAAAAAAAAACTTCTGTTCTTTTTCTTCTGTAAAGGATGAGATAAAGAAAGATCACACGCTGCTGACAGATCTGCCCGCTTTCCTCTCACTGAACTCAGCAGTGACGACAATACCCTATGGGTTTCTGTACACTGATTTCGCACAGTGCACCGGCTATGTAATCGATTTTGAAGCTGAAAAGAAGACGACTGATGATAGATAAGGCGAAGAAATGACTATTGGAAGTGAAAGTGAATTGCCAAAGTATATCCAAGGACAGAATAAAAGGATAGTTTTCTCATTGGTAAAAACTTGTATTATTTATTAAGTTTTAAGTTGGTTAAATCTGAGGAAACTGGTAACTCTGCTTATTTAGTTAACAGTAAATGGTAAAGGTTATTTTAGAAACTAGAGGGGTAGCGGATGTTATTATAGTTACCTACAGAGGTATCAGTCTATTTTACTCCTAATTCAAATTGGGAAGAGATATAATAACCTTTACCCATAAAATTGAATGGTGAAGTATATGCATGGCAACCCGGGGCTCGAGTTGATGAGTCAAGAGTCGGTATTTTCATCCCTACTACCAATAGCGTTTGTTTCTCGAGTCTTGTGAATTGAGATACGGTGGTGATGAGAGGTTAGCTGGCCAGTTAAGGTGATGAAATGACAAATCTAGTTCTTTGTTTGAGTGTAGATTCTTTGCATGGAAAAGATCTGTTTCATGGTAGTTCTTGTTATGGAATTTAGGCACCATAATTTGGTTCGAGTTCTCATTGCCATAAATTCTGTTTTGGCCTCTAGATTCATTCCACTCTGCGAGTACAAAGAGTTCAGGGTGGTGTGTCTGCGTGCACAGGTACAATGTGCTGTAATGAAAAGAGATTTAAAACTGTACCTGTGCCAATGAGAGCAGCAGCATATATCTGTCCAATAGCTCATTGGAGCGGTGGGCACAATTGCACTCGATTCTTTCTGGAGTTTGTAGATCAACTTTTTGTTTGTATAAGTAGGATATTATTTTACTTGAACATGAAGACATGGCTGATGATTGATTTCGTACATCATAAAATTAAAAATTAGAATGTGCAAGTTTTTCTACTGGTCTAGATGTCTAAAATCAGTGTTTGAGGAGGCTGTGTGATTGGAAATTACAAGATTAAATCGGTGCTCTTCTTTTACAGGACATTGTAGGCATTTCGCTCTATGACACACGGTAAGACTTCTTTTTATTACCAAGTAGAAGGGTAAGAGTTTCAGTTCATCATTCCAAAGCAACAGTAATAATAAGCAGACAGTATAGCAAAACACGCAGTCTTGACATCAATTTTCATTTGCTCTCATCAAATAGACTATTTCAGTCCAGGGATACTAAGCAACTGCTTTCAATGTGACATACACATGTAGCTATTTATCAAGCTACTCGATACCTGAGGAGTTAGTTCAAGTTCACTGGCACTGCCAATTTACAACTATATCATTAAACCACGTCAACTTATCATAAAAGATCATATTTAATCTATCATCATACCACATCAACTTATCATAACAGATCATATTTAATCGACTATCTAATTACTGCTGAGAACCTTTAACACCTATATAACAACAAAGATAGTCAAAATCTCCATGGATAATAATAAGAACTACAGAAAGCTGAGCATGAGTTTCGTTTAGCTAATTTACTACCTAACTTAAGTAGCTAAATTGTTCCTAGAATATTTTACAATGATTAAGCAACACCTAGCTAGAAGAAAAACTAAATCAAAAGTTAACGAAACATGCACAAAAAGAAACCCAACTGCCTTAACCAAGATAGAGTTCCCAAAATAGCCAAAGCATCTACATAAAGAGGAGAGCATGCTTCTTTGGAAACTGCAACATAGACCGCCTTCCTTCAGCTATAATGTGCAAAGTAAATAAAATCCAACTTTTGTTCCACTGCTCCAAGTCTGCTTGTTAATCCTAGATTTACCAGCATCAGGAACTGCCAGGATAGGGAGAAAAGGTATCATAAATTTCGGATTAATCAAGAGTAGAGCAAAACACACATAATCAAAGATAAAAAGACTAAGGGACCGTTTGATAAAACTGAATAAAAAGTTCTGAATGGCTGAACGAACTGAATAAAACAAAAATCTGATTAAAACTGAACACTAAATGAAAAAAAGTTTATTAACTGGTTCGTCTGAAATAACTGAATGACAATATTTCTCATTTTAACCCAAAATATATATAAAAAAAATTAAACTTATTTTTTTAAATATTGAGGTGGAGATGGCATTTTAAATTGTTTAGTTAATTTTTTCATATTCATACTTTAAAATTTATATCAATTTTTTTTCCCTGTTTATGAGTATTTTTACTTTTATTATATTAAAAAAATTAGTCGTAAATTTTTGCCTCTCATAGTGGTATAACATATAATAAACAAATCATAGTACTAAAATAATTTTTATTTTAAATAAATAATAAACCAAAAAACAATAACGAGATTAATACACATATACATGCATTTAAATAAATAATAAAATAAACATATATAATTCAATTAGAACTCAAACAAATATATAAACTTTTGAACAATCTTTAATAAAATATACTATTATTAATATAATTTTAGGAATAAAAAATTAAAGACATTCATTAAATTAATTACTAATTTGTTAAAAAAAAATTAAAAGCAATTTGTACATAACAAAGTGTATTATAATAATAAAACAAAATGGATATTAAAAGTAATTTTTAATTTTCAATGAGAAAATGTAAGTAAAATTATCATTCAACACTACTTATTATTGATTCAGTCTCAATTTTTTTGCTAAATCGTTCAGACGCATTCAAAATTTAAAAATTATAAAACAAAACATCTAAATGACTTATTCAATCAGATTCAGACTCATTCAGATATAAACAAACACCCTCTAAAATAAATAAATCAGCTTTATACAAACAAATTATATTTGCAAATGATCAACTACCATTCTAGTGCATGTAGCCATGTACTACCAATACAATGATTCGATGCTTAAGATTTGGCAAGAGATACCGACGAACAGTCTACCACAAACATTTGGCACAAGAAAATTCTTTTCTTTTACCAAAGTAGTACATGGACAAGATTTATTCATGCAATACAATTTTTTCTAAAAATCAATTGCAAAAGAATCTAAAGTTTTGTTCCCAAAGGGCCATTGGATGGCTATCAGCCACCTCTTTGCTGCACTGATGCATATAGTCTTATTTTCATACATGCATGCAGGTATCTGTAATTAGAGTTCTGTTTACCAGAAGTGAATTCAGAAAAACAACTAGATATTCAATCAAGAAGAATGTTTGAAAACATACCAAAAGAAATCCATCAAGATCATAGTCATGCAACATTCAAAAATCAAAAATGGCAAAAGTAATTAACGTCAAATTATAACACTGAAAGATATATATATATATATATATATATATATATATATATATATATAAAAAATGACATCATGCAAAAAAAATAATTCTCCTAGTCCAAGAGATACTTGGTGCTTTTTTATACACAAGTCAATTCTAGAACAGACATCGGTAAAAATAAAGCACACAAAGCACCATCGTTGTCAGAATCGTACGATACGAAAACAATTCGATATGTATCGTAGGATGAATCAAAAATGACAATTAATCATATGATTCAATTACGATATGATACATATATTACGAAACGATTCCAAATGAGTACAAGTAAACTTTTAAACCTATTACCATTTCAAATGAAAAGCTTTTTTAGTGTTAAACTGACGCTTGTTAGAGTTTCATATATTCTTTTACAAAATGCCATTTTATTTTTCTCACGTCATTTTCCACAAACAAAAAAATAAATCTCTACTTGTCAATTTGATTTATTTTCAAGTCAAATGTAAATCTAAATTTTAGTTCTCTTAGTACTCTATAAACATTACAAAAATAATCAATAATAATTCAATTTAGAGTATTTTGACTACTATTTAACTTAAAATTTTATTTTTACGTTATAATAATATTTAAATTATATACATAGTTAAGCTAATATGCTTGATTATCCAATAAATTGTGTGTTTTATATGTTTAAATATATATTACCATTTTTTCTTAATGTTTTCGTATCCTATGATACAATACATAAAATACGATATGGGAATTTCGATACATGATACAATTAACGATTTGACAGCTATGCAAAGCACTATGGCACAGTTATCTATATAAGCAAATATTGCTAGTCATGCTATTATGTCTATACGAACAGTCTAAATCCATATAATTTGGACAAAACATGTACTTGAATCCTACAACCAGATTCAGAACATTGGACATCACTTGAAATTAAATCATAAAAACAACTTTTTTCAAAGAAAATGACACAATGACTGGAATAAATAGTGAATATTCAAGTGCAACTTTAACTTCTGTCATATGTTTATAAGACAAAATGGTCAACAAAAATTATAACTCAGTATTTCTTAAACAGAATCAAAGTTTAATCTCACTCAAACCACCACTTCTAGAGCTACTGTTGATGCTTTCATAACAGTTTAAGACAGGGAAAAAAAAGGGAGTCAACACCTCTCACCTGTTCACCTCATTCTGGCCCTTTTAGAGATACTGCTGCCTGAAGCAGGTGCCCGAGACTTCCCAAAAGCCTTTGTTTTCCTTCTGTTCCTCTCCTCTTCACTGTCTGATTCAGCTCCTTTTTCTCTGTCTGCATTGGTTGCTTCCTTTTCCAACTCTTCCCATGTTTTTCCTTCTTCCTCTTCTGAGCCTTCCTCTGAATCCTCTTCCTCATCCTCATCGGACTCCACCAATGATGCACTACTGTCATCATCATCCTCCGACTCTGAGTCGGATTGCACATCAGAAGGCTCGTACCCTTTGTCTGACTCCTGTGAGTTCTCAGAGTCTGAATCACTAACCTCCAAATTCAAAAATTCCCATCCACCCTCCTCAATGAACTGATCTGGGTCATCAACAATCGTCTTCAATATTGTTTTCCAATTCATGTTTAGCCTGCTCTCATAGTACTTAATGTCTGTGGTATCAAGCCACTCCTTGATGCCATCCAATGATGACGAAGGGATAGAATCAATACGGAAGACCTCTCGCTTGAAGTCCTTGAAAACAATTGCCATGTCAAAGTTCTTCTGCCCAAGCCCAACTCTCTCCAGGTTAACAATTTCAATCTCACTCAAAGAGATTACAACAAATGGTATCTCTATAAGCTCAACCAGGCAGGTTGAAGTTGGGACAATAAAGGCAGAGGATTTGTGTGGCACCCCATGAAAGCCAAGCTCTCTTAATGGCTGATCAAACTCCAAATCAAATGCTTTAAATTGAGGTTGTCCCCATAGATCATTCACACGGTTCACAAAATTCTGAAAATCCATATTGATTTTATTTTTCCGAGCCCTCTCTCTCTGTTCTTCCTCGATCTCATCAGGGTCATAGGCAGATCTCTTTCCACCTCCAATTGTCTGGACCACATCCATCACTTCACAATAGAACTGAACATCCTTAGTTTTCTTGTTTCCCACCATAATGTGGTTATGGAGATGGAAGTGGAGGAGAGTGATCATTTCCTTCTCTGCTGGCTGGAAGAATGCATGCTTAATGTTAGCATACATAACGTCCACACGCTCATCCGGCCGTGAAGTTGAAAACCTCAATCCGTTTGAGTGTGCTTCTAATGTACCTGTCAGCTTTCTTGCGCGACCACCAAACACTGGACGAATCCACAGATCAGACAACCTTATTGGCTTAAATTTTGCTCCTGCAAGTTGAAGCTTTTCCTGAGTAACTAAAGTAGCCCTCTCAGCTCTTTCTGATTCCCTGGAAGCAACCTGCCTGCGGAGGGTTTTAATTAGTTGCACGACTTCACTACTGTGCCTTGGGTCCCTCGACCGGAAAGAAACTTCCTTAACATATATGGACCCCTGGAACTTCAATGTGTTTGAATCATGTGGATTGAAGGGAGTACCAGGTACACTGAATATTATTCGGATATAGCAAGTACGACTGGTATCCTGCTGGCTAGTTACACTCTTCACAGTGGCAACATGGAAAGGAACCATGCTTCCATAAATCGGCAATAAAATAGCTTCATTCTTCTGATCTATTTGAATTAGTAAACCTCTCGGAGGAGGTAGATCATTAACATTCTTATATGCAACCAAGTCACCAGAAGATTTCACGGAACCACGGTTATCCACTGCCCCAGAGCCTCCCCCGGTAAGTCTCCTAGCAGTTTCTTCATTCTTTTGGCGGGCAAGTTCTGCTTGATGCTGCCTTCGTAGCTCCTCCTTTGACATCTCCTGATTAACCGACCTGAGTGTTGCCTTAAAAGAATTCACCTCAGCACCATTTGCCTCCGCTTTGGCTTTTGGCTGCTCTTCTTCTTCTTCCTCCCCCTCATTGAATGAGTATGCAACATCCTTCATAGCTTTGGTGCTTGTAGAAGTCACCACTTCTGGAGCATTTTCGCCAACAATAACTGTATCGGCAAGCAACATAGAAACTTTTTGGGTCTTTGAGTTTTTGGTATCAGTCTGCAAATTCTGAAAACCAAGTGACACATTAAAAACCATGCCAGCTTTCAGCGTCCTATCATTCTTGCTGTTCAGACTAAGCCCTGATTCACGAAATTCAAGGCCAATTCCTGTTCCAACTGATCTCGTCAAGTTTGCAACCAATTCAGGAGCATCCTTCTCAACCATGGAAAGGGCTGCTTGGTAGGCAGCAGCAACCTTATTGCCCGGTTTCAAAGCACTAATAGCTGCTTCATGTGCCCTAAGTAGGACCTCATAGGCCTTACTCTGCATTGAGTTAGCATCAATCAGAAAAGTTCGTGCAACATTTGAGCAGTAGCTATTGTAACGTGACCCAATTGAACATAAAATAACACTAGTAGAATCATAGTAGAGGTTCTGATCATTGCTTGATGCACTTGGTTTGAGATCAAATTCTCCTCCACTCTGAAAAATTGGAGGATAGCAGATATCACAATTCTCCGCCTTCAGCTTCACCTTGACCTTTGCAGGTTCAATAATCACCTTCTCTGTTTCATCCATCAATGAGGAATGGGAAACTTTTTTCTCCTCATCAATGATCCTTTCCAGCTTTGGTACCACAAAATGCTTCATCACCGATGAAGTCAAATACGCAGCTTTCCTCACATTTGTAATCTCAGCACTGTCTTTCACAGCAAACAAATCTGAGAACCCATTTGATATATCAGTAAGCTTAAAATTCTCATTTTTTAGTTTCTCAGCCCATGTCTCCAAAAGATTCCCTTCAGGAGCCTCCCTCTCTATGTGTCCAACAACAGAGGCATCATGACCATCTAATCTTGACTGAGCACGTATAGCACGGAATATAGAATACATCAGTGCAGTTCCATTGTCATTTTTGGTCTTCACATGGATAACGACTTCAACACCCACAGCCTCCTTAGCAGGTCCTTTCACAACTTCAAGTAAAGAAGCCTTCTTCTGGCTACACAAGAAATGGATCTGCTTCTTCATGAATACCATGATAGTATCCGGGAACTCATAACCAACCAACCAGATATTCAGCGCAGATGATTTTAGATACCTCAAATCCTCTGATGGTGGAGGAGTTGCAACAGCAATAACTTCAGAAGAACTCCACAGATCATTAATATTTTCACTCCAGTGCGAATATAACATCTTCAACCTCTTCCTGAAGTTATCAAGATTGATAGTATAAGCACCTGCCGCTCCATTGCCATTTCTTTGTTCAGCCATTGAATTTAATCTATAATTCCTCTTGTTCACTGGTACTCAAAAACTGTGAGACATAACAAATAATTATCAGTTTGCCGTTCCCTATCTGTCATCCATCCTAATTTAACTTCTTTCAATACAAATCTAAGGGCCTTAAGGTAAGCAAAATGCAAATGGCGCAAAATTTAACCTGCCAGTTATACACATGTTTATCAATGGGGTGACATTACTCTCATTTCCAAATCGAGAATTCAGAAATAAACACACGACTAGAGTTTCTCAAACTTGATATTACACTTCAAATATCCGAACATCAAGAATAAAAAATAAAATAATAATAACCAAATCAAATCACATCGAAAACAAATCAGATGCACTGGTCCAAAATTCAGTGTTTGTCAAACTTCCATGCTCGGTTAGGGTTTCTCAAAACTTGGTAACACTACAAGGAAAATAAATCAAAAATCACTTCAAATCATCAAACAACAACACATTCTAGTCTGAAATTCGAATTCTAAACATGATTAGGGTTCCTAAACTTGGGAAAACCCAAAGACAACTACAGAACCACTTCCAACCCTCAAACCCCATATTTCCCAAAATACACATCAAGCTAAAATTAGGGTTTTATCCTTCCGCAAGTTGAGGAACTAAATCAGAAAAACAAAACAAACAACGAAAATAGTTCGCACTTGTTCAGTCAGTGATTGTACCTTCAAATCAAAAGGGTAAATCGCATAAGCTGATTAGGATTCTCTCGCGATAGAAGTCGCTAATGAGCACTGCTAGTAAGCGACTTTGAGCTTCAAACACTAGCGAAATGAAGATTAAAGTGACGATAAAAGAGAGAAAATGGAAGCGAATTCGATTGAAAAACAGGAAATTTTAGATATAAAAGCTAAGAACTAGAATTATAACGAGAATTAAGAAGCAGCTTTTTGGAGTAAAAGAGCAAACATTGAGGCGAAAATGTGATGAACTATATGGAGTTTCGAAGAACCTGGAACCTTTGGTTTATATAGCAAGGGTTATTAATAGAAAAAAGGGCTATATTGACCTAGTCACTGAATTCCCACTACAGTGATGGTGCAATGACTAAAAACCCCTGCTATTGAAACTTATTGGAAATTTTTTTGAATATCCTAATTTATTAAAGATAATGTGAAATGATTAAACACCCTAATATTGAAATTTATTGAATTTTTTTTAATGTCTTAATTTATTTTTATATAAATAAGAGAGGGTTTAAGAGAGAAAGTGGATAACTTACTATTCTTATCGCTCTGTTAAATATATCTTTATAATAATATGTCATCAATAAAATTCGAATTTTTAATTTTTATAATAATATAAATAAGTCGGGATCAAGTAGCTATCAATTTATTGGAATTTCATTGGTTGTTTTGTTTGAGGGTATTTGTGGAAGGTTCATTTGTTGTCGTGAGGCAGTAGAGGGCAATATGGGAAGCCCGGTTTCACTTTCAGCCCAAGACGCCGAAGTCGTCGTTTCTAGCGAAGGAAATTAACAGCCCGTACGGAAGTAACGGCGCCGTTTTCAATTAGGGGCTTAGGAGTGTGGAAATGGCGGGAAATAGGGGGCTAATGTGGTGGTGTTCTCTAAAGATTGGCGGGAATTCATTCTTGTTTTGGCAAAGGTGAAGTATTAATCTCTATGAAGTTTCTCGAAGTTTACTGTTTCGGAAGTAAGTGAATTCTTTTCGTTTTTATAGTGGTCGTAGGGATATAAATCAATTGAGTGGAATCGTATTTAATTGTTCAGATTTAATTTATAAAATTTATTTAATATAAAATAAATTTTAATTAAAATTTATTTAACTATTGAATCGAATATAATTTTAAATTAAATCTAACTAATTTAAACTTTTTAAATGAATAAAATTCAAATATTAATAAAAAATTATAATTTAAAAAAATTCAAATAATTTATTAAGTTTAAAATTTTATTCATATTTGCGTCGTTTATATTTCAAGTTAAACTCGAATCGAACTCTTAGTCGAGTACGAATCAAACTCAAACTATTTAGGTCATTTTATATTCTTAAGCAGTTGGTATAATAATTTTTAGTGTGTATGATGCATATTATTTAAACATTCTACAAGAATTAACGTACTTTATTACTAAAATACGATTTAAACTTACAAATACATCAAACACATTAAAAAAAAAACGCATTCAAACGCACCATGTACCCCCTCTCTAATAAAAAAAAAATAGTAATACATTGTATATTTGTATACAAGGTGATGGTTGACATAGTAGAGTAAATTCATTAGTTTTGAATCGTGGATACATGCATTTCTTTCCGTTGTTAGATTTATAATAACAGTAGTTTTGAGAGTATATAACAGCTTACATGTTAATTTTATTTACTCAATAAAATAAACTTTTACTGCTGTCTCATTATTTAATGAATTAATTAATTAATTGTAAGCAATATATTGAAGAAAGTGTTTGAAAATACAGCACGTGTCTTAAATCATGGAGGCCCTCCAGCATTCAGGTTACGTAAAATATAAGTTAATGGATTAACATTTTGTATGGATGACACGTGTTTCAATTTTCCAGTCGGTTTGTGGCGCTCTAACATATAAATTATTAGAAAAATAAATAAATTATTTTTTTAATACTAATTACGTTGAACTTTTAAATAATTATTAATAATATTTAAATTTTAACCAATGTTAAACTGCATTTAATTAAAAGTGATATTGTATCAGACATGTCATCTAATGTATAAATTAATAATAAGTAAATTAAAAATATCTATTAGTGGACTAGATCGTGTTTTTAAGTAGAAGAGTTTTAAAACAGTCAATTGAACAAGAGCCCAAATTATTTTAAACTCTTTCCTTAAAATTTAGAAGTTTAGCTATATATATATATATATGACTTGATTTAAAAATATACCTTCTTAAAAAATATATCTTATTTAACGACGGACTCGACAACAGTTTGGTTCATCGTCATAGGTTCATCCGTCGCTAAAACTTTTAGTAACGGACAAACATATAGAGACGGAAGAACTTATGGCGACGATCCAAACCGTCGTCGGGTCCGTTATTAAAAGGGTTATGCTAGGTATATCATTTAAGGAGGTATGCTTTTGAACTTTACTATATATATATATATGTTGGATTTTTTTTATAAAATTCTATTTATCTATTTATTTAATACTTATTAATGTTAGACATTTATTTATTAATAAAAGTACACCATTCGTTATTCATTAAATGACTATTTATTATGTTTAATATAAATCTCTAAATTTATATATATTATGATTTATGTGTATAAATTAGTATTATACACAGAAGATATAAATCATATGTAATATATATAAATAAATAAATAATAGTTTATAACTTATGATAATTTGAAGATATTATCATATAGGTTATAGTGCTTTAATATAGATGATTTATATTGATCATGAAAGTTGGACTTCTAATTAAAGTACTAGTGCATTAACGGTGTGCATTAAACGGATCATGTGTGACGACCCCAAATCCGGGTTCCATAACCTCGAGTTTGGTTCTCACTATTCAACACATTACTAACAATTAAATACATACATTGCATTTAAATATCGCGGAAAATACATATTGGTTCCCTTCAAAAGGTTACAATACCAGGGTCTATCAACCTTAACATCAAACAGTTCCTATCATAAGGAATTACAAAAGGTATTTCAATAGTAAATACACATTTAAGCTTCTAATTAGTATGCATAACTAACTTAAGCTCTGGCCTTTCCTTTTCCTTTATCCTTCTTTGAGCAATCAGGATTATCTGAAAAATGGTTCATGATATAGCAAGAATGAGCAACTAGTTTGCTCAGCAAGTTTAGAACAATCATATAGATTTAATATATCATGAATGAATGAGAAATATCATTAATGATTCAACAATAGATATAACAATTGTGAATGAAACATGATTCAAATTTTAATAACAGAATATTTGAATCTTAAAATGCTGAGTGGTCACTAAGGACCCTGAACTAACTAGGGTATAATAGAGTTTCCTCTGACTCTTTGAGTTGTTTGGTTTTCAAGGGGATCAGCCTATTCAACCCGCTGTATATGCATTACATTTAGTCACTGGCGCCCAAAGTCGGTTTCCCGACACAAAATCCCCTAATTTAGGGTTGTTCAATTCTCAAACTTAATATAAGAAATCCGCACCCAACAATGGTTTGGATAAGCTTTTAAAAGTATTCAAGTATTGAATTTATAAACGTAATGTCTAGCTGAACTATTAGCTTTTGACATTTTTAGTACAGTTCATGAATCAAGAACTAATAAGCTTCAAGTGCACTAAGTGCGATTTTATAAACAATATGGATGTGGAATAATTTTTAATAATTAAACCACTTCAAGCTTTGACAATAAATACAAGTATAGAAACTTGTTCAACAATAAATGAGTAGGGTTAGAGAACTTGCCTGTTTGCTCAGCTACAATAATTGTCTAGCTTTAACTAACTTGCTTTGAAAGACCTAACATTAATAAAGTCGGTCTAATAATTAGTACGACGTATTTGCATAATTATACGCTTAATAACGAACTTATTTACCACATAAGTACTAACACATAAATTACATTAGTCAAAATAATATTATTAACCTTATAGACACTTAATCATTTTAGGTTAATAATTTAATAAGTTAGAAAATATTTTTCTTAAGTGTTGGACACTTATTAAACCCTTAAACAACTTATTATAATTGTTTAATTAAATCATAATTAAATTTAATTTATTTTATTAACTCAATCTCTATTTAATTACTATTTAATATTGATTAAATAGAAATTAATTAATTAACTCTAGTTATTATTTAAAATAAATAATAACTAATTGTACTTACTTATTATTTAATTATAATTAAATAATAAATAATTATTAACTTAGTTTAAACCTTCTTTAATTTAATGTTAATCAACCAATAATTAACTAAGTAATTAACCTTACTTATTATTTAATTAAGGAAATTAAATAATAGTTTACTAATCTTAATCCTCTTTAATTATTATTTAATGTCAATTAAATAATAATTAATTATTAAATTAATTTTAATTATTATTTAAGGTCAAATAATAATCAAATCATTCTTATTTATTATTTAAATTAAATAATAATTTATTACTCTAATAACTTAATTTCCATTAATCGTTATTTAATGCTAATTAAATAATAATTAATTACTTAATTATCCTTATTTATTATTTAATAATATTTAAATAATAAATAATTAATTTATAAATTTTATCTCTCTTTAAATATTATTTAATAGGCATTAAATAATAATTGCTAATTTATCATCTTTATTTATTATTAACATAATAAATAAATAATAAATTTATTTAACTTAACCATGGTTTAGCTAACTAGATTAATATTTAAAATATTTAAATATTAAACTTAATGAAAAATATCCTCCCATTATTATTTTTGTATTATTATTATTTTTGTTATAATTTTAAATTAATTTTTAATTATTTAAATTAATTAAAATTAACCCGAATGGCATTTTCGTAATTAAGTTGAAAAACCGGACCGATGGCAGTTTCGTAAATAATAAGAAAACTGATCGGAGGGCAAAATGGTAATTTCGCCGAAAAAAAAACAAGGAGGGGCATAAATGTAATTTCCCCGGAAACAGTTGCTCGCGCATTGCGCGCGTTACATGTTTTTCGGATCAAAACGGCGTCGTTTTTGAAAGGCCGGAAATGGCCTCCGCGCATAACGCGCGGAGTAATTTTTTTACCGACACCAAACGACGTCGTTTGGCTCCGCGTCGTTTGGTGAACAGTGGTACGCGCGCATTGCGCGGCTTTGCCTTTTTTTTTTTTTTTTTTTTTCTCTTCCTCAGCAGATTGTGAACAGTGCATACATTAAATGAAATTATACCTTCAATAAATCTTTAACTCCTCAATAAAAATCCAAAAAATTTACCAATCACCTTATATTAATTTATAACATGAAAAAATTAATTTTTCATGATTTAATAACATATTTTTTATAAAAAAATTCTACATCACATAAACTACTATAAATCATAACTTTTTGTGTATAACTCCATTTTGAGTGATTCAAACTTTGTTTTTCTCATGATTCAATGTTCTATAATATTAGAACATCAAACTTAAGTTTTATAAAAAATATTTTTGGACATAAATTCCAAAACTTGTTTACACACTATTAAATACATATTTTAGCATATAAAATATACCAAAATACAAACCAAGCATATTAAACTCAAACATGGCATATATATTACCACTACACATTAATAACCATATTAACATGTTTATACTAACATGATGATTTATTTAATTTAAAAACAAAACTTCATTTAAAATAACCATTACCTTGATTTAATGGCTATTCTTCTTTTTCTCCCAAAATATGTTGTGAATCTTGAAGGCATAAACTAGCTTAGCACTCCTTCTCCTTCTCTTGCTCTCTCTCAAAATATTTTGCTCTCAAACTCTCTCTTTTGATTTTTGGAGCAAAATGAAATAACATCTATCAACTTTTCAAGTATACTTGAAAAATTAGTAGATACACATAATGTATCTAATAATTTTGACCACTACAAGCTAGCTATTGGATACTTACACAAGCAATTTAGTCCATACATAGTTGGTGAAAAGAAGCATGGTTCATGTACTAAAAAAAATAAAACAAGCAATCCTTTTTAATTAAATAATTGAAAAATCAAATAATAATAATAATAATAATAACAATACAATCACTCCTCTCCTTCCTGCCGGCACATCACCATGTCCCAAAATAAAAGTCACTTTTCACATTTTAAATAAATAATAGTTTAATTTAAGTATTTTCCAAGTGGGCCAATCATTGGGCTTTAATTTAAAATACCAATTGGGCTTCTATTAAATTGTTTGGGCTACTAAATTGTCAAATTTTATTATTCCCCACTTGGGCTACTAATTGACCCATGTTGGGCTAATTTAATAATTTACACATTAATTATTCAATCCATGATTAAATAAATAATTACATTGAATAAATAATTAAATATTCTAACCCATAAGTATTAAATTACTAAATGGACTAATAAATATTATTATTAATATTTCACATTATTTACATTAATTAATAATCATATTAATTAATTTATTATATTTAATTTACTCATTATATTCAATTTAATTGAATATTTAATTAATAGGAAACTTATCAATTATTTTGATATTAAAACTTTAGGGTTTGTTCACTAATTTAATAACATATTAGTGACCCCCTTTAATTAATTTTAGTAATTAATTACATAATTATTTCATCACATAATTAATTAATCACATAAAAAGATTTAAATAATCTCGTAAAACTAACTCGTTGGAAATTAAATTAATAATTTAATTAATAAAGACGTGGAAATTCTAGGACATTACATTCTCCCCTCCTTATAAAAATTCCGTCCTCGGAATTGTAAAATAAGGTTACTCAAATAAAAACGGGTAATTTGTCCTCATTTCCTCCTCTAATTCCCACGTAGATTCTTCAATGGCGTGATTCCTCCAGAGTACTTTGACAGAATGAATTATCTTATTTCTCAGTTTCTGTTCCTTCCTATCGAGTATCTGAACAGGAACTTCTTCATATGATAAGTCCTTCCCGACTTGAATTGGTTCATAGGAGATAACGAACGTGCTTGTAGTCTGGTTTGTATGGCCGCAATACCGACACGTGAAACACATTGTGAATATGTTCCAATTCAGGAGGTAAAGCTACCTCGTATGCTACTTCACCCACTCTTCTCAATATTTCGAACGGTCCTATGAACCTTGGACTCAATTTCCCTTTCTTTCCAAACCTGATCTTCCCTTTCCAGGGAGATACCTTAATGAACACAAAACTCCCCACCTCGAAGTCTCGTTTCTGTCGATGTAAATCGGCGTATTTCTTTTGACGGTCTTGAGCTGCTACTAGCCGAGCTCTTATTACCTTGATAATTTCTACCGTCTGTTGAACCAACTCTGGCCCCAACAATCGGCGTTCTCCTACCTCATCCCAACACAGAGGTGTTCTGCATTTTCTGTCATATAAAGCTTCGTAAGGCGGCATACCTATGCTCGCATGATAACTGTTGTTGTATGCAAACTCAACTAATGGTAGATGGATTTCCCAACTGCCCTTGAAATCCATTACGCAGGCCCTGAGCATATCTTCCAATGTCTGAATTGTTCTATCACTTTGCCCATCGGTCTGCGGATGATACGCTGTACTCATTCTCAACTGTGTCCCCAATCTCTCCTGAAGACTTCTCCAAAATTTTGACGTGAAGCGCGGATCTCTGTCTGACACAATCGATACCGGCACCCCATGTCTTGAAACTATCTCTTTGATGTACAGTTTGGACAACTGATCCAAACTGAACCTAATCTTGATCGGCAAAAAGTGCGCTGACTTTGTTAGCCGATCCACAATCACCCAAATTGCGTCATATCCCTTCTGTGTTGCTGGAAGTCCTACCACAAAATCCATTGTGATATGCTCCCATTTCCACTCAGGAATTTCTAACGGCTGTAACAATCCACTTGGTCTCTGATGTTCGGCCTTTACCCTTTGACAAGTTAGGCATCGGCTGACACATTCTGCAACCTCCCTCTTTAAATTCGGCCACCAAAAATGCTGACGTAGATCTTGATACATCTTCGTACTCCCCGGATGTATCGAGTATCTCGTACTGTGGGCCTCTTGCAAAATTTCCTCTCGTAATTCAGGCACTAGCGGTACCCAAACACGATTTTCAAATCTCAGCAATCCCATGCTATCAATTTTAAACTTGACCTCTTCTCCATCGGTCATCCTCTTCCGGATTCTGTCACATTCCTCATCTTTGTCTTGAGCCTCTTTCACCCTATCTAACAAGGTTGGGCTCACCTCGACTTCTATTGACTCGTTTGGACTTCTCACTTCCAACTCCATTCGAGCCATCTCTTGAACCAATTGTTCTTGATCTGTCAATATGAACAATTTCTCCCTGCTCTTTCTACTCAGAGCATCCGCTACTACGTTGGCCTTGCCGGGATGATATAGAATTTCACAATCATAATCTTTGATCAATTCCAACCATCTCCGTTGCCTCATATTCAGCTCCTTCTGTGTGAAGATATACTTCAGACTCTTATGGTCTGTGAATATCTCACATTTTTCTCCGTACAGATAATGTCTCCAAATTTTAAGGGCAAACACTACCGCTGCCAGCTCCAAGTCGTGGGTAGGATATCCCTTCTCATAATCTTTTAATTGTCTGGACGCATACGCAACGATTTTGCCGTTTTGCATAAGCACACAACCAAGCCCCTTGTGCGATGCATCACTGTAGACCGTAAAACCTCCTGTATCATCTGGTAAGGTCAATACAGGTGCTTCACTAAGCCTTTTCTTTAACTCCTGAAAACTTTCCTCACACTTCTCCGTCCACACGTATTTCACCGTCTTTCTTGTTAAGTTGGTCAACGGTGTTGCTATCTTTGAAAAGTCTTGAATGAATCTCCGATAGTAACCCGCTAACCCTAAGAAATTATATTGTGTTAATTAATACATCGAAATGTTAATTAGTATATTTAATTAATACTATGAACATTATTATTGTCAAAATATCTATAAGATTTTTCATAAGATAACTTATTATTGATCATAGAATCTTGGCCAAGTCTTTTAATATTTATTATTAAAAGGATTGATTTAATTGTTAAATCAATTTATGATTAAATGAAGATAAATTACGGACTTATGAAATTAATTTAAATATATTGGGATTACATTTAATTCTAAAATATTTATGTACATCTATAGAGAAAATATTATAGTTTATTTTATTTAATTTCTGGACTGAAGTGCAATTACAATTATTTAGTGGAATTAATTGTAATTAATATTTGTAATATCCCAGATATTTTCAAGATTTTAGATAATATCTTAATTGATTTAATTAATGATTAAGGTTTAAAATCTAGAATTGGAGATGTAAAATGTGTAGAAAATGGGTAAATATTTTTTTTTACATAATTTATTTGTTAGAAATTAAATGTGAAAATATTTTAATGATGCATGTAGAGAATTTATTAAGGAAATAAATTCTCTTGAGAAGTGAAGTTGATTATATATATATATATATATATATACCTAAAGTGTGCTTGTTAGCCAAATGAAAAGATGAGTAATTAATACTCAACAAAACTAATAAAGTAATTAGTTTTAATATAAAATAAGAAGAAATGTTGTAAAATATAATTAATTAGATTAATTATATTAGTTATGACTCCAAATAATTTAATTACTACTAGTGGACTAGCCAAAAAAGATTATATGTGTTAGCCCAATATGGGAATACTTGCATGAAGGTGGGTAATTAAATAAGAGAGCCCTATGGAAGGTAAGTTATGTAGCCCAAACTTTTAAAAGTCCAATGTTGGTCAAAGTGTGGAAGGTATGGACTGTTTGAAAAGTTATAGTTTATTGAATCAATTTGAAGTACTAGTATGTATGAGCATTAGGGTTTTAATAAAATAAACCCAATATATATTAAGTGTTAGTGATTTAATCGACTAACTCAATTATGTAGTCTAATGGACTTAAGTAGCAAGTCTAATTGAATTATATTATAAGTCCAAATTAAGGTATTAAACTAGGTCAAATAAATTAACCTAGTAGTCCATGTAATTAAATAAACATTGGTCAATGTATTAAGCCTTGATGCAAGTAATAATTAAGTTAGTCAATGCTTGTTTTAAATAAATGTAACATAGGGTATGTAATGTTAGCCCAATGTAATAATTAAATTGAGCCCAAACAATAATAATTCAAAGTCCAATTGAATTTAATTAAATGACCCAATATTGAGCCCAATACATGGTCAAATGGTTGATCAATATATATATATATGGATGTATACATATAAAGGTGTATATATATATGTATATAAGATAAAAATAATTGGATTTTGGAGCCAAAACTGGGCATTTTTGCTGAAATTTGTAGGGCCCCATATGGGTGACTTGTGGTTTTTGTGTTGCTTTTTAAAGTACTCAACCAATAACTTGTAGCTAGCTTGATGGATGTCATTCAAGGGGTCATTCAATCAAATAGTAATTTAGGTTAGCTCCAAATTTGACTAAGGTTGGTTGATTAGTAGAAGTTGATGGTAATTAAAAGAGTGCTATATATAGCATGCTCCACCCATTTGTTATGTTTTGCTAGTCATTTTGTAAGAGTTCAAGAGAGAGGTTCTAGAGAGAAGTGAGAGCTCATATTTCACTAAGTGTTGGAGTGTGATAGCTTGAGAGTTCATTCTAAAAAACTAGAGGGTTTGATCAAGAAGAAGGAAGAGGAGGAGTCCTAGCAAGCTATGACAAGAAGAAGAGTTTCTTTTAAAGGTTGAAAAGTTTTCTTAACCTAGATCTTATTATTTATGCTGTTAAATGTTGAACTAGAAAGATTATAAATGATGTATGATATGTATATGATGTATGTAAAGTCATAAAACATGATGGTCTAGCAACTAATGCTTGTAGCATCATGTTTGAACCAATCAAATCAATGATTTATGGAACTAGTTTTCATTCTGTCCTTGTGAGCGATTTTAAGCTTAGCTCCGTTTGGAATTTGGATTTGTGATACAAAGAGAAACTGTAGAGGGGGAAATTCTGATGATAATGGACTCAAGAATCACCTCAAAATATTTTAAAATGAAGAAGTTATGGCTGTCGGAGCGTCGGAGGGTCCTCAAATTAGGGTTTCAGAAATTTTGTACTACCGCCGCAGCGGTGGAAACCACCGCCGCAGCTAGGGGTGTGCAAAATTTTCGATTTTTTCGGTTTTTCGATTTTCCGAACCTGTCCGAACCGGTCGGTTCGGTATAAAAAAAACCGGTTCGATACCGGTATAAAAAAACCGGTATATACAGGTTTTTCGGTACCGGTTTCGGTACCGCCTTTTTGTGGTTCGGTAAATACCGAACCGGTATACCATTTTTTTTATTTTTTATTTATATTATCATTAATAAATAATTAATAATAATTCTAAAAATAATAAAAATAATACTAAAAATAATAATAAAAAAAATAATAATAATATTAACAAAAATAATAATTATAATAAAAATAATACTAATATTAATAATAAAAATAATAATAATACTAATAAAAATAATAAAATAATAATTATATTAAGTTTCGGTTTTTACCGGTACCGAACCGGTATCGAACCGGTAAAACCGGTTCGGTATACCGGTCCAATCGGTTTCGGTATCCAAAATTTCTATCTTTCGGTTTCGGTTCGGTACGGGCCGGTAATTACCGGTTGAACACCCCTAGTCGCAGCGATCAAACATTCTGCCAGAAACAAGTTTTAGACGTTAGGGTCAGGTCAGCCCAGGTCGAGTTTTTAGTGAAAATTTAAGTTGAAATACATGTAAAATGAATGTGTTTGAATACCAAACCTATATATGTAGAGTTTATTAGTGACTTAATGGTATCTAAATGTATAAAATAAAGACTAAAGTTAACATAATTAAAAAGTTAACTATTGGTAATATTTGAAGAATATTAAAATATTATTAAATGATAAATAATATTAGTATAAGATTAAAAGGTTATTAAATGTGTAATAACATTGTATATGATGAAAATGTTCTTAAATAATTAATGACATTATTAAATAAGTAAAATATTATTAAATGATTAATAATATTAATAAGTGAGTAAAATATTATTAAATGGTTAATAATATTAATATGTGATTAAAATATTATTAAATGGTTAATAATATTAATAAGTGATTAAAATATTATTAAATGGTTAATAATATTAATAAGTGATTAAATATTATTAAATGGTTAATAATATTAATGAGTGAGTAGAATATTATTAAATGGTTAATAATATTAATATGTGATTAAAATATTATTAAATGGTTAATAATATTAATAAGTGATTAAAATATTATTAAATGGTTAATAATATTTGAACTTAGTGGCATATTATCAAAGATAGATAATATGTTGGGGTATTTGGTACATTGTTAAATGTCCGAATCATTAAGTTATGTAAAAGAAGAAAGTTTAATTGAATTAAACAAATGTAATTAGTCCATTTGTGACTAATTTAGACAACTTATTAAAAGTGGGTCGTACGAAGATTGTATAATGAAAGTGTAAGCTGGTTAAGCATGCCTGATACGTCCAAACTGTATTTGGACTAGGATTTTGTCCGGAACTTAAGGGTTCGTTTGTCGGACATCTTAAGAGTTAATAATTTGAAGTTAAGGTCTTAAGTTAAGACTAATTAAAAGTCCTGGTAGCTAATGTTATGTCAATTTGTTATATAAATTGTAGGTTGATCAAATGACGCAAATAAGCGTAAATGGTAGAAGCGACCAGGCAAGTTTTTCAGAACTTGCTCCTATGTGCCTTGACATGCTATGATGTGATATTAAATTGTTAATAGAAGGATATTGATGATAATTGTGATATGCATGAGGTATGATTACATGTAAAATATGAAGCATGAAATGTTAGATGTTATATGTGATGCATGAGCAGTATGACATAAACTGAAATGCATAAAAAACATGATGTAAGTATAAATTGCAGAGTATATGTGAAGCATGTAATGTGTTATGTGTAATTGTTAAACTTGCTGAGCCGTCGTGCTCACTCTTGCTTAAACCAACATTTTTAGATAGTGCAAATTATTTGAAGTTCTTGATAAAGATCAAGGAACAGGAAAGCATATTACTTTCACTGAAGATCTAAATATTTGTTATAGATATCGGTCCGAATTGGACAGGTAAATGATTGTGTAGTATAATACTTAGTTTGTATATTATATGAGTGTTAAATACTCAATTTGATTGTAATAGAATGTCGTATCATGTATGATATTGAGACATACTAAGAATGTATAAAGATTGCGATTCTGGAATAGAAAGAGATGTTGTAAAATTATAAATAAATGGTTATTTACCAATTATAATATTGTTGTAATTCATGAACAATAAGAAAAATGTTGTACTCATATTGAACCGGATCCGAGGTTCAAGGAACTCGGATTTGGGGTCGTCACAATATTTATTTAGTATATTATTATTAGATAATAATATATGAATAAGTATTTGAATCAGAATAGAAATTCCTTAAGATTCTTATCCTAGCCTAATATGAATCAATTTTATTAGAGAGATAATGATCAATATGGATATAAATATATCATTGATCAGCTACGTAAGAGAGGTTATTATTCCAAATCAAAGGAAAGACCAAATAACATATACTCTCTCTTTTTCTAGGAAAAACACGTGAAGTATTTTTTCAGAATGGTGTTTTGGAGATCACGCTCCAGATTCAGCATAAGGTCATAAGAAGGAAGATCTTGAGGATACTTGAAGATTGAAACGTCGTAATCCAACAAAGCACTAGGTAATAATTCATACTATAGATACATGGTATATATATAATTGTTGTTTTTGTATAAAATCATAAAGATAATATTGTTTTATTAAATTTTTAAAACTACTTTTTGGAGAATTTTTTCAACAATATCAACGGTTGTGATTGAATATGGTAACATATCCGTCCGTTAGAACTTCTAGTGGACTGTTTAATCAAATTATTAGGATCAATTTGTCCATAAACGAAAAACGACATCTGAACAAGGGATTTATTATACCAATCCGTTAATCATACTAGCGAATGAGAAATTAGTCTTTCTAGTGGTTGTCGTTCTACCACTATATCAAAGCCACCCTGCCAACATAATGCACAAATGGTCTGGTAAAAATGCATAAACGAAAACTATATAGATACAGTGACGTGTGAGCTTGATTTGCAAAAATCCATACATAATGAAAAATACAATGTCTTGCTCGAGCAAAATGGCAAACATGAATATTTAGTCCTACCAGACCTAAGTGGGCCAATCTGTATGTTCAGTTTTCATATTATTTCTTCATTAGTCTTTAATGTTTTGTTATCAAATAACATCAGATCACCTAGTCTATATACCAGTCAAAAAATTCCACAATAATACTGATGAGGAACAATTAGGTAACAGTACCAAAATAATGACGAAAATAGTTTTGCTATGAATGACAATGACAGGAATAAAGCTCATTTCATGCAGAAACACAGTACTAAAATAATGTACTAGTAATAGGATGGACTTTGTATGTTGTCAATATTGTTTCACAAGATAAGTTCAGTAGCTTACTTGTTAACGCGTGAATCTTTCTCCCGCTGAAATCATCTTACAGTAAGATGCCTACACACTTAACAGGTCGTTAAATACCCCACAGATCAGGTCACGGTTTGGGTCGTCTGGGGATGCTCCGGTGCAAGAAATAAGTACATGCGATTAAACGTTACAATGGAGAATAAAAATATATGCTGAAATAAATTTAAGATATTTGATAGCTCTCGTTTTGCATGTAGAAAACATTACTTAGTTCACTTATGAAGTATTCCGAATATAATCTTCTTTTTCACCGCTTAGAGTCCTATCAACTTTTCGGAATGAAAATATGACATCTTTTTTCACTCACCCAAACCACCTAAAGGAAAAAGATACTTGAATGAGTTGCGAAACGAGATAGTTCGGCAAACTGAGCTTCATATTATGAAACTGACATATTTCCTTGCTCTAGTTTTATGAACTCTACATCCTTCATATGACGGATGCTTTCTGGAAAATACTTTTCGTTGAACAGCTCTTGGAATTCCAGTCAAGACATTTCGAGGACCGAATGATGGATGCGTTTTACCGCCTCCCACCAATGGTCTGCCTCCCCTCGAAACATAAAGGTGGCGAATGACACCTTCTGATCATCTGCACATCGCAGGACATCAAGTATTTTTGTCGTTTGCTTCAACTATGCCTCCGCTTTGAGTGGTTCAGGCTTTCCGAAAAATTCAGGTGATCCCAACTCTTTAAATTGCTTAACGGTGACAATCCTTGAATTATCAGCGTTTCCATCGTTACGACCTCCCCTCGACTGATTTTGGATAAATTACATGAAGTTTCTAAAGAAACCATTCTGATTTGCATGATCACTAGCATTATTTTCTGAAGCTACAAGAGGATTATTTGTAGCTTCCTGATTCTCAGCTACATTCGCCTCGGGCAGTGGATAATTCATTCCCTGATTTTCAGAAGCCATTGTTAACTGCGGTCATAAGATAAAGGTTAGTTAAACAAACTGACTCGTCACTTCTTGTCCCCACATTCAAGCCAACTTATTAGATAACAAAATTTTATGTAGGACATACTAGTGACGTAATCTATTCGTCTCTCTCCTCCTACTTCTACCCCAGATCTCCATTAAAAATCATATCCCTAAGCTTAGATACCAAATGTGACGCCCCCAAATCTAGGCCTACATAGCCCAATTTGAGACGCTATAAAATACACAATTTCTAATATAAATAATACATAGAACAGAAATACAGAACTCAATAATACACAACTAAATCTTCACTATTATTGCCACACTGTATACAACATGTGAAGACTACAATAGCTATCTCTCGGACCGTCACTCCATTCCTCTGCTAGACCCGGCTATTCTCTCATTTTCTGAAAATAATGGCACAAAAGAAAGGGTGAGCTCAAATAGTCCAGTAAGAAATATCATGACTAAGATAATGACAAATAAATTATCATTAGCCTTCAACAATTGAGTTCTTAATTGAATATAATAGACAATAAGCTTTATATCAATAATAGCAGCGGAAAGCAATCCATTAGAAAAATAATATAAACTATGATGTCTACTCGCGTCTCTTTTTAAGAAAAAAAATCATCAACTTTTATCATCTTAAACACCACTGGTCATGATAATATAAATTTCCAGTTCCTGATTATAATCATGCCAGTCAATAGTTCATTTTTGCATTACGGGCCAAAGATATTCAAATATAATACCAACGGTAATGATTATACCAGTTTTCAGCCTTTGGTCATAATCATACCAACAACAGTTCGATCATCTTTGCCCTGGGCTAAAGAGAATATTCACCACGTGCCCTAAAAGACACAACAATTATATCGCCTTTATCCTATCATCTGTGCCTTAGGCCACAGATATTCACAACAACATGGTTCTTGATGATTAGAATAACAACCGTGATATAGATAATAAATTAAAAGAAACAGTATGATCAATAAATATCGAAAGTTTATGATTTTTCTTTGTGCAGATTCAAATAATGTCCAAATTGTCAACATGATGTGGACTAAAATTCAATAATGATATTTAAGATCCACAGTTCAGAATAACAGTTAATGTTCAATAGAAAGATTTAGAAAAATAGGAAGGTTAAGTTGAAATGATATTAGATGAAGAGCAAATTATTAAAGAATATATAATCATTTTAGAAAACTTTATCAATAAGAGACAAATAAGAAATGAATACGAAGAGTAATTCACCAAACATGTGGTAGTCCGCGTAGTCGGGTTATTCTCAGAGATTAATGAGGAATGAATACGAAAGGTTAATCACCAAACATGCGGTAGTCCGCGTAGTCAGGTTATTCCCACAAATTAATAAGGAATGAATACGAAAGGTTATTCACCAAACATGCGGTAGTCCGCGTAGTCAGGTTATTCCCACAAATTAGTAAGGAATGAATACGAAATGTTATTCACCAAACATGCGGTAGTCCGCGTAGTCAGGTTATTCCCACAAATTAATATATGGAGATAAATGACACATCTTACGAGTAAGAAAGAAACGATATTATTTTTTAGAATCAAATAATGATAATCCCTTACCATAGTAGGTTTGAATAATGGAAGATGAAAAAGATGGTATCCCTTACCTTAACACATGACTGGATATGAAGTTGGTCAACCTATATTTTTATAATTTAATTAGTAACTACCATATATAATTTTATGGTGTATACCAATTCGTATAAAATCATCAAAAGTGATTTAATAAAATAAAGTAGAATAACTTCAATATAGTTTTTGAAGAAAATAATATTTCAAAATAAATCTTTCAAAGGAAGCTTTTCAAAATGAATCTTCCAAAGGAAGAGTCTTCTAAAGGAAGATTTATAAACATCGTGTGATGTGTGTAATTACTTATATAACTTTTATAAAAAAGACTTACTTGGTCAGTACTCGTACACTTACAGATCTTTACAAATACTCAATATAACTTTAGCACACTCAAAGAGAACTTATACAAAGAAATATTTGGAGAGTGAAAGAAAGAATAAGCAAAGAAGTTTTTTTATGAAAAATCATTAAGTTAAGGCCTCTATTTATAAAAAAAAAATCTTATCATCACCAAGATTTTCTAATTTAATCCAATCCAAACCGTATTTTTCAAGATAATGTTTAATCCATACCACTCATTTCATCTTTTAAGATTTCCTTAATCTAAACCATTCATTTAAAGATCATCTTTTAATTTATACCATTCAATTTACTTTATATATAAAACAACTAACTTTAAATAAATCAATTAACTTTATATATAAAAACAAATAACTTTATATAATTTATCATAATAAAAATAAATAACTTTATCAATTCAATTATTCAACAATAATTCACAATTATTCATTATTATGGCTAATTGTTGTAAATGCAGTGTAGTTGACTTTTTGAGTTAGATAAACAGAAAAATCAACTAATAATATAATACAACAGTTTACTCAATATCATAAAAGAGATAACAATAAATAAGAAAATAACACGTTACTGTGTAATGACAATTATTGATTCAGTAATGTGAATTATTGTGCATATGCTACTGTGGCAATTATCAGCTCAATAATATGAATTATTATGCATGTGACAATTATTGGTTCAATAAAGTCAATATAGTACAATAACCACTTTATCAGTTTAATAATATGAAACACTGTCCAATACCGTGTGTTACTGTGTAATACCGTGTGCTACTGTGCAATACCATATGTTACTATTCCTTTACCACTGGGTATTTTAACAGTTCAAGGTGATAGTACCGTTGACTATATTTATTTAGAAATGTTACGTGTGTCGCTTTCTATATCCGACAATAATTCGTTGTGGGGGTCCACCATTATTTTGTTATTTCGGCGCCGTCATATGAATCGAATATTCCCTGACAAAACGAATATTCTCCGACCAAACGAATATTCTCCGACATAATAAAATTTGCACATAATATCCTTAACTTTTAATCTTATCAATTTAACCACCTACTATTTCAAGAAAAATATATATGAAGAAAAATTAAATTTTGTATTTCATAAAATTCGGGGTCTTACAATAATCACTTTTCTCCATAATCTGTTTATGGAGTAACCATACATGCGGAGTTGCAAAAACTTTAAGTAGCTTCAGTAGTCGATAATATTAAAACCCAAAAAAAATTAAAAATCAGCTTTTTCACCTGACCATTTGTGCATTGTGTTGGTAGGGTGGCTTTAATATAGTGGTAGAATGATAGCTGCTAGTCTCTGTAAATTTCTCATATGCTAAAATGACTAGCGAATTGGTATAATTCTTGTTGGAAATCTCTTGCTTTGATGTCGTTTTTCGTTAATGGGAAAATTGATCCTAATAATTTGATTAAACAGTCTACTAGAAGTTTTAGCGAACGTAGATGTTACCATATTCAATCACAACCGTTGGTTGTTAAAATATGTGGATAAGATGATATTTGCCAAATATTAGTTCATAGCATGTATTTGTTATGAATCGCCCCTTATATATATAATTATATATACACTGCATAATAAGATACTCTAAATTTAATCTTAAAACATTTTTACTCCCAAACCAACTCCAAATAAATTACTTCTTTTTAAATATTTTTTAGATTCATATAAAATACTCCATAAACAACTAAATAAACAAACACCTATAAATAATATATTAGATGGATAGAGAGTGATTCATAGCAAGTAATTGTTATGGATCAAAAATTGATATACAATATCTATATTATTAAAATTAAGAAGGAGCAATTAAAATTAAAAATTAAAAAGATATCCACCACTAATAATAGCAGAGTGTGATAAAAAAAAAATAAAACCCTATCAACATCCAATTTCATATTAGTACCAATAAAACACCCTTTATTTTCATCAACTTCAATAATACCGATTAGATAATATTAAGGGGTTAAATATTATTTATTAATTTCTTTATACAATTTAAATGTGTAATAATCTCATTGGACTCCAAAATTTAAGGTTTGGTATATCCAGCGGAGCTGGTAGCTACCGCTTACCAGCTCAGAACTCATCAGTCATCACAAAGTTTCTTGCTGAAGTCGCCCAGCTACCACTCCTCTTCACCCCTATTTTCCCCTTAATTTCTCTCTCTGTCAGTTGGGGTTTGGTTTTTGGTAAGCTCAGTCTTCTCTCCAAAGCAAAATCAGCCTCTTCTTCCCAATTCATCTCTTTCTTTCTTTCTGCATTACAAATTAGTACTATATCGAAGTTTAATCGAATTGTGGTGAATTAGATAAACAAATGGCTCGAAAGAAGATCAGAGAGTACGATTCGAAGAGGCTTCTTAAGGAAAACTTGAAGAGACTCGCCGCGATTGATCTTCAGATCTGCTCTGCTCAGGTACCCAATTTTGAAAAATCTCTCTGTTCTTCCTTTATTTCGATCTTTTCTTTCTAAAACTGTTTTGATTATCTTTTGTATTGATTCACAAAATTAAGAATTGGGTCTTCATTTTTGAAGGGATGTATTTGTTTGCCTGATTAATAATGACAAATTATTCAAGTTCCTTGATAAAAGGTGTAGATAATTCAGTCCAGGTTCCTAATTTTACGTACGTAAGAATGGTAGAGTATTTGAAAGGTATGAGCTCTCGAGGTAAAAGCCAGATTTAGCTACTTGCCAATAATAAGATTCCAATTGAAAATTAAATATTGTAAATTTAGATGGGAATGGTGTCAGTAATGCGAGTTATACAAGAGTTCAAGGTTTGATATTTTTTTCTTTCTTTTCTGTGTGGGTTTAAATCAGGCTTGGAAAAGAGGTTCCAATGCTCAAGAAGTCATCTTTATAGCTTTAATTTGGATGTTGGGAACCTATTGGGTACAAAAACATAAGCTAAGTGATAGGTCCTGTCAATTGATTTGTTAATATTTAGTATTTTGAAAACTTTGACGGAGAACAATCATGATCACATGACCAGTTTTGGTAATTTGTATATCTGTTTTTCCATATGCAAATTGGATTTATCAGTAAAGTTTTTGAGTTTCATCTCTCATAAGGTTTTCACAGCTCAACTAGAAGATATAAAGATATGTTCTTTCTAAATTAGCCATCCTTTCCTTAGCTGGATCAGAAATGCCAAAAATGACTATAATCTTAGCATATGAAATGTTGAAATTTCTTACACAGTTCCATCTCACTTCACAACCTGTCCTTACAGTTATGATGTTTAGAAATCTGTTGGAACCATATTAGTGACCAGTGCCAAATTTATCATTTAATTTGCTGGTTTTCCCATGAGTAGATTTGAGGTAAAATATCATTCGTAGTTGTCTACACTTTATATACAATGAAGGACATACTTAAGAATTTCCCAGACCATTCCCAATAGCTTTTATTAGAAGAACTTGCTGATTGGTGGATGCAACTGAAATACTGAATCACTTCTTCACCTATAATCAAGCAAAAAATAACATTTTCGGAAAAATTCTTACAATTATCACAGTGATTGTCACCCTGATGGGATTCAAAGTACTGCATAATACAATGTCTTGGGAACTTTACACGTTGCGCATAATTGTTTTTTTGGAATGCTCAAGGATGGATTGGGAAGAATAACAAGATTGACCTTTTATCCAAAAAATATTAAAATAAAAATAACTAGGTTGACCATATTTCAACTTCCTCCCTTCACCGGTGCCCCAGGCAAAAGCATCAACTGCTAAGAAGCAAAAATAGTTATATTGGCCCAATTTTATTTATTTATTTATCTTTTCCTTGTGAAAAACAGAATAACAAGATATGTTAATATTTCCTTTCCAGAAACAGACCTTAAACTTTTATATATAAACATACACACACACACACACAGAGTTGAGAGAGTTAGATAGAGTTTTCCACTAGTAAAATTTATCATTGGTAAAACTGAGAATACAATTAGAAAAGCTTCAAGGACAAGACCCTTTTATATGTAATCTTATAAAAAGCTTTTTCCATCTACTAAGCAATTATTGCTAAAAGATATATTACATTAATTATACTAGTTTTATGCCAGAATGCTAATATAAATTAAACTACAAAAATTGGAAACGCTATACTATGCACCAAATTATATTTAAACTATTCCTGGATATATTATAAATTCCTGGAATGTTGGGTGTTCTCTTTGATAATCTTTTGTGCTATAGTCTTTTCTGAAGAAAAACGAAAAATATATTGCGATAAGAAAAGTAGAAGTTTCTTTTAAGAACAAGCATGATCAACTTTTGTAAGAGTCTTGCTATGTATTTTGAAAATTTTCTGTTGAATTACTATTGTGACGTATATCAATACATGGGATTAAGTAGGATTATAAGGTTGGCCCACCATATCAAATACATCATTAAATATTACCAACTCTAACATATCCACGAAACTAGGAACAAAAAAGTCGACATATAAAGTTGTAAGTTATATCATTTTCCCTGTTGTAATGGTGTTAATAAGTGTGATCTTGGAGCACGGTGCTACCTCTTTATTGAACCTTCTGCTTCAAATTATGTTGTTTTTATCTCGATGTTCAATGAGGTACTTATTAGAACAAAAAGAAGTTCAATTGCCTTATTTAAAGTAATTTGAAGCATATTTTAGTCGTATGCCTTGCCTTCAGAAAGTAAAGTTAATTCTTTTTTCCCTAGGTGACTGAATCCACAGACTTCACTGAGTTAACAAACAAAGAACCATGGGTCTCATCTGCAAAGTTAGTTGTAAAACCTGATATGTTGTTTGGGAAGCGTGGAAAGAGTGGCTTTGTAGCGTTGAATTTAGATTTAGCTCAAGTTGCTGAATTTGTGAAAGCGCGCCTTGGTGTGGAGGTGATTAGCAAATTAACGTTACTTAAAAAAATGTTACTGCTATTCATATGATTTTAGTCTATTTCACATGAACACTGCATTGTCAATAGGTTGAGATGGGTGGTTGCAAGGCACCAATAACAACATTCATCATTGAGCCGTTCATTCCCCATGACCAAGAATATTACCTTTCCATAGTCTCTGAACGGCTGGGCTGCACCATTAGCTTTTCAGAATGTGGGGGTATTGAAATTGAAGAGAACTGGGACAAGGTAAGTTGATACAGTAGTAATGTTATTTTCTAGCCTGACGTATTTTTCTTTGTGACCGTATTTTTGTTCCTTGTATTAGATTTATTAAGTTGGGTTTAGGTCAAGCTTGACAGTATTCATCCATACAGGTCAAGACAGTATTTCTCCCAACTGAAAAGCCTATGACGCAGGAGGCTTGTGCTCCATTGATTGCGACACTTCCTTTGGAGGTGTGCTTTTATATAGCTCCAAAAGATTTTGTTTTCTTTATTGATTATCATCTTGAAAGTCACTTAATTTTTAAATTTTCACAATTGTAAAATTCTTGAGCCTCTGACAACCTTCCTTGATTTACAGTTGAGTACTATCTGAAAATTTGCTTTCTTTTAAAGTTTATGCTATCAACTAGTTTGTGCAAAAATTAAAATACATGCTTCACGACCTAAAATGATGAGGGCTGCTTATGCTCTTATATTATTTCAACCCTTTTTCTGAAATCTGTTTAGTTGATATTTATTTGAGTTTCAAGTTATATCCTCTATGTCTTTCCTTAATCTGGTTATGTTTGCTTTTGGACTCAGGTTAGACCAAAGATTGGGGTTTTCATTATAGGAGTGTTTTCTGTATTTAAAGGTAAGAATCAGGATTACTATAAAAAGGAAAGAACTGGCTGTTTCCCTTGCTTGCCTAGAATTTGTTTTCACATTCAAGTATAGTAAGGCCAGGAGACGACAAGAATTTTATACTTTTGTGATCTTTGATCAGCAAAAATAATTGAGTGGTGGTACTTTTATCTGTTTTCAAAAAGGAAAGGGACGCTGTACAACTTTTTAAGTCTATTGATGCTTCTTGTATGACAATTTTTTTTCTTTCTTTCTTCAGTCAGTGACTTGTTTCATTTTCCTTTTTAAAACTTCCACAGATCTAGATTTCAGTTTCCTTGAGATGAATCCCTTTACTTTGGTGAATGGAGAGCCATACCCTTTAGATATGCGGGGAGAGTTGGATGACACAGCTGCCTTTAAGAACTTTAAGAAGTACGCTTTGTGGTTGATATAATCAAACTGATTCCTGAACTCTCAGTTTAACTCAATAGTGTGATATCTTATCCTATATTTTTAAAAATTCAGGTGGGGTAAGATAGAATTTCCTCTGCCTTTTGGAAGAGTCCTGAGCCCAACAGAAAGCTTCATTCACTCATTAGATGACAAGGTAAGTGCATGAGTAATGTATTTATGTACGAGTATGGCAATGTAAAATTCCTTTGATTTATTGGAGTTTTAAACATTAGCATATTATACTGAGTTGATTTAGTCTGTCAGCAACTATTAAATAATATTGTAGAAGGATTTCTAAATTAAAAATTATAATACTATATAAGAGGATAAAACAGCAGGACATTCTAATATAAAAAAGTTTCTTTTTGGTCTAATGTCAGTTGAACCTCACTGCCCATACCATTAGAGAGAACAAGTATAAGCCTGTAGGCTGTAGCTGCAATTTACTCGGTCATACTTTTGTGTAATTTGTTGTCTTCTAGTCTTTTTCAATTTAGGCTCATTGTGCAATCCAGGATATTTTATCTTGCTTTGCATAGCAGAAAGCTTATCCACTAATCATATATCTTTGAACATTGCAGACTAGTGCATCTTTAAAATTCACCATCTTAAACCCAAAAGGTCGCATCTGGACAATGGTGGCTGGAGGTGGTGCAAGTGTAATATATGCAGATACTGTAAATGTTTCTAAATTTTATTCCCTAAAATCCCCAATTCTTCAAATTTATGAGCAATGCACATTTAAGTGCAATGATACACCTCAATTATTTCCTTCCCTTTCTGTTGGACTAGGTTGGCGATTTAGGTTATGCATCTGAACTTGGAAATTATGCCGAGTACAGTGGAGCTCCTAATGAGGAAGAGGTGTTGCAATATGCCAGAGTTGTGATTGATGTAAGAATATCAATTTCATCTTCTCCAAGTGCTGCGTGTGCAACTTATATACTTGAGTGTTGAATAATCTACTCTTATGTTTTTTAGTGTGCCACTGCGGATCCTGATGGTCGTAAAAGAGCTCTCCTCATTGGAGGAGGTATTGCCAATTTCACTGATGTTGCTGCCACTTTCAATGGGATTATCCGAGCCCTCAGGGAAAAGGTGCAGTTTCATGAAAATATCCAAAATTAGTCTAATACTTGAATACACCTTTTCTACATTAAGTTCATACTACATCGTGTTCCACAGGAATCCAAACTTAAAGCTTCAAGGATGCATATCTTTGTTCGAAGAGGAGGTCCCAATTATCAGACTGGTTTGGCAAAGATGCGTGCCCTTGGAGAGGAATTGGGAGTTCCCCTTGAGGTATGAGATGACATCATTGTTTTCTAGATCTGACACCACCTTGAATTGGTGTCGGGTATTTGGATTTATGTGCTGTTTGTGGCAGCAAGTATGATTAGTGCAAAACATTTCTATTCTTCTCTTAAAGCGTGCGCAGTTTGCTTACATGCCACCTTAGGGTTCACCCTTTGAAATTTTAAGTCGTAAATTATGTGATTTTACAATATGTATTGGTATTAAAAAAATTATTGATTCTAACCTGCTAAAACCTTTTCTAATATATACTTACTCCCGTCATTTGAATTCCCATCTCTTGCACGTATTATATCACTTTATTGTTGATGCAAACATATTCAGTACAAGGCTGTTTACTCGTAAATTTGGCATCAACTGTCGTATTTTCTCAGACCAATTTAGTTTCTGATTAATTTTTTTTCAGCGGAGTGATCTCATTGTTTCTTCTCGCTCATCCCCTCAAGTGCTGCTATCTGGGAGCCTTTTTAATTTGAAATATACAAACGTAATTATGCTATTTTATGTTACAGGTCTATGGACCTGAAGCTACAATGACAGGCATTTGCAAGCAAGCAATTGAATGCGTCATGGGTGCCGCATAGTCTTACCATTCATAATCTTTCCTCCAAGCAAATGAGAAATTAATCACGAGGCTTCCTTGATGGCACAAGCTGTGTTTGTTCTCCGAAAACATATTTTTTTTTTTGAGTTTTATATATTGAAAATGACAATGTGATGATGTTCTAGTTCTAATGTTTGGGTGATGATGTTCTAGTTTGAATGTTTGGGAATCTTATTGTATGTGACTGAATAGGTCCTTACCTCCTTGGAATTTACTCCCTGGTTCTTGAAATTAAGTTCATAGTTTTTTGTTTTGATAAGCTTAAGAAAAGTACAAGAATATCATGTAGGGAAGACGAATATAATTTAACAATTTAGATAGCTCAAGGATTAAGGAAAACTAAAGCCAATCACCTTATTTATATTTGTAACTTGTAAGGTTAACATCCATCTTATCAAAGTTTGTTCAACTATCAGTATTTGCAACGTTTGTGGTAGTAGTATTTGGACTTAAAAATTCAATTAAAAATCTTATAAATTAAATTGTGTTTGGACTTTTAAATATTTTAAATGCTGTGCAGTAGTAGTATTTATAGTGTTTGAATATCCAAATTCACTTAAAAATCTTGTAAAGTAAATTGCGTTAATATTCTAAATGTTGTGCGGTAGTAGTAGTATTTGTAGCGTTTGAACTTTTAAATATTCTAAACGCTGTGCGTATATTAAACTACCTTAGTTTGTGTTACTGAGCTACATTATGACACTAAAAATAATTAGACATTTTTCTTTAACCATTTGAATGACATACATATCTCTGTAAAAGTTGAATATTATGAAATTTTGCAAGTAAGAAAATAAATACCGTCATCTCAATGTTTCAGAGAATTGGTCATACTGTTATAGTTTATTATCTTTTGAATTATTTGGATCTTTCTACCAGTAATGAAAAATTATTTGGAGCCGAAAATTGATATTTTACATTTTCTGGCTCCCTTAAATTAGGTTTTTCATACCTGTCATTTATTTTCTTTTCACCTTAAACCTACTTAAATATCTTATTAAACTTTTTCCTCTTAATCTGATTTTTCAAATTATGTAACAAATTTTCTGAATGATACAATAAATATTTTGTGAATATATTTATAGAAAAATGTAATGAAAAGTAGCCAAATCCCACTTTCAAGAATCAAAATGTCCTATATAAACCATTTTATGTTATTATAAGAAAATTGATATTTCCACGACAGATTTTGATATTTTTACACATAAGACTCACATGTAGAGCATATAGCGACGGTTTAACCGTTGTTATACATCTATAGCAACACTTTTGTTATAAAAATATCAAAATCTGTTGTGAATTTATCAGTTCCCTATCATAATCATCTAACCATGCTCTGAGGCCTGTTCACAAGAAAATTCTTGTCCTCAGTCCTGATTTCCTCCAGTTGAAAAATGAAATTGACAGAGAGAATAAAGTCAAACCTGTGTAATAACTTTGCTCAACCAGTATATTTTTAGTTCAATACATCTCATAAAAATGTAGAAAGGAAGAAATATATAGTAGACAATTTTGCAGGGCAAATTACATTAACGGTATATGCATAAATTCGGTTTAAGGTTTTTATTAGCCCCATTCCCAAAAATACATATGATTTGTATGTCGAGTCGCTCTATATATAAAAACTAGACACGTATAATAAACACTCACAAAATTAAAAATAGTGAAGACTAAGCGACATACGACCGACTCAACGTATATATAGCATGACTCTAAAAATAGTATCATATTATATGCACGACTGTACAAATAGTATCATTTTACTTGTTAGGTATGGAAACGGATTAGATAATTGGTCACTATTCCAGCCTAAAGACAATTTTACCACTTCTCCAACAATATGCTAATGCCATTGCAACATGGTACTTCTTCTTGAATTGACTATATCAAGGGGATTTTGGTAATCTTATGTAGAATAAGGAAGTAAAAATATACCTAAAAACAGTTGCATTATGGATTAATTTACCATTATGGTACATAATTTGTATCATGCACTTATTGTTTCAAAGTTGATACACTTGAAATTGAACGATACTCTCTCCTTTTTATTATATAGGTCGTTTAAGATATAATCACATATTAAGAAATTTCATTAATACTAATGTTAGGTAATTAATGTTAGTTTAAAATTTTATTACTACCCATGCACTAATTAATTATTCCTCCTCCTCCTCTCTCTCTCAATTACTATGGCTTTGAGGGTAAAGTAGGAAATGATTACATTTTTTTTCTTAAATATATGTAAAACGTCTTATATTTTGAAAAAGAGGAAGTATTAACACATACAACTGTATTTAGGTGGCCAAACTGCTCAAATAGTTCACTAATACACGTATAGAAAGCTGTATTCGCCTTAACTTTCCCAAAATAGAAAGACTTCCCACTATAAAATGGATTTGCATGCAAAGAATATTTTACTCTTCATTGCAAAAACAGAGAGAAACAGAGGAGTATTGAGATGGAGAAGTTTGCTAAGGTGCTACTCATCTTCAAGGTCATTGTTTTGGTCTTCATATAGGACGTGGTTGAGGGAGGAAGGAACATCAAGATTTTTTTATGATCAGCCGCAGACCTTTATTCCAGGTGTTCCATTTCCATATATCCCAGGCTTTCCAAAAATCCCAAACTTTCCTAAAATACCAGACCTTCCCCCATTGTTTCCACCATTTCCATGCTCCCAAAATCCCAGGCTTTCCAGATTTCCCCCCATTGGATGTACTCCAATGGGCAAGCCATGAAATTAAGAGAAATATTGTGACTCCGTCGGGTCTCGGTTAATTGGTAGCTAGTATTTTCTAGATCATAGAAATAAAACAAATAATGTTTCTAGTACTACTTGATTGTAGGTCATATTCAATGTTCTCTTCTAAGATTTTCGAAGAACTATATATCACGTTGAGCATTTAATCCACGAGCAGCGTTGGCTGTAACTAGCCCGCCTTGGACGGATGTTTTACACTAGTGCTAGTGTTCGTCAAACTGTTTGGCAGAAATGTCAAACAGTTGGATAGATAAATACCTTGAAAAAATATGCTTAGTATATAATAACTTAGTGTGAGGAATAAGTGTCCAAATCTAATTAGGAATATAGATTTTAATCTGTGTGGGCCACGCATGTTGTTGGCTGTTTGGTTTCAAATCCAATATGAAATTGGATAGCAACAAGGAAGTATATATATATATACTAAGTGGCATGAAGTAAAGGGACACGGAATTAAAACAGAGAACTAGAAGATGGGTCATCGGAAGGAAAAAATTGGGAGAAGTTTGTGAAGGTTTATTCACGGGTTTTCATCATCAATTCGGATCAATTAATTGCTTGAAGACTTTTAATTAATTCAGAGGTTTTGAGTGGTGAGGTAATTTAAGTTTTCACTTAAATTAAGGTATTTTTATAATCTCTCAATTTTGTAATATTTCAAGTCTTTGGTGTTAAAGCTTGGAAGGATTATTCGTACTTACAATTGATTATAGTGGAATTTCGGAGTTTGGCCCGTGGTTTTTACCTCTTAATTTTAGGGGGTTTTCCACGTAAATTTGGTGTCTTGTGTTTGGTTTATTTTCAGCAGTTATAATTTATTTGGTGGAATTGCATTGTTTGTTTGGCGTGGTTTGTTGTTTGATTTATCAGGAACGGTACAGTTGGAGGTGTTTTTTCTCAACAAGTGGTATCAAGAGCTAGGTTCTTTGTGCAGTTGTTTTCTGATAAATTGAATGGAAGAATCAAGTGGCGCCATGATTAAATTGACTTTATCTAATTTTTCGATCTGGAAGCCTAGAATGGAAGATATCCTTTACTGTAAGGATTTGTATGACCCATTGGAGCGTAAGGGAATTAAGCCAACAGATAAATCAGAGGCTGATTGGAAAAAGATGAACAGAAAGACGATTGGTCACATCCGACAGTGGATCGATCAAAGTGTGTTCCACCATGTTGCGCAGGAAGAGAATGCCAATACTCTTTGGACCAAATTAGAGTCCATGTATGAGAAGAAAAATGCACAAAATAAGACATTTGTGATTCGGAAGATTGTGAACCTGAAGTACAAAGATGGTAGCAGTGTATCCGAGCATATGAGTGAATTCCAGAGATTAGTGAACCAGTTGTCTACCATGAAGTTGAATCTTGATGACGAGATTCAAGCATTGTTACTTCTCAGTTCGTTGCCAAATAGTTGGGAAACTTTGGTTGTGTCACTAAGCAATTCAGCTCCAGAAGGAAATATCACAATGCAGATGGTCAATGATAGCATACATAATGAGGAAACAAGGCGAAAGGAGCAGGGTATAAATTTTGAGACACAAACACTTGTGGCAGAGAATAGGGGTAGAAGTAATTTCAGGGGATCTCACAAGGGAAACATAAATCGTAGCAAAAGCAGAAATTTCAGAGATCATAGGAGCAAGTCAAAGACTAGAGATGGTGTTTCATACAGGTGTTTCCACTGTCACAAGGAAGGTCACTACAAAAGAAATTGCAAGATCTGGTTAGAGAAACAGAAAACTGGTGAGCAAGAGAAAGTTGAGGATAAGAATATTGCAGCTACAGTTACCGAAGATGTTGTGCTTCTATCATTCGGGGAAGAACAATGCTTACATGTTGATCAGAAAATTGATTGGGTTATTGATACTGGTGCTTCGTATCATGCTACTCCCAAGAAGGAATTCTTCACGACGTACAAAGCTGGAGACTTTGGGTATGTGAAAATGGGTAACACTGATCAGTCCAAGATTGTTGGAATTGGTGATGTTTGCATTCAGACAGATGTTGGTTGCATTATTACTTTGAGGAATGTTAGACATGTTCCAGATTTACGCCTCAACTTGATTTCTGGTATGGCCTTGGATAGGGAAGGCTATGATAATCACTTCGGTAGCGGAAAGTGGAAGCTTATCAAGGGTGCAATGGTGATTGCAAGAGGTAATGCTTGTTGTTCATTGTATAAGACTCATGTGAAAATATGTTCTAGTGAGTTGAATGCAGTTGAAGATGAATCTTCACCAAATCTGTGGCATAAAAGGCTCGGGCACATGAGTGATAAAGGGTTGCAGATGTTAGCAAAGAGGTCTCTCATTTCTTTTGCTAAAGGTACTACTTTAAACCCTTGTGATTACTGTTTATTTGGTAAGCAGAATAGAGTTTCTTTTAGCAGCTCCTCTAAAAGAAAATCTAAGTTACTTGAGCTAGTATATTCTGATGTATGTGGTCCCATGGAGGTTGAGTCCTTAGGTGGCAATAGATATTTTGTAACTTTTATTGATGATGCTTCACATAAGTTGTGGGTGTATTTGTTGAAAACAAAAGACCAGGTATTCCAGTATTTTCAGAGTTTTTCATGCTATGGTTGAAAGAGAGGCTGGAAAATTATTGAAGTGTCTTTGTAGTGACAACGGAGGGGAATACACTTCAAAGGAGTTTGCGACATATTGTGATAAACATGGTATTCGACATGAGCAGACAGTTCCTGGCACCCCACAACATAATGGTGTGGCAGAGAGAATGAACCGCATTATTACTGAGCGAGTCCGATGCATGATGAGAATGGCTAAGCTGCCTAAGTCATTTTGGAGTGAAGCTGTTCGTACTGCTTGTTACCTGATTAATAGATCTCCATCAGCACCGTTGGATTTTCAAATTCCAGAGAAGATATGGAGTGGCAAGGATTTGTCATATTCTTACTTGAGGGTATTTGGGTGTAAGGCTTTTGCACATATCCCCAAGGAACAAAGGTCAAAGCTTGATGACAAATCTACTCCATGTGTGTTTGTTGGTTATGGGGATGCAGAGTTTGGGTACAGGTTATGGGATCCAGTTCAGAAGAAATTATTCAGAAGCAGAGATGTGGTGTTTCACGAGCATCAGAATTATGAGGATTTTGAAAATGTTACACAACCCAGAGAAGATAGTGTTCCAGACCTCAGCAGGGTTACTTCGCCATTACAGAATGCCATAGTTGGAGAAGGGATTCAGAATGAAGAAGTAAATGATACAGATATGCATAATGATGATGGATCAGATGCAGAGAGTGTTGAGCAGGGGGAGCAACCCCCTCATCTTAATATTGAAGAACCTCAGCTCAGGAGATCCACGAGAGTGAGCATACCATCAGTTAGGTATCTTTCATCTGAATATCTTTTAGTTGCTGAGGAGGGAGAGCCAGAAAATTTTCAGGAAGTCAAGACTCATAAGGAGAAAAATAATTGGCTGATAGCAATGCGGGATGAGATGGATTCTCTGCACAAGAATCACACTTATGATTTGACTACACTTCCGAAGGGCAGGAAAGCATTGAAGAATAAATGGGTGTTCAAGTTGAAAAAGGATGGTGAAAAACTAGTAAAGTACAAGGCTCGGTTGGTCATCAAGGGTTTTGCTCAAAAGCAAGGTATTGACTTTGATGAGATTTTTTCTCCAGTTGTAAAGATGACTTCGATTCGAGCAGTGTTGGGGTTAGTAGCTAGTATGGATCTAGAGCTTGAGCAACTAGATGTGAAGACTGCCTTCCTTCATGGTGATTTGAAGGAGGAAATCTACATGGAACAGCCAGAGGGATTTGAGGTTAAAGGGAAAGAACACTTGGTTTGCAGGTTGAAGAAAAGTTTGTACGGCCTGAAACAAGTCCCAAGGCAGTGGTACAAGAAATTTGATTCATTTATGGTGGATCAAGGTTACAACAGAACAGTTGCAGGTCATTGTGTGTATGTGAGAAAATTCTCAGATGGTAACTTCATTATTCTGTTGCTATATGTAGATGATATGTTGATAGTTGGGCAAAATGCTAACATGATTTGGAAACTCAAGAATGAGTTGTTCAAGTCTTTTGATATGAAGGACTTAGGCCCGGCTAAGCAAATTTTGGGCATGAAGATTGTTCGTGACAAAAAAGCCAAGAGGTTGTGGTTATCACAGGAAAAATATGTTGAACGGGTGCTTGCAAGGTTCAACATGGGTGATGCTAAGCCTGTTAGCACACCACTAGCCAGTCATTTCAAGTTGACGAAGCGTATGTGTCCTTCTACTAAGGAAGGAAGAGATGATATGGCAACAATTCCCTACTCCTCTGCTGTAGGGAGTCTAATGTATGCGATGGTTTGTACACGGCCAGATATAGCTCATGTAGTTGGTGTTGTGAGCAGGTATTTATCAAATCCTGGTAGAGAACATTGGGAAGCAGTTAAGTGGATTCTCAGATATTTGAAAGTTACTTCTAATTTGTGTTTGGGTTTTGGTGGTTCGAATTCAGTCTTGGAGGGTTTTACAGATGCAGACATGACAGGTTCTGAAGAGAAGAAGTCTACTTCGGGGTATTTGTTTACTTTTGCAGGGGGAGCTGTGTCATGACAGTCCAAATTGCAGAAGTGTGTTGCTTTGTCTACAACTGAGTCAGAATACATTGCTACTACAGAAGCAGGCAAATAGATGTTATGGTTAAAACGGTTTCTCCAAGAGTTGGGTTTGACACAGGATGAGTATGTGGTTTATTGTGATAGTCAGAGTGCAATTGACTTGACAAAGAACGTTACTTACCATTGTCGTACCAAGCACATTGATGTTCGTTATCACTGGCTTCGAGAAGTGATGGAAAAGGAATTGATGAAAGTAAAGAAAGTTCATACTGATGAAAATCCCGCAGACATGTTGACAAAGGTTGTGACTCGTGATAAACTCGAGGTTTGTAAGGAGTTGGTCGGGATGGATTCTAAGTGACGGAGTTACGGTGGAAGTCTCCTCTCATGGATTTGGAGGGGGAGATTGTTAGGAATAAGTGTCCAAATCCAATTAGGAATATAGATTTTAATCTGTGTGGGCCACGCATGTTGTTGGCTGTTTGGTTTCAAATCCAATATGAAATTGGATAGCAACAAGGAAGTATATATATATATACTAAGTGGCATGAAGTAAAGGGACACGGAATTAAAACAGAGAACTAGAAGATGGGTCATCTGAAGGAAAAAATTGGGAGAAGTTTGTGAAGGTTTATTCACGGGTTTTCATCATCAATTCGGATCAATTAATTGCTTGAAGACTTTTAATTAATTCAGAGATTTTGAGTGGTGAGGTAATTTAAGTTTTCACTTAAATTAAGGTATTTTTATAATCTCTCAATTTTGTAATATTTCAAGTCTTTGGTGTTAAAGCTTGGAAGGATTATTTGTACTTACAATTGATTATAGTGGAATTTCGGAGTTTGACCCGTGGTTTTTACCTCTTAATTTTAGGGGGTTTTCCACGCAAATTTGGTGTCTTGTGTTTGGTTTATTTTCAGCAGTTATAATTTATTTGGTGGAATTGCATTGTTTGTTTGGCGTGGTTTGTTGTTTAATTTATCAGGAACGGTACAGTTGGAGGTGTTTTTTCTCAACACTTAGGTCAACTCTTCTTATTATCAATTGATTTTGAGTTAAAGAGTTTGATATTTTTATATATTAATTAGTGACAATTTATATATTCTGATTTGCAATACAACCTTTACGTTTCAGAGATCTATAAGAATCCACGAATGACATCATGGAAGGGGCAAAGATGGAAGAGTGTTGCTACTTAATTTGAGTTGCATCAGGCCAAAGAATTAAAATAAAAGAAAATTTTAAATTTGATTATAACTTAAACAGTGTAATTCTTTTTGTTTTTGAATTAGATTATTTGTTTCCTCTCACATTACTAAGAGAAAATATGTGAAGTGAAAAGAAAAGAAAAGTAAAGTGAAGAAAAGAAAAGAGAAAGAAAGGAAAAAAAGAAAAAGAAAATAAGGAAATGAAATGAAATAAAATAGAAGGAAAGAAAAGAACGAAAAATAAAAGAAAATAAGGAAAAGAATAAAAGATATGACAGGAAGAAAAGAAAAAGGAAAAAGAAAAGGAAAAGGAAAAATAAATTAAAGGAAAAGAGAAGAAAAGAAAAAATAAAAGAAAAGAACATTCCAAATTAAAGAAGTACTCCTAATTTTTAGTTGATATTGTGTCTTTGAATATGCTTTACTTCTTGGTATTGATATCTAGAGACAAGTATAAAGGAAAAAAAAACAACATTCCAAATTAAAGAAATACTCCTAATTTTTAGTTATTATTGAATCTTTGAATATTCTTTACTTCTTGGCAATATTTTGAAAATCAGTTCGAACATGACGGTTCAACCAATTGAATTGGAAACCGGATGTAAAAATGAACCGATTTGGCCCATAAACTGTTTTTTCATCAAATCGGTCAAAACTCGGTGGACCACAGGTCAAACCGGTAAAATCATTTAGTTGAACCGTTGAAGCATTTTTTAATATTTTTTTGTACAAACATATTTTTATTTTTAAAATTATTAATAATATATTTAATATATATTTATGATTTCATCGGTTTAATAACGGTTCAACCACTGGTTGAACCTGTGATCTATCTACCCGGTTTGATGACCGGTCTAGATTTGAAAACATTGCTTCTTGATGTTGATAACTAGAGAGAAGTATATAGAAAGTTCTAATGTAACATTGTTGTTGAGTGTGGGTAGAGATGGAGCTTTAGAAAGAAGGACCAAATATGAGGTTTAATTTCAAGGTGTAGTACAACGAATTGTATAAAATTCGTAAAGGAAGTAGTATAGAAGTATTAAATAATGTGAAGTGTGAGGTTTCAACATATTATTAGTGGTAACATTCATTTGGTCACGTTCAATATAAAGTCGGAGGATAAAATGGAAAGATTTTTAAATTTGGAGGAAAAATTAGAAGAAACAAAATTTGGGAGATAAAATATGAATATCTTGAAGGGTCAAAAAGAGAGGCACTTTGCTTTCTCACAATACACGCCACCCGACAAACAACTCTATCAAATAAATACTAAGTTTCTGCTTGTCGGAACGGTGAAAATGTGATACAATCAAATAAAATATTTTTAATAATAAAATTTATAAAAAATTATTTTTTGAAGAAAATTAATTAACATACAATTACCCAACACCGTGCTTGTGCTCGAAGGATGATACACACATGTAAAGTGCATCTAAAGTGCCAATACAACTTTGCATGGTGATCACGACCTTGAATAAGAGGTGTAGAATATATATGTACTCAATATTTTTCCTTGTATTTTGATGTGGGACTTTACTATTACGTGATATTTCAACAATTTTAGCCCCCCACCCCCCATGAATTGCTGGTTAGGCCATACTGCCTGTCATGGTTATTTGGCTCTAGAGCTTTTGTATTATGTTCTATTGTCTGTCTCGTATATAAATTGTTGCATCAATATATGTGGTAGCATATGTCATTCGTTCGCTGCTTTGTGCTGTGTTGCATGGCGAGGAAAAATTTGAGAAACTGTTTCTCCACCAAGTTTTTTTAAATTAAGAAATATTCCAAATTCATTCTTATGCAGTTACATGTTCCCAAGTCCATTGTAAGCGCATTGATTAAGAAATTTTATTGATGTTTTATCTCATTAATTAAAAGAATAAGATTTTTGTATTATCGTTTTAAAATTTATTTTAAAAACTTGTAAAAAAACAAATTAGTGTGTAATTATCATGAAAGAACATGAGAAAGTGGGTAATAAATTATTTTTAAAAATTTATAAATAACAAATAAAAAAATAAAAAAATTATTTCTCTAAAAAGACAAATAAAAAATAACATAGAATCAATTTAGAGTAATTCATATTAAAGTCTCCAATGGAAGAAAAAGCAGAGGAAGTAAGAAAAAGTAAAAGAAAAAATAATTATTCTAAAAAACTAAATTATTCTATTTGGCGCTTGTCTTTTTCTTTTATTAGGTTTTGTAGAACAATAATATTCCTTACGGCGAATTATATTCTGTAGCTGCAATTTATTTTCTGTAATTTGTTGTCTTCAAGTCTTTTTCAATTTAGGCCCATTGTGCAGTCGAGGATATTTTATCTTGCTTTGCATAGCAGAAAGCTTATCCACTAATCATATATCTTTGAACTTTGTAGACCAGTGCATCTTTAAAATTCACCGTCTCAAACCCAAAAGGTCTCATCTGGACAATGGTGGCTGGAGGTGGTGCAAGCGTAATATATGCAGATACTGTAAGTGTTTCTAAATCTTATCCCCTAAAATCCCCAATTCTTCAAATTTATGAGCAGTGCACATTCAAGTGCAATGGTAAACCTCAATTATTTCCTGCCCTTTCTGTTGGACTAGGTTGGAGATTTAGGTTATGCATCTGAACTTGGAAATTATGCCGTGTATAGTGGAGCTCCTAACGAGGAAGAGGTGTTGCAATATGCCAGAGTTGTGATTGATGTAAGTATATCAATTTCATCTTCTCCAAGTGCTGCATGTGCAACTTATATACTTGTTGAATAATCTACTATGATGTTTTTTAGCGGGACAACTTTACACACATTACAACTAAACACTATATATATCTTAACTATTAAAAAGTGGAATCTGACACCGATTTCTGTGCCAGACCCCATTTTTTAATGGTTGTGATGCATGTAGTGTTTGGAGTTGTGCTCCAAAGTTGTGCATCTAGACTTATTCTTTCTAGTGTGCCACTACGGATCCTGATGGTCGTAAAAGAGCTCTCCCCATTGGCAAAGATGCGTGCCCTTGGAATGGAATTGGGAGTTCCCCTTGAGGTATGAGATGACATCGTTGTTTTCTAGATCTGACACCACCTTGAATAGGTGTCGATATTTGGATTTTTGTGCTGTTTGTGGCTGTAAGTATGATTAGTGCAAACATCTCTCTTCTTCTCTTAAAGCAGGCACAGTTTGCTTAGATGCCACCTTAGGGTTCATCCTTTGAAATTTTAAGTCGTAAATTATGTGATTTTACAATATGTATTGGTGTTAAAAAAGTTATTGATTCTAACGTGCTAAAACCTTTTCTAATATATACTTACTCCCGACATTTGAATTTCCATCTGTTGCACGTATTATATCACTTTATTGTTGAAGTCCTATTTTCTCAGACCAATTTTGTTTTGATAAGCTTAAGAAAAGTACAAGAATATCATGTAGGGAAGGAAGACGAATATAATTTAAGAATTTAGATTGCTCAAGGATTAAGGAAAACTGAAGTCAATCACCTTATTTATATTTGTAACTTGCAAGGTTATATTTGAATCTCCAAATTCACTTAAAAATCTTGTAAAGTAAATTGCGACAATGTGTGACCAAATATACACCATGTAAAGTAATTTAGTTTGTAACCCTCTTCGAGGCACTTGGATCATCTTGAATGTTTGTGAAGTACGTATTATATAACTTAGTTTCACCTTCACATGTTTTTTTGTGTTACTGAGCTACATTACGACACTAAAAATAATTAGACATTTTTCTTTAACCATTTGATTGGCATGCATATCTTTGTAAAAGTTGAATATTATGAAATTTTGCTAGTAAGAAAATAAATACTTTTAGTCATTTCAATGTTTCAGAGAATTGGTCATACTGTTATAGTTTATTATCTTACGAATTATTTGGATCTTTCTACCAGTAATGAAAAATTATTTGGAGCCGAAAATTGATATTTTACATTTTCCGGCTCCCTTAATTTTTTTTTCTCTTAACGTGATTTTACAAATTATGTAACAAATTTTCTGAATGATACAATAAATATTTTGTGAATTGAGAATATATTTATAGAAAAATGTAATGAAAAGTAGCCAAATCCCTCTTTCAAGAATCAAAATGTCCTATATAAACCATTTTATGTTATCATAATTATCTAACCATGCTCTGAGGCCTGTTCACAAGAAAATTCTTGTCCTTAGTCCTGATTTCCTCCGGTTGAAAAATTAAATTGATAGAGTGTAACACCTCCTTTCCGAACTGGAAAGAGAGGTTACGCACAGAATATAATTAACAGGACTAATAAATTGGAATCAAAAGCTTGAATATGAAACCGAATAGTCTAAATAGATAATTGCCAACTGGCTCAAACACGGTCTGAGTATTACAACAATACTAGAAACTAAAATATTAAGCCCTAAACAAAATATCTAAACTATTTACATAAAAGGAAACTCTCTTCACACATGCCCTTGCTCCCCCTGATTACCTGCCGGAAGAAAAACACAGCATGAGCCAAATGCCCAGTACGAATATAGAGTGCAAGAAAATAAGAACTAAAATGAATAACAAAACCAACTGAACTGAACTAATCTGAATAACATAATAGGCTGAATCAAATGGCTGGGGTGATTTCATACCGAGCTCAGAACAAAACAGAACAGAAATATACATCGGACTGCGCAATCCAGATGTATGCAAAATCGGAAGGTGTGTTTGGCACAAACAACACCAAACCGCAGAACAAAACAGAAAACTAGGGTCGACCCATACGCCTCCCACAACAAAACACCAATTGGCCAACTCCCATCGGAGCACACAAAATGGAGACGCTGTGGACTAATCACACTGCCACGGAAGTGTCATGCCTCGGTGCCAAGAGGACATGCCTGTGGTACCCCCACAGGTGGTTATAGCTCAGGTATACCCTACGGTATATTCTAACAAAAATATTATGTCACAATATATGCGACACAATACAAACAAAAGGGGTTCTAATACGCACATGCTAAACTGAAACGAATCGACACAAAGCCCTCAAAATATATTAGCATGTACGTTTCTACAAAATCAAAATAAATACTACACATGCTCTCTAAGTCCAAAGAGTACAAGTTATGAATTTTCGAATATCTAGAACCAAACAATTATATCATAAACATTTGATTATGAATAATATATCGAAATAATATCTGAATTCTAATTGAGAGACAAAACAAACAAATTAAAATTAAAGAAGTATCGCTGAAAGAGTACGGAATCCGTACCTGGAATAAGCGATGTAATACCCACAATTATAATTGCAATTAGTTAGACTTGCCCAATTCAATCTATTCACAAAAATAACACATTTTTATTAAGTACTATAATTAATTAAGTTTTACATCTCTTTGACGAATCTGAAATCATTTCATTTTACCAAAAATATTCTGAGCATGGTAATACATAGTATAAAATATATTAATAATTAACATATTTCTTGTTCCCTCCAAAATACATATAAGTGTATTTACAAAAATATTCATTCTATTTTTAATTCTACTATAAACAAATATATTATGTCAAAACTCTAACGTTACAAAAATAATAATTTATTATCCCAAAATGCTAATTACTAACAAAGATATACCAAAAATATATATACTAATAAATTAAATAACATACAAAAATTAAAGTTACAAATAACAAATAATAATAATAAAGCAAAACTAACAAACTAAATAATTAAAGCTACAAAATAATACTCCCTCCGTCCCAAGATAAAAGTCCTCCATTGACTTTTGCAGTCAAATTGACCATTTTTAAAATTAATAATTAAACATATATATTTAGATTTTCAAAAAAATAAATATTGAGATTAGTACTAAATTGTATATAGTTTATAATGTTTATAAGCTTTTTATATATATATATATAAAAGAATAACAAAATATATTGATTTAAAAAATGGTAAATTTGACCATAAAAGTCAATAAAGGACTTTTATCCTGGGACGGAGGGAGTACTACTAATGCAAAACTAAACAATTAAGGCTACAAATAATAATAATGCAAAACTAACAAATTAACTAAATAATTAAAGCTACAACATAAAAATAATAATGCAGAAAATAAATACACAAGAAAAGAAAAAGAAACATACCCGAAATTACGAAGAGATCCACTGTCTCCAAAGAAAACCAAAAGAAATTTGGGCTTATATCAATATCCAAAATCCAAACAAGGAAATAAAATATTTAACTAGGGAGGTTCTTACTTAAAAGACCCTTATACAAAAAAGTCATTTCTCACAATGGGAGATCTTTTTTGTTAGTGTATTAAAAGGAGAGGGGTAAAGTCATATTTATAGGCTAAGGAAGGGAAGGAACTTTTGAGAAGGGGCGATGTGGGACTGTTGAAAGAAAGAAAGAAAAAGAAAGGCGGGTATTACATAGAGAGAATAAAATCAAACCTGTGTAATAACTTTGCTCAACCAATATTTTTTAAGTTCAACACCTCTCATAAAAATGTAGGAAGGAAGAAATAGTAGACAATTTTACAGGGCTAATTACTTTAATGGTATATGTATAAATTCGGTTTAAGGTTTTTATTAGGCCCATTCCCAGAAATACATATAAGTTGTATGTTGAGTCGCTGTATATATAAAAATTAGACACATATAATAAACACACAAAATTTAAAATATTTAAGACTAAACGACATACAACTGACTCTCTCTCTCTCTCTCTATATATATATATATATATTCCTGTTTAATTTAATCTTTAAGAAAATATAAAACTAGTTTTGAACCTATTTGCTTTTCCAAGGGCAGAATTATTTCAAGGGGAGAAAGATATAACAATCCATATTTTAAATATTATAATTTTGATAAATAACATAATTTTAGTTCGGTAAATAAATGTTTAAATTATTAATTATGAAAACATTTATCTTGGAGAATTTTAATCTAACTAGGAGTGTGTTATTTTGTTTTAATAATCTATAAGAATCCTATTTAGTAAGAGTGCATTAGAGATTCCTAATTATATGGTAACTCTTATTTGTTCAAAATTACCTTTAAAGTGAAAAGGATGAAAAACCTAATTCTATTTTAAATATAATTCTCGAGTAGAATTCTTATATATACTGAAACACCTTGGAAAAATTATAACTGATTCATACGAACTTGAAATCCAGTGATTCAAAGGCCTAGATTTTTGTATTTTCGCCTCCTACATCAGTTTAGAAGGCATTGAAGCCTTTAAACGAACCTTACAATCCAAAAATCATAAAAACAACAGGTTGTTCTATTCTCGCCAAACTTAATATAATGTCGACGAAACAAATCTGTATGGTCGATGGAAATTCCGTCGACAATAATAGATTTTCGACGGATTTATTGTCGACGGAAATTCCATCGAAAATAAATTAAAAACTCTATTTCAACGTCTTTCCCCCCCCCCCCCCCAGCCACCTGCGGTTATTTCTCTCTCTCTCTCCCCTCTGTCGCTCTCTCTCTCTCTCCCTTCTCATTTCCCGACTCTCTTTCTCTCCCTCCGACCTCACATCGCTATCCGTTGCCACACCTTTGCCGCCGTTGCCGTCTCCGACCCTCACCGTCCGTAAGGTATGTGTGTGTATATATATATATTGTGATATATATACTAATATACATATATTGTGATTACTGATAATATATATATATATATATATATATATATATATATATATATATATATATATATACAGATTACTGATGATATATATACATATATATTGTGATTACTGATGATATTTATACACTGATTACTGATGATATATATACACACACACACACACACACACACACACACACACACACACACGCACATATAATTTGTATTATAAAAATTAATATTTGTACGCGAATTTAATTTGTGCACTTATAGCTATTTCTTTTATGTTTATTTTATGTAGTTGGTACATTAGCTATTTCCGACAGAATTTTCGACGGAATTCTTCAATTACAATATTTACTTAGTTTTGTACTAAGAACATAAAATGAAATGAACTAACATAAAAAAAAGATAAAAAATAAATGACATTAAATAAAATAATTATAGTAAAGTAAAATAATTAAATTACATTAAATAATATAGTATAATATACTATAATGCAAATTATCTATTTATTAATATAATAAAATAAAAATAAATAACATTAATTAAATATAATTACATAAAATTAAATTAAATATAAGATAATGAAATGAAATTAAGTTACATTAAATATAATGAAAAATAAATTAAATTAAGTAAAATAAAATTAATTTAATATAATTAAATTAAATTAAATTAATTTAATTTAATTTAAATTAAATATAATTAAAATAAATTAAATTAAGTCAAATAAAATAAAAATAATATAATATAATTAAAATAAAGTAAGTTAAATTAAATATAATTAAGCAAAATAAAATATAATTAAATTAAATTAATTAAATAAAATTAAGTTAAATTAAATATACTTAAATAAATTAAATTCTTTAAAATCAAATAAAATAAAATTAATTTAATATAATTAAATAAAATAAAATTAAGTGAAGTTAAATATAATTCAAAAAAAAAAATTAAATAAAATTTTGTAAAATAAATTAAACTAAAATAAAATATAATAAAATTAATTTAATATTCTTAAATTAATTTAATATACTTAAATTAAATTAAATTAAATTAAATTTATCATAATTAAAATAAAATAAATGTAATATAATTAAATTAAATCAAATAAAACTAAGTTAAATTAAATATAATTAAAATTAAGTAAATTAAGTAAAATAAAATAAAATAAAATTAATTTAATGTTACTCATTTGACATTCACTCGTAACGGGTGAATATCGATTACTCTCAATTTAATCAAATCAGTTGTACATGCATTTTGGTTAGGATTTTAAAAATTCAATTGCGCTGTACGTAAAAAAATCGTCTAATAAATTCAATTCCTTCTAATCACTTGTGCATGTACTTTGGTTAGGAGCTTAGAAACCCGTTTGACATTCACTTACTAGGAGTGAATGCCGAATAGTCCCCTGTTTGGGACTGTTGCTAGATGTTATGTCTCTCACTTAGGTTTGTGCCAACAATTTGAGTATGTTTTATTTGTTTTTGGGACTTTTCGCTGATATCTCTACATGTTCTCTGAGTGCATACTTAGCCTACGTTGACGTGGTCTATTTTGTGTACTTAGAGACCATAGGGAGGTGCTGTCGAAATTTTTTTGAAACAGAAAAAACGTGCTCAAGGTGTTGGCACAAGTGAGGAGACGCATCTAGGAACGGGATAGAAGTCTGACCCGTATACTTAGAAGTTGAAGTCATGCATGAATCATGAATACACACACATACGCTAAGCACCCTGGTTAATATGATACATCGTATTGTTCAGTTAAATATGTTAGACGACCGGAGCTGGATGTACCGTAGAATACCGATTGATGGTAGAGGATTACTGTCTGAGTACCATGATGGGGTGTCCAAATTTTTGAATTTTGCCAATAAACATGCTGATAATTCGAACGGAAAGATGAGATGCCCGTGTTTCAAATATAAAAACCTGATTTGGAAGAAAGCCGACAAAATTAAGTATGACTTGTATTCGCGTGGGTTTGTAGATGGGTATTCTCTATGGATTCATCACAGAGAGTCAACTGAGTTCAGCAAAATAAGTGACAGTGTAGGCCAACTAATTCACGGGGATCGATACGATGATAGTTATGATGTCGTGGAGATGTTGGTTGATGCGTATGGCCCTAACAATATTGATTGGGGTGCAAATGAGCAGTTGTCAATCACTGGTCATTAAGAACCAAAGGACACAGCATCAACTTTTTATAATATGTTATCTGAATCTGCTGTCTCATTGTACGATGGAAATGATAAACATACCAGGCTATCTGCAGTGACGAAGCTCTTACACTTCAAGAATGAGCATGGCTGCAGTGAGAGAGGTTTCAATGAGTTGCTTAGGCTTATCAGCGAGTTCTTACCAAAGGGTCACACTCTGCCCTCAAATTATTATGAAGTGAAAAAGATGGTAAAGGGTTTGAATTTAGGGTATACAAAGATTGATGCTTGTGAGCAGGATTGCATGTTATATTATGGGGCTGACATAGATAAACTGCAGTGTGACATTTGCAACCTGCCTCGTTACAAGACAACTAAACGTGGGGGGGAAAACTAAGTGTGTGCCTAAAAAAATCTTAAGGTACTTTCCTCTTGTGTCGAGACTTCAGCGTCTATTTATGTCGACCCACACTGCTGCGCATATGACTTAGCATAAAACAAGGGACGTCGTGCCTGGTCAGTTGTCTCACCCCGCAGATGGAGATGAGTGGAAGAAGTTTGATGAAAATTTTCCTCAATTTGCTGAGGAAAGTAGGAATGTCAGGCTTGGTATGGCTACAGATGGGTTTTGTCCATTTAATAATTTTAGTCAACCATACTCTGTGTGGCCAGTGATCATGGTAGCTTACAATCTTCCACCGTCAATGTGCATGAATGATCCGTATCTGTTCTTGACTTTACTCATACCAGGAAATAAAAGTCCTGCAAAGGACATAAACGTGTATCTCAGGCCGTTAATCGATGAACTTAAGATGCTGTGGGAGACGGGGGTGCAGACTTATGACAAATCAAAAAAGCAAAATTTTCTGATGAAGGCGTTGTTGTTGTGGACTATCACTGATTTTTCGGCACTTGGGATGATCAGTGGGTGGTCGACTCACGGGAAGTTGTCATGTCCAGTTTGTGTGGGGGATGTGCAAGACACACATCTAAAACATGAACGAAAAATTAGTTTCTTTGGAACTGCTCGTAGATTCTTGCCTGTTGATCACAGTTACAGAAAGATGTCTACACAGTTTAATAGAAAAACAGAGAAAAAGGGGTTGTCAGTCGAATGTCAGGCAGCGAGGTTTTCGGTTGGCTGAACGATCTGAAATTTCCACCGCCAGAGAAGGAGCACAGTAAATATAGAGCACTAGGTTACGGCAAGACTCATAACTGGACGCATTCGCCCATGTTCTTCGAGTTGCCGTACTGGGAGGCACTTTCAGTCCGTCACTGTATAGATGTAATGCATACAGAAAAGAATGTATTTGAGAATTTATTTTATACCGTGCTAGATGCAAGTGGTAAAACAAAAGACAATGACAATGCACGGAAAGATCTGGAGGCACTTAACATATGGCCAGATTTGTGGCTTCGACCTAACAACTCAAAACCTAAAGCTCCATTCTGTTTAACCAAGCAACAAGTTGAGGACATCTGCAAATGGATAAGTGTGTTGAAGCTCCCAGATGGATATGCTTTTAATATATGTCATTGTAGTAAGGTTGAACAGTTAAAAATTACTGGGTTCAAAAGTCATGATTGTCATGTATTCATGCAGAAGTTGATGCCAATTGCATTTCGCGAGATGTTACCCAGAAAAATTGTAGACGCCTTAACCGAACTTTCAAATTTCTTTCGAGATCTATGTTCAACGGTTATAAGGTATACTGATGTGGAGCAGATGGAGAAAAATATAGTGCTGACAATTTGCAAGTTAGAAATGATATTTTCTCCGGGGTTTTTTGACTCGATGGAGCATTTGCCTATTCATCTGCCATATGAACTTAAGCATGGAGGACCTGTGCAATATCAATGGATGTATCCGTTTGAGAGGTATTATAGTCTACATTTCTTTTTTTATGATATTCATAACTCATATTAGTAATTTTTTTGAACTTAATTATTGTATTTTAGGTACATGCGTCACTTAAAGCAGAAAATAAAAAATAAAGCTCGTGTAGAGGGCTCTATATTGTTGAACGGTACACGGAAGAAGAGCTTGTCAACTTCAGCTCATTCTATTTTGAAGATGTTGTCACAACGAAACACAATCGTTTAAGTCTAAATGAGGTCGTCGGAGTCCAGTCATGTGTTGATAAGTTAGCTATATTTTCATATCCGGCTAAACCATTTGACCATGAGACGATGAAGTACTTAAGCGAAAAAGATTTGAAACTTGTATCTACATATGTGCTTCTAAATATGCCCGAAGTATCGTCATACATAACGTATGTACATAGTATCTATAAAAATTTAATTTTTAAAAGCCTAGCCTACACTTAAATCGTGTTACAACTGTTTCAGTGCATTTGAAGACGAAGCATGTGCTTTAAACCCGGGCTTAAATGCAGTACAGTTGGAATCATTCACGACTACAAATTTTCAACAGTGGTTTAAGAGAAAGATTGCAGAAGACAACAATAATGAGCGTTTTAAAGATGTCATCGAAGGACCTTACAAATTGATTAGTTCATTTCCCGGCTGTATCGTCAATGGGTATAGATTTAAGGTCGATGACATAAATGAACCGACTTCAGTAAATTCTGGTATTGTCGTGTTGGGCAGTTGTTACCAAGATTTGGAGTCCAATTATTATGGACGTTTAGAGAAAGTAATTACGCTCAATTATCCCGGGGGTAAAAATGTAGTTACATTTAAATGTCGCTGGTTTGATACTGAGAAGGGTGTTAAAGTTGATCGTAACAGAATCGTCACAGTAAATATAAAGTCAAAGTTACATTCTGCTGACGTTTTTGTATTAGCCAGTCAAGCGACTCAAGTGTATTACGCATCTAATGTCGTAAATTGTAAAAGCCCCTGGTATACAGTTGTCATACCAAAGACTCGTTCATTTGATGATACTAATATGTCTGGGACAGATGAGCCATTGCAGGATGATGTTAGCAAATCCAGTCAGGTAGTCCTACATAACGACGATGTGTTGGTAGATGTCATTGACATACCTGATAATGAAAAAGTCGAGGAAGACGTGGTTGACGATGACGATAATAACGATGACGAAACTGATAATGAAGAAGTCGTGCCAGAATCCGAGGATGACTATGAAATTGATTCTGATGGGTTTGACGACGTATTAAATATAAACTTAAGAAGTATATTTTATGTAATTAAATTAATTAACTGCATATTAATTGCATATTATTTTTGTATTTCAGTAGTATATTTATGGCTAGGCATACTGGTAGCGGTCGCGCGGTGGTGGTCGTGTAGGATCCTCTGACGGTACCCAGAGCGGGTCATCATCGTCAGGTAGTAGGTTTTCTTAAATATTAATTTATTTTGCTTACTATTTGATGATAATGTTTTGGGAATTGATTTATTAACTTTAATTATTCAATTTTACTTACAGATACTGCTCGCCGACGTCCCCGAGGGACGAACCTCGGGTTATTTGGCCATCCGCCAGCCGTTGCGTATATTGTCCGCCTAGATGTCGACTCTGCGCAGTAAGTGTAAAATAGCGTTATGTTAAATTGAATTAATTAATTTTGTAAAACACATATTATAACTTTGTGTTCTTTGTTTTGTATTGTAGTATTATGGATCCTGTAGTTAAGGCCACTTTACATGCCATCTGTCTGACACACCTCCCCATTGGCTGTATGCGATTTACGCAGTACGCGCAGCATGATGCCTCCTTCATGGATACCGTGTTATGTGAATTTCACGTAAGTTATTTTAAATAATTTAAACTGTATACATACATATTACTTACACATTCCCTTTTTTTTTTCCTGATAAGTTAGTTCTTTTTCTTAGATTTATTTTAGATATGAGGAGGGCATCTCTCAGGCAGCCGGCGACGGTGTTATTATTGCACATGTCGCGAAGAACTACGCCGGCTGGTTGTAGGAGATGAGACATAGGGATGCCCGGGCAGTTGTAGACCAGCCCGGGACTACTATTCGAGACCATCGACCCGATATTGTCTCAGATGCAGCATGAGAGGTCATGTGTACTCATTGGGATGCTGACGACTTCAAAAAAAAATCAGAACAAATAAAGAAAAATCGTAGCCAGCTCCGAGTAGTACACATTATGGGTTCACGGTCATTTGAAGAAGTGAAATCGGTATGTATATATTTAGTTTACTTTAATATTCTCATAAAAATATGTACTAAATAAAGGATAAATTAAAAATTTATTTGTTAGGTCATGAGCGGTGAGTTAGGACGACCTCCCACCATGATCGAGTTCTGGGACAGAGCCCACACGCCAAAGGAATTTACTATGTCACAGGCAGCTGCAGCTATACGGGTAAGAGTTTTTATAAAGTTATGTAATAATTAGTATCATGTACTTAATAAAATGAGTCAATAAATTATCATATACATAATAAATTGCAGGACCGATTTCAGAGCCATCAGGACAAGCGTGTAACTGAGTTGCAGGCTGCTAGGGGAGATTCTACCATCACTCAGTCCGACATTAACTTATCTAGGGATGAGGAGATGGTTCTTTGGGTCGCGTCTCAAGATCCCCCCAGTAGCACTACGAGCAGATATAGAGTGTTGGAGCTGCCGAGGGTACCGACATATACATTGATCGGAGGTATTTATTGTAGTATGTTGCTCGTTAATTCAAAATTTATATTGATATTCAATATTTTTTTAATGTTATATTTAATTTTGCAGGTTCGTCGTCTAGCCAGCGTTCGAGAGGACATGTTGGACAATCTCATATGGGCGCTGGCTTGGACGACACGTTGTTCCAGCGGGTTATGGCGGCGGTGTCAGAGACGTTTCGTACGGATCCAATATTCCGTAGGCAGAGCCTACCTACCAGTGCTCGTCTTCACCAGCTTGCTCAGGACGTTGCATCAGGGGCCAGTGTCGAGAGTACGTGCATATCTCCGAAGCAGTTCGCCGCGATACAAGACGAGGTGATTCGGATGGTGACTACCCTGTTGTTGGAGGCTTTTGGCCCGATGCTGACTCAGAGCCCGACTGCACAGGTATTTTATTCAATTTAAGTTATATATTCTGTAATAATTATTTAACTGTGAATTTTTGTCTCAAGTACGGACTAATGACTGATATTTGCAATTGTATTAACAGGATGACAATTCCGAGCATGCTGGTGATGTCGATCGCGAGCGGGGGGGGGGGGGGGGGGGGGGGTGACGACGATGATTTTCATACACCACAACAGAACCGTCGATCCTCAGGCAACGATTCTTTATAGACAGCTGGTTGAACTAGTTTCATTTAGTTGTATAGATTATAATTTAACTTAATTGATTCTAATTCATCGTAATTTTGTTGAGTTTGTAAGTATTGTACTTTTAAACGATAATTTATTTTATAATATGTCGTCGTTTATATTTATATGATGCGTGTGAACATAAAGAATGGATTGTTGTTGTGTTGTTGGGATAAAGCAGGTTTGCAGGTACAAAAAATGTGATTTTAAAACCTGGCACTGAAAAAGCAAAAAGCAGATTAAAAAAATAAATTGTTATTTCCGACGGAATTATATAGTTTCGACGGAAATTCCGTCGGAATTTAGGCATTAAATGAATATATGTGCAAGTATTAAAAAACATCATTTTCGATAGAACATTTTAACTTCGACGAAAATTGCGTCGGTATTAATAGTATTATTTTGACGGACTCAAACTATTACGACGGAAATTTTCGTCCCAGATGAAAGGGAAGACCGACGGAATTATAAATGTCGACGGAATATATTCCGTCGTAGTTAAGTTAATGCTGACGGAAGTAACAACGGAAAATAATCCGTCGAAAATATTTTTGTTCCGACCAAATTCTTGACGAAATTAATCCCGACACGATTATTTTCGTCCGAATTTACGACTGAATTTTCCGTCGGTAATAACCTAAGTTCGACGGAATATCTTTATATACGACGGAATATTCCGTCGGAATTGGCCTGTTTTCTTGTAGTGGTATTTTAAGATTCATTTATCCAAATTCTAATTGTTGTTAACGTTTGAATATGTTTACATGTTCAATCACCACCGTCTTGTACAAAAACCTGTACAAAGACCACTATTAAAAGTACTTGATGACTTGGACCGTCGGATGATACTTCTAGTGTGAGTTTAATAAATAAATTTTAAGTAAGTTAACAATAGAAGTGACAAATATTTGATAGACTTACTAATAATGGGATAACAAGTAATGTCAAGACGATACCAAGAGAAACAATATACTGAACCTATCCAAATTTATAGGAGTTATCATATATTTGGCCTTGACTTATTGGATCAAGCCCAATTAGAGGTTGGCAAAATATGACATTAACAAGTATGATGTTCACTCTTGTGAGCAACTGTTAGAGTATATATATTGCCCCATATCAAATAACTTGAGAAAATATGTCCTGTACATAATGATTTGGGTCAACTCTTTTCATTACCAATTGATTTTGAGTTAAAAAGCTTGATCTCTTTATAAGGTAGACTTTGGGTCCATTTCATAAATTGTTGGTGCCTCTTTTTAATTAATAGCTTAAATACTTCTTAACATTATTCTTGTCTTTCATTCTTACCCCACTTGCTGTCCAATTCTTAAGGGCCAAAAAGACACCCACTTATTAATTAGTAGTCACTTTTCAATTAGGGTCAATCATTTATTAATTAGTAGTCACTTTTTAATTGGGTCAAAAAGTTACTCATTGGGGTAGCTCTTCAAGGCCATAATTGTCATTCTTCAATTATTTGGGCTTGTCTTATTTGGGCCTCTATATTCAGTTATGCATACTTACAACTTGGAAATATACCAGGTTACACGTGAGGGAGAGTGTTAGACTATATATATTGTTCTATATCGAATACCATGAGAAAATATGTCTAGTATATAATGACTTGAATCAACAATTTTCATTACCAATTGGTTTTAAGTGTGCAAGGTCTTGGGTTCAAATTACCCTTTATATTGATTTAATAGCGCAAATGCACTTTAACTTCTCTCTTCTCCATAAAGTTGCATTTGAGGACATAGTATTAGCATAATATAAATTGGTGGTGCTATTATAATTTCTCTTTTCTCCATAAAATTGCATTTGAGGGGGAGTATTAGTATAATATAAATTGTTGACGCCTCTTTTTAATAGCTTAAACACTTCTTAAAATTCTTCTCGTCAAATTCTTCTCGTCTTTTATTCTTACGCCACTTGCTCTCCACTTCTTAATGTTCAAAAAGTCACACACTTATTAATTAGTAGTCACTTTTCAATTGAGTAATTAAAAAGTTATTCGTGGGTTTTTTTGCTCTTCAAGGCTATGTCATTCTTCTTTGGGCTTGTCTTATGTAGGCTTCTATATTCAATCATTCACATTTACAACTCACAATTTACTCGATTACAGGTGAGTGAGAGTGTTAGAATATATATATTGTCTTATATCGAATATCTTGAGAAAATATGACTACAAGCTTTATGCTGCAAAGATCTACAAGAATCCACGAATGACATCATGGAAGAGTATTGCTACTTAATTTGAGTTCCATCAGCCCAAAATTAAGACTCTTCTTTGACTTTGTCATGTTTCTTATTAAGTTTTGTAGGACAGATAGACTTGCATAATTTTTTTAAAAGAAAAGGAAAGGAAAATAATTAAAAGAAAAGAAAATTTCAATATTTTATTATAACTTAAACAGTATAATTCTTTTTGTTTTTGATTTAGAATATTTATTTCCTCTCACATTACTACGAGAAAATATGTGAAAATAAAAGAAAAGTAAAGTGAAGAAAACAAAAGAGAAAGAAAGGGGAAAAAAAGAAAGAAAGAAGGAAATGAAATGAAATAGAAGGAAAGAAAAGTACAGAAAATAAAAGAAGGAAAAGAATAAAAAGAACAAAAGGTAAGATACGAAAGAAAGGAAAGGGAAAAGAGAAGAAAAGAAAAAGGAAAAGAAAAGAACATTCCAAATTAAAAAAGTACTCCTAATTTTTAGTTAATATTGAATATTTGAATATGTTTTACTTCTTGGTATTGATATCTAGAGAGAAGTATAAAGGAAAAGTTCTTGTTGAGTGCGGGTAGAGATGGAGCTTTAGAAAGAAGGACCAAATAATATGAGCTTTAATTTCAAGGTGTAGTACAACGAAAATCATGAATTTTAAGAGAAAAAAAATCAACAAATTTAAAAGAATGTCGAGAGGAGTCCATATCAGCTGTACTAAATAATGACTCCCATACTATCCCAACAATAAGATTATACCATGTGACAATTTTTAAAATAATTTTTTCCTTCTTAACCGGTGAGAGACTTGAATTAGACAAAATTAACTGTGTTTGGGGATATTCAAGTCAACATAACATGTCATATACATGTTTAGGATAAATGTTGACGGTATGCTTAACACATGTAAATTGGTTGAGAAATACCATTATCAATATCTTTGTGAATGAATTATTTTTTGTTCATCGTGAAATACTACTAATACCAGTTGTTGAGCTGGATATATGTGCTCATCTGAAATCAGATTTGACCCAAAAGTTAACTTATTAGGTATTTGGTCAATTAGAGCATATATGTACTCAATATTTATTTATTTTTGTATTTCGCTGTAGGACTTTACTATCACATAGTATTTCAACAATTTTAGCCCTTTCCAACATGAATTGCTGGTATTTCAACAATTTTAGCCCCCTCCCAACATGAATTGCTGGTTTCGCCATACTGCCTATCATGGCTATTTGGCTCTTGATCTAGAGCTTTTGTATTTTGTTCTATTGTCTCATATATAAATTGTTGCATCAATATATGTGGTAGTATATGTCATTCGCTGCTTTGTGCTGTGCTGCATGGCGAGGAAAAATTTGAAAAACTGTTTCTCCACCAAGTTTTTTTAAATTAAGAAATATCCCAAATTCATTCTTATTCATGCAGTTACATGTTCCAAAGTCCATTGTAAGGGCATTGATTAAAGACTTAATTGATGTTTTATCTCATCAATTAAAAGAATTAGATTTTTGTATTATTGTTTTAAAATTTATTTAAAAAAGTTCTAAAAAAACAAATTAGTGTGTAACTATCATGAAAAAAATGAGAAAGTGGGTAATAAATTATTATTTTTAAATTTATAAATGGCAAATAAAAAAATTATTTCTCAAAAAAGACAAATAAAAAAGAACATAGAATCAATTTAGACTAATTCATATCAATTTCATTGAAGGTAAAAGGGGGCCATGAGTCACATGACCACTCCAAGTCTCCAGTGAAAGAAAAAGCAGAGAGAAGTGAGCAAAAAGTAAAAGAAGAAAAAAAGAAAAAATAAAGAGTTTTTCTCCTCTCATCACTTCCCATCAAAAGAAAGAGAAACATATGTGAAATGAAAAGAAAAAGGACAGACAAAGCTAAAGGAATGGACAGGGTTCAAAGAAAAAAGAGTCTGTAGGGAAAAGATGGAAGAGTTAAATATATCATTTTATAATTAGAACTTTAAAATTAAGATCCCTTCGATATGTACTCCAGCTATAGTAACAATAATTCCCTTAATAAAAACCAAAAACATGAAAAATGAAATGATATGAAAAGTTAGGAAAAGAAAAGAAAAGAAATGATATGAGAAGTTAGGAAAGGAAAAGAAATGAAATGAAAGAAAAAATATTATCAAAAATGTTATATTAAAGAAAAAATACAAATCATTTTTTTACATTACAACATAAAAATACTCTAAGGCTACGTTTGTTTGCAAAGATTATAATCCCAGGATTATAATTCCAATACATAAATTATAATCTCAATGGTATATTTGTTTGCAAGGATTACACTTAAGATAAAACTATTAATTCCAAAAATATTTTGTTTGTTTTTAAATTTAGACTTGGAACTATTATTTCAGGTATTATAAAATGACTTAATAGTCTTGAGATTATAATTTTTGATTGAACATGATATTAAATAGTTTTGCTTATTAAGTCATATTATAATCTATGTACTAATAGTCCCAAGTCTAAATTTAAAAACAAACAAGACAAAAATGGAATTAATAATCTTATTTAGTATAATCCTTACAAATAAACATAACTTTAAAATTATAATCTATGCCTTAAAATTATAATTTCAAGATTATAATACTTGTAAACAAACATGACCTTAATAAATATAAACTCATTCCTAAAAGAAAGCATATTCCCAAAAAATGAAAAGTCAAAGAACTATCTATCTTCTTCACGTCCCTAGCTCCTTCTCTTCCTCCAAATCCAACTTTCTTCTTCACCTCTCCCTTTTCTCTTCGCTCTCTCAGTTACCCTTGTTTCGTCACCATCTCCAAGCTAATCCTCTTCTATTTGTGTAGTTTATCATTCATCTTAAATTTAGTAAACATACGCATCTCCTTTGTACCGTCCCGATTTCTAATTCTCGTTCCGGGATATATATATATATATATATATACCGATAATTTGATTGGGACAGTATACTACTTGTAGCATTTGTATTCTCAAAATTAAGTCATGTTGCCAAAGTTGGCAAATATTGCTAAACAGCGTGACCAAGAAAGACACGAAAAAGATCTGGAAGAACGAGGAATTAAAGGGGCACTTCGTCATTTTAGCCACGAGCATGAATTAATCTTAGCTGATACATCTATTCACCAAATTGGTGGGAAAAATTGTCAGGCGTGTAATGAAAAGATAAATCTTACAAATTCTACCTTTGCTGCAATGTGTTTTATATGTAGATTGTATTGGCATAAATCATGCGCAGAACTACCTCAATACATAACCCACCCATTTCATCCCCATCACACTCTCAGACAATCAGCTCTCAATCTAACAGAACATAATCATGAATGCATTTCTTGCCGTACTCTGCACGGGATTTGCATATAGGTGTTCCCATCTGTCATGTACATTTTGCCTGGACTTGAGTTGTGCTGCACTCACTCCCTCATATACTAGTCCTATCAGCATTCCTGCAGACCATAAAATTGTCTGCCCGCTAAGCAGCTTCAGCAATAGCAGCCATCACCTTATTTTATGTGATGTAAATTATACGGCGGCTCTCGAGTCCTTTTGCAGCGTTTGCGGAATAGAGTTTCCAAAACAAGTGCAGGAGGCCGCCTTATATGTTTGTCTCCAGTGCCGAATAACAGTACATGGATCGTGTGCTCATCAATTGCTGACACGGCAGATTAAAAATCATCCGATTCACTCCGAACATACTCTCGAACTCGACAGTAATATATTTGGGAAAAGGTGCTCTGCCAAGCATATCGACTTTGGAAGTATATACTACGGGTGTTCAAAGTGTTATAACTTTAAACTGCATCCTATTTTGGCCACAACCACCACTGCTGTTGTTCATGAGCACAATAACCACAACAACAACCACCAGATCATCGGCCACATCCATCCTGTCATTCATCTCAATTTTCATCCACACAAGTTTGTTCGACTTTTGTGCTTTGCATGCCAGGACGCCATTAAAGACGACTCTGTCATCTGTTTTTGCCGCAAATGCAGTGTATTCTTGCACAAATCATGTGCTACATTGCCCCGTCAAATCCAACACCCCTGTCATCTGCAACACCCTCTCACCGTCTTTGATAACCCGCAAGAGAACAAAACAAAAAGATTTTTTGTTAAATGTGTGGCGTGTTAGTGCGTAATTGAAGGCTATTTTTATGGATGTGATGCGTGTCACTTTTATTTACATTGTAAATGTGCAATGGAGTCGATGTTTTACCCTCCCATAAAGTCTGAAAGTCACCGTCACCCTCTTGTTTACTTTAAATCTGGGCTTAAAAGCAACAAGAAGCACTGCCAAGGTTGCCAACCAAGTGATGATTGGGAGCCTGACAACCCTATCTTCAGTTGTCGTGAGCTGTCTTGTAATTTCTATGTCCATGCCCATTGTCTTCCAGAATCAGAATTACCTTTTGTAGTGAAAAACATACATCACTTACATACCCTCAATCTAACCTATTCTGAGATCACAGATAGTCGTAACGATGGTTCTGACTTCGAATTATATTGTGATTCTTGTGAAGAAAGACGAAAGCCAAGTATGCCAACTTATTATTGTGAAGACTGTCTCTTTGTGGCTCATGTTGATTACAATATCTCCGAGGTATGTACGTACCTTAACCGCATGTCTACTTTCACACATGATCTTGTATACTTCAGTATCGTGTAAAATGCAAAACTAACTATTGTACTTTTAGTCTATTTAAATATTGTGTTTCTTTTTGTTGGTCAATACAAAATAAACCGTCTACTATAGAGAAAATTGGATGACAAACTTTTTTATGACAACTAGGCATCGACTATACTATGACATATAAGTAAGCCAAAATAACACTAAAAAGAAAATTGGATGACAAACTTTTATATGACAACTAGGCATTGACTATCCTATGACATGTAAGTAAGCCAAAATAAGACTAAAAAAGTCTATTTGGATATTGTGCTCATTTTTGCTTGTCAATGCAAAAATTTGTTTTCATCAAGATTCAAACTCAAAACCTCAACCTCATAACCTTAAGTAACTACCCAACTATGATACATGATATTGTTAAAAATGAGATAACATAAATTATATTTATACAAGTTTATTCATTTAAACCAAAAGAAGAAAAGATAAATAAGTGGATAAATATTTTAACTTTTTATAATATTAATAATACTATTTGTCAGTTTAGTAATACAATATAGTAATAAAATTATGATGATAAATTGAAAAAAAAATTGTATTATTTTATATTATAAATAAAGATATTAATTTAATCATTTAAATCTTTTTATAAAAATATTAATTTTATATAATAATAATACAATTTTTTTTTCAATTTATCATCATAATTTTATTTCTAGATTGTATTACTAAACTGACAAATAGTATTATTGATATTATAAAAAGTCAAAATGTTTATCCACTTATTTATCTTTTTTATTTATTTAAATGAAGTAGCTTGTATAAATAAAATTTATGTTGTCTCATTTATAACAATATCATGTAACTCAGTTGGTTAGTTGTTTAAAATTATGGAATTTTAAAAAAAAAATATTAGTCTTAGTTTGACTTACTTACATAGCAAAAAAAATTAGCCTTAGTTTGGCTTACTTACATGTCATCATTACCACGCAGAACAGTCAATGCCTACGTGGCTTACTTACATAGCAAATTTATTAGGGAAAATTTTAGACTTACCCGTTTTTCTTAATCATTTTTTTTACTCGTATATAAGACAAATGAGTTTGGTCTACTCATTTGGGTTAAAGACAAAATTAGGTAGGGCCACACTCATGTCTTATATGTGGATAAGAAAAGTGGATAAATATAGAATGACTCATTTATTTGTATTAGTTTAACTTACTTACATGTCATCATTGCCACGTAGGACAGTCAATACTTAGTTGTCACATATCCAAGTTTTTCTATATAGACCAAGAGCATAGTGGTTAGTTTTGCATTTTACTCCTTCAATGTCATCATTAATTGTGAGAAAATAAAGTCTAATTATTTTGCGAAATTTAAACTAAGACACTTACAAGCATTATTTCTTTAAAATGTTTTCAATATGAAAGATCTTTATTGATTACTTACGACATTAATTTGAGTCATTATAGGTAATAAATCATTTTGTGAAAAATTCAACCGTTACGGTAGAGCTTGGGAACATATCATATAAAGGAAAATCAAAGGCGAGTATAAAGCGGCTTGTATATGTGAAATCAGGAACATCAAAAACGGGTGGGGCAGTGCTTGATTTAGATACAGAAATTGCTATAAAATCAACAGAATTGGGCCAATTTCAAACAGAATTTGGCTCACTTAAAGCAAAATTGGACCAGCTAGCACAGGAGATTAAGAAAAAATCTGCAAAACTGCACAAGCTTAAGCTGAGGTGAGCTCAACTTCTTGGATGATCATAAGCACATTTGTAACTGCAGTGTAACCAGAATAATATTTTTATTTTTGGTTTGTTATGCTTTGCTTTTTGTGAAATAATGAAATGCCTCTTTGCAGACTATCTGTGGCATGTACTACCTATTTTTTTTATTCTCCCTCTTCCTAATTATCTATTATTTTATTTGAAACCCAATCTTTTTTATTTTTTATACACTTAATTATCGGAAAAACCATTAAACTTATGTTAAGCTACCAAAAAAAACATACAAACTGATACTTCCAAACAATCGTCAAAAGTACCCAAATTTTGACTAAACCCGAAACCATGGTTAATTGGAGTATGTCATCTGACGTGTATATACGAGTTAGAATAAAAATATTTTTTATTACCTTATTGATGACGTGGCTCCATTTATTTAACTTTTGACTTGCGAAAAATTAAATTAGACATTTTTAAATTTAAAAGTAATTATTATTTAATAAAAAAATAAAACCAAGTCACGCCCAAAGCACGTGACCTGTCATTTACCTTCTGTTACCAAATCTATTATCTATTATATATATTAAAATGCAGTACATAGACACCATCAATTGACAAGTGTCATTCACACAATCCGCCACATCTCTTATATCAAATTAAAAAAAATTCCTTACATATAAACTAACGAAAACGCATTCAATTTTTATAATTCCTAAAATCACTACAAATCTAAACTGATATGATATTTACCAACTAATTTAATTTCTCAATATTATAACATTAAAATTATAAATTGATATTTTTTAATTAAGCAAATACTAATAATACAGTATCTTTCTCATATTAAACAAATACTAACAACTACTATAGTATTTTTTTAATATTATCTCATAGTTGAATTATTGATTTTTTTTCCTAATATTTTTAATTTCATTCTCATTATCCAAATCTAAACTGATATTTTAATCAATCCTACATTAATATGTTAATTTGATAATCCCCAAAATCACTACAAATCTAACCTAATATGATATTATCAACTAATTTAATTTCTCAATATTACAACATCAAAATCATAAATTGATATTTTTTAATTAAATAAGTACTGCCAAAATCGGGATTGTTATTATTTTTTACAAATGTAAAATAATTGTTATTATTTTTTACAAATCTAAACTGATTAATTACTCCCAAATTAAACGTATCTTTTTTAATTTTCAAACACTGATTTTTATATCCTAAAATCACTACAAAATTATATTTATAATGTTATCTCATACTTCAACTATTGATTTTTTTTAAATATTTTTCTTATTATCCAAATCTAAATTGATATTTTAATTAATCTTATGTCAATATGTTGATTTTATAATTCCCAAAATTACTATAAATCTAAATTGATATGATATTTATCAATTATGGCTCCTTGCTGTTGGAATGGATAGGGAATTGGGTCCTAAATACAGATAAGGCTAAGGGGACCAGGAAAATGTTCTATGGAAGATTCATTAGCATTCTCCTTAGATCATTATTGGGGGATTTAATTGAGCATGATGAAGGAGAAGCCCTCAATACCAACAAAAGGATTACCCAGAGACTCTTTGACAACTGGAGGAGGAACCCAGTTGAAAATAGGAAACTATCTCGGTCAGGGGATAGTGAAGGAACGCAGAGTGGTGCAGGACCATCACTTCTGAAGAACACTCCTGCTGAAGAAGAATCTCAGGAGGTTAGCAGGCATTCTCCGGGTCTTGTCAGAAGAAGGAAAGGAAAAAGAGCTCTTGAGCTTGAAGAACCTCAAGGATCTTCAAATGAGGCTCCTGTTACTGCTCTTGAAGAAAAGGCTGCCTCAGGGGATGAAAGTTCAGATCTGCGAAGAGAGACTCGCAGCAAATATGAAGCTGAAGAGGTCATTCCAAAGGAGCCAAGGAAAAAGAGAAGAAGGCTAGTAAAGTTAGCCGACAAAACTCAGTAGCTAAGGGGGAGCTACTTGAAAGACCTGACCTTACTCCAGGAGAAAAGGAGTCATCTGAAGCAGTTGAGCCTATGGATGCTCAAACTGAGGGGGAGCTTCCAGTTGTTCCTGAGCCAGCAGATGCTCTGGCTGAGGGGGAGACTCAAGATGACATTTCAATCCCTACAACCACAATGAATGATGATGAAGAGGATGACATTGAAATAGTGGCCGTTGGAAGAAATGAGCAAAGGCACCTTAACTTTAACTGCCTGATAAAATTCTTGCCACTAATGCCATTCCACCGAGCTCTGGTGCACAATGCATGGGATCGACTCTTCTGGACCTTCAAAGCATATCCAAATGTGGTGATTATTGCTCAAGGCTATCCTCAGAATCTGTTCTTTGCCCAGAAGCTCATCTCTTGCAGCCCCTTTTCACAAACTTTAGGGCAAAAGGTACATTTTATTCCTCTAACCCTCATTCAAATTCATACACCTTCACAAATGTTCAATAATTTGAGGAGTCCTCAAGTACTCATACTGCATCAAGCTCTACGACCCACACTTCCCCGATCGTAGAGTCCCCTCCATCTACGATTGGTGGTCAAGAAAGCTTACATGATCAAAACGTAGAGTGCCCCCCATACTCTCCTGAAATTCTGCCTACTCAGCAAACAATTCCTCCGGCTCCATCTTCAAGACTCCTGTTAACTCATAAGGATATTCCCTCCACCTCTGGTCACGAATACTTTCATATTCCAAGCTCTACGGCTGACCAGGGACAATCATCTCAACTTCTCCAGGAAATTTTAGACAAGGTATCTCGGCTTCCTACATATGAGGGCTTAACTGACTTGACAAGCCATATCCATACAGAGATACAAAACGACCTGGCATCGAAATCCCACAACCTTCAACGTAGAATGGACGATATCATTGATGCTGCCAATGGTCTCTCTACTAGTCTGAATAATCAATTTTCCACAAGATTGAGGCAGCTAATGGCAGCAGTTTCTGAAAATCTCCAAGAAAGGGATAAAATTATTTTGGAAGCCTTGAACTCACATCAGCAGGCCATTGTTATTCTTCAAGAAACCAATGATAAATCTATCACCCTCCTCAGTAATGAAATCATTGCCTTGAAGAACTCTCCCATAGAACAAAAACATCGGTCGAATGACACTTTGTCATTGGTGGAGCAAAAACAGATCATGGCTGACGAAAGACTCCAAGCCCACCAAGATGATGTAGCTGCCACTAAGACCCAACTTCAAGAAATCATTCAGGGTATCCAGCAGCTTTCAGAACAGGTAGCAACAATTAATGATGCCAACAAGGGGGAGAAGAAACTGAGCATAGCAGAGCAAACAAGAACTAGCTCAGACTACAGCAGAAGAGGCAGAGCACCTCAAGGAATGAGGATGGTTCAAACTTCAATATATCCTCCTAGATTTGAAGCAGTACCATCTCGTCCCAGACCGAAGTTAACTGCAAGACCTTCTTCCTCATCAATGAGGCCTTCTAGCTCTCAGGAATGGTTTCAAATTAAAGAAGAAGAAGCTGTGTTAAGGGAAGAAGAACTGAGAAAAGTTGAAGAAGAAAGGAGAGCATTCTTCAGGCAGAGGGAATAAGAAGGAAGAAGACCTCATAGCAGAAGGAGATAAGTTTTTTTTTATTTTTTTATTTTTCTGTTGTTTTCTCAATTGTATCGTCTGACAAAAACATCAATAAAATTCATATTTTTCTCTAGAAAGTACAGCTGCTCACTGTATGATTAGGCATTCAATTACTCTTGCATTTTGCCTATTTTAATATGATCAAATCACTATCTGTTAATAATGTTGTCATCATCAAATTGGGGGAGATTGTTGAACATTGAATGATTAAATTTGATGATTAGAAATAATGTACAAGGGCTGTATTAGATAAGATCAAAACTGTTAGGTTGATCTATTGTTAATTGTATAAAAGTCTTGTGTGTTGTACTAAGACTTAGATAGATCAAAACTGTTAGGTTGATCTGTTGGTGTAATAAAATCGTAGAAAGAACTCTACGATTTGTGTCAAGGAAACTCTACGATTTGAACAGACTCTACGATCAAGGCAACCAATCGTAGAATGGACTCTACGACTGTGATTCAGAAGACTCTACGATCAAGGCAACCAATCGTAGAATGGACTCTACGATTGTGGTCCAGAAGACTCTACGACCAAACAGACTATGTTCTTTACGAGAAACCTTAAATTGAACTCTACGATCAACAGTCTAACAGTTGAGTAAACTCTACGATGATCAGTAAGAGATGATCCTTTACAGATCAATCACGTCAGCAAGGATATTCGTGGAGTTGATCATATAAGATCGTTGAGCAAAAAGGCAAGAGACATCACGTTTCTCAGATCAGGAGCCATTCTATTCAAGTATTCAATCTTCATCAAAGTAACCAAAAAGGAAGCCTCTTCAAATCGATCAAGTCAGAAAAGTCAGGAGTCTGACCCAAGCGCACTATGGAACAGAAAGAAGACTTTCAAGGCAGAAAAGTCAGAGGACTGTGTCCTATCAGTCCTATAGTTTGGAAGGACCAAACGACTCTATAAAAGTTAGTGGGAACCTACGACTGACATATCTGTCCCAAAGGAAAAAGGAAACAACCTTCCATTGACTAACAGGTCAGATCAAATAATATCTCATCAGAGCTTTAATGAGCTATATTAATGTAATATTCAGCAACTCTCCTCTGTGAGGTAACGGAAAGAAATACAAGTTCAAGCAGATGATCCAACGGGAAGAAATCTGAAGCCCTTACTTCTTAAATACTAAGATCAGCAAAAGAAAAAAATGCAGCACTGCACAAAAAGAAAAACGCAAGAAGTGAAAAAGATTGAACTGATAAGAAAGCCTGCATTGCTACTAAGCCCTTCAAACACTCAAGCTGATAAGCAACTTAGTAGCAAATCCAAATATACATCAATCCAGAAGAGTTCTTTGTGAACCAGTGTAAGCAAGTCTGTTAGACTTGGAGAGTTCTTTGTGAACTAGTGTAAGCAAGTCTGTTAGACTTGTAAAGTTCTTTGTGAACTAAAATTCCAAGACTGCGGGTCTTGAAGGAATCTTAGTGATTCAGATATTGTAAAAGTATCCTTAGTGGATTTGCTGCTGGAAGAGCAGAACAGTGGAGTAGGAGTATTGTGTGCTCTGAACCACTTAAAACCTAGAGTCTCTCTCATTCTGTCTTTCATTTGCTATATCTGCCATATAATTGTTTGTTGAATTATTAATTTAACATTTCAAGAAAAGAATAACTAAATCATATTCCGCTGTGTTAAACTTCTGTTTAAGAATTAATTAAGTGAGATCTTTTCAAATAGAAGAAATTTTAAAAGAATCTATTCAACCCCCCTTCTAGATTTCTATTGTGTCATTGGGAACTAACAATTGGTATCAGAGCAGGTTCTCACATCTAAAGCCTTACAAGCTTAAGTAGATCAAATGGCACTCAACAAGAATGGATCGGAACTCGGTGGAGGTAACAGACCACCTATGTGTAATAAAGAAAAATTTGCTAACTGGAAAGTTCGTATGCAGGCTTACATGGATGCTATAGATGATGAACTGTTCGAGACAGTGATGAATGGGCCATTCATACCAATGAAGCTTGCACTATCAACTGAAGATCCAAGCAAGCTAGTAGCAAAGAAAAGAGACAAATGGACAGACAATGAAAAGAAGGATGTTCAAAGAGACAAAAGGGCTAAGAACATCTTGTTTCAATCTCTGGATGATGATCTATTTGAGAACGTTGTCAACTGCAAGACAGCTCAAGAGGTATGACAAACTCTGTTGATCATGCATGAAGGAACAGAAGAAGTCAGAGAAAATAAACAATCACTGCTTGTTCAGCAGTATGAGATGTTCACCCACATCTCTGGTGAAAACATTACAGCCACCTACGAGAGATTTAACTTGCTACTAAACTCTCTCAGATCTTATGGAAAAATCTATCCAAACAGAGATCTTATCATTAAATTCATGAGATCTTTGCCAAGCAAATGGGATACCAAAACCACAGCCATCCGAGAGTCAAAGAACTTGCACGAGATGACTGTACAACAGTTATATGGAAATCTTCTCACCTATGAGCTGGAGCTAAATCAAAGAGCAGAAAATCTATCTGGTGAAAGAAAGAAGGAGAAAAACATTGCTCTTAAAGCCTCAACCTCAACTCACAGGAGCAATCACAAGGATATCTCTGACTCTGACAAAGATGAATCAAATGATGATGAAGGAGCTGCCATGCTAGTCAGACATTTTAAAAGATTCATCAACAGAAATAGACCTCAGAAGTTCAGAAGCAACAGCAGCAAAGAACAAGCAAATGACCTTTGCTACAATTGCAAAAAGCTAGGTCATTTCATTGCTAAATGTCCAAAACCCTTAAGAGAAGAGGTGAAGAGGGACAAATCAAGAGCAAATCCAAAAAGAGAATTCAAAAGCTTCCACAAACAAAAGAAGAAGGACAAAAGCTTCATAGCTGAAGGCTCCTGGAGTGACTCAGAAGAAGAACTAAATTCTGAGTCAAGTGATGATGAAGAGCCACAGAAGGCCAACCTGTGCTTAATGGCAAATGAAGAAGGAAGCAGCAAAAAGGAATTCATCATAGATGAGGTATTTGATTTCTATTCTCCTGATTTAAGCATTGATGATCTTAGAGAAGGCATGCATGACTTAATGACAGAATTGCACAAATATATAAAATTGTTTAGAAGGTTATCTAAAGATTACTCTCATCTAAAAGAGGATAAAGAAAAAATAAGCATGGAATTAGAAGCCTCAGTTCAAACTGCAAAACTTTACTCTAATCTTGAAACTGAGAATAAAAGACTAAAAGAGATAAATGAGTTGAGCACTTATAAAGAATCCTCACTAGTCTCCAAGATTCAAGAACTAGAAAATACTATTTCTATGTGGAACAAGTCTAGTTCGTCTATGGACACCCTGATCTCAAGTCAAAGAGATGTGACTGATAGATCAGGATTGGGATTTGAGAATTTATTCTCAGAACCCAATATGGAGAAGTCAAAGGAAATAAATGAAGGAAAATCCTTTAATTTTAATAAATGAATTGTGTTCATCAAATCCTCAGATTCTACCACCCATCCACATTCTGCTAAACCTACAATCAGTTTTAACATAACTCACACAGGTCTTGGATTCAGAAAATTGAAAAATAAGTCAAGCAAAACTCACTCTACGAATCATGAGAATCGTAAAGTAGTATGGAAGCAGAATGTAGATCAGCAAAAGACTATGAGAAATCATAATCCATACAAGTCCTGGACGAACAAAAAGTCACAAATACACATATATCATTATCAATATCATATTAATCATAGGCACCCTTATAAAAATGATAAATATTTGTTGAGATATCATAGAATGCAAGGATCTAAAATCAAACAGATTTGGGTCCCAAAAGGTACTAACAAAGAAGGAACCAAACAGATATGGGTACCAAAAAGAAGATTGATTTGTTATGCAGGTAAAGAGATCCATCTGGTATCTTGACAGTGGATGCTCACGGCACATGACAGGAGATAAGGCTCTTCTATCAGAGTTTAAAGAAAAAGATGGACCTGCTGTTATTTTTGGAGACAACAACTCAGGGAAAACTAGGGGTTATGGCTCAACTGGAAATGGTGCAATATCTTTCAGTAAAGTGGCATATGTTGAGGGACTAAAGCACAACTTGCTAAGTATAAGTCAGCTCTGTGACAAAGGACATCAAGTCACCTTCCTCAACAACCAATGCTAAGTTAGAGACTTGAAAACTAATTCTCTAAAGCTAGAAGGAGTTCGAGAAGGAAATGTCTATGTGGTTAATCTTGCTAAATTAAGTTCAGAAAAAACTGTCTGTTTTCTTGCTAAAGCCTCTGAAGATATGTGCTGGCTCTGGCATAGGAGGTTATCTCATCTTAACTTCAAGAGCATTTCAAAGCTTGCCTCCAAAGATCTAGTAAAAGGATTGCCAAAGTTAAACTTCATTACAGAAAAGCCCTGCAAAGCTTGTCAGTTTGGAAAGCAAACAAGGACGTCATTCCAAAGCAAATCAGCAAACTCAAATGATAGAGCTCTTCAACTACTTCACATGGATTTATTCGGACCAGTATCTACGACTAGCCTCGGAGGAAAGAGATACTCTCTAGTTGTAGTTGATGACTACACCAGATATATATGGGTATTCTTTCTAAGCTCTAAAGATGAAACCATTTCACATCTCATCAAGCTCTTCAGACTGATCATGAATGAAAAAGGCGAAAAGATCAAGGCCATCAGAAGTGATCATGGACGAGAATTTGATTTCTCAGAAATGGACCTGTTCTGTGAAGAAAATGGAATAAATCACAACTTCTCAGCCCCAAGAACGCCTCAGCAAAATGGAGTAGCAGAAAGGAAGAATAGGACTCTTATTGAAGCAGGAAGAACCCTCTTAGCAGCAGCTTCTCTCCCTGAATATTTCTGGGCTGAAGCCATCAGTACTGCATGTTACACTCAAAACAGGTCACTCATACACTCAACATTGAAGAAAACTCCGTACGAATTATGGAAAGGAAGAAAACCAAATATAAGTTATTTTCATGCATTTGGTTGCATGTGCTACGTACTCAACAATGGCAAGAAGCATCTTACCAAATTCCAGCCAAAATCAGATGAAGGAATCTTCCTTGGTTATGCAACAGATAGCAGAGCATTTAGAGTGTTCAACAAGGAGTCACTAACTGTCGAAATCTCCATCCACGTCACATTCGATGAATCAGATCCTGAAAAGAAAGGATCACCATTCAACGAGCCAGCAGACACAAGCTCAACGATCGAAGAACTCAAAATCGTAGAGTCCGACTCTACGACCATGGAACCAGCGACAGAAATCGTTGAGCTAGGAGAGGAAATCGTAGAGCACACCACATCAGACATTGGAACTCTACGATTAGAACCAGAAGCTGATTTAGAGGAACTCAGACAAGAAGGCACCAGAACAGACGTCCCTAGCAGAATAAAATGGACCAAAGATCACACTCAAGATCTTATTATTGGAGATCCAAACACTGGAATCAAGACTAGAGCTGCAACCTCTAATGAATGCTTTTACCTAAGCTTTCTCTCTCAAGAGGAACCCAAGAAGATTGAAGAGGCCTTTGGAGATTCAAGTTGGATAAAGGCTATGCAAGAGGAGCTAAATCAATTTGAAAGAAGCAAGGTCTGGAGATTAGTGGCCAGACCTCAGCATAAACCTGTCATTGGCACCAAATGGGTTTTCAGAAACAAGATGGATGAAAATGGTGTGATAACAAGAAACAAAGCAAGACTAGTGGCCAAAGGTTACTCTCAAGAAGAAGGAATTGACTACGATGAAACATATGCTCCAGTTGCCAGGTTGGAAGCCATAAGGATTTTCCTTGCCCATGCTGCTCACATGAAGTTCAAAGTCTTCCAAATGGATGTCAAGAGTGCTTTTCTAAATGGGGAGCTCCAAGAAGAAGTTTACGTGGAACAACCTCCAGGTTTCATCAATCCAACTTTTTCAAATTATGTTTATAAATTAGATAAAACACTATATGGTCTAAAACAAGCAACTAGAGCATGGTATGAAACCTTGACTAACTTTCTCATTGAAAAGGGATTTACTAGAGGAAGAATTGATACTACCTTATTTTTGAGAAAACATAAGGATAAGACACTGCTAGTTCAAATTTATGTAGATGATATCATATTTGGTTCCTCTGATGAAAAATTATGTGAAAGATTTGCCAAGCTTATGCAGAGCAAATTTGAAATGAGCATGATGGGAGAACTCAACTTCTTCCTTGGACTACAAGTGAAGCAGACTGATGAAGGCATATTCATTAATCAAGCCAAATATATCAAAGACTTATTAAAGAAATATGGCATGGAATCTGCATCTATCATGAAGACTCCTATGCCACCTGCCACCAAGCTTGACAAAGATGAAAATGATTTCAGGCTAACCCCAAAGAGTCTCATCTATTAGCTGTGAAAAGAATTTTCAAGTATCTTAAAGGAACTCCAAATTTAGGATTATGGTATCCCAAGGAGTCCTCCTTTGATCTTGTGGGATACTCAGATGCTGACTATGCAGGATGCAAAATAGACAGAAAAAGCACAAGTGGAACTTGCCAGATGCTTGGCAACAGACTTGTTTCTTGGTTTAGTAAAAAGCAGAACTCAGTATCGACATCTACTGCAGAAGCTGAATATATAGCCGCAGGCAGTTGCTGTGCACAAATCCTATGGATGAAGACTCAGCTTGCAGACTATGGGAACAAAAGTGTGCAAGGAAAGTAATGGACATGCTCAACTCAGTCAACAATTGTCAAGGATCGTAGAGTATGCTTAAGATCGTAGAGCTCACTCGACGATCATCAAGCCAAGAATTGTAGAGCTTACTCAACGACTTTCAATCCAAGGATCGCAGGGTATTCCTCAATCGTAAAGACAACTCTACGAAAAACAAAAGAATCGTTGTGTAACTAAGGATCGTAAAGCTCTGAGGAACTAAAGGTAAAATGGTCATCAACCAACTGAAATGATCCTATCAGAACTTGACACGTATCTCAGCAAACATAGAGGGAAGTTTTAAATACTTTGAAAACTGCACGTCGTTCATTTCTTCAAAGTTCAAAAATCTATATCTCTCTCTCTTTTCTCTCTCAATCCCGAACCCTAAGTTATCATTTCTCAGATAAACCGTTCTTCTCGTTTCAGAAAATCTATCAAATGGCACCTGCTCAAGTTATTTCTGGAAATGAGCTCAACTTTGAAGCCTTCGATACAGCAGATAAGCAGTTCAAAAGAATACTCCAGTTGCTAGATAAAGCTGGACTGCGAGAAGCGTTGGGAACAAATATAAGGATTCTATCAAAGCTTGTTCGAGAGTTCTACGTAAATGGATCCTATGCTAACGAAACTCTAACCACCACTGTAAAAGGAGTTCAGCTCAACCTCACTGCCGAAGAATTCAACCTAGCCCTAGGTTTCAAATAAGGGGGCCTAACATCTCTAAGTATGGTAAGCACCGAAGAAGGGCTGAGAAGAATGCACCATTAAAAGAATCCAGGACTGAAAGGGTTGAAGAAGAAAGAATTTCCTCAGAAATACGAGTTTTTAGCTGATGTTGTAGGAAAATGCCTCCTCTGTAAAGATTCAGCCCATGACTCAGTCAGTGAGATACAGCTGAAAATAATGACAGCCATAGTTAAAAAGACAAACATCAACTATGGCTCCTTGCTGTTGGAATGGATAGGGAATTGGGTCCTAAATACAGAAAAGGCTAAGGGGACCAGGAAAATGTTCTATGGAAGATTCATCAGCATTCTCCTTAGATCATCATTGGGGGATTTAATTGAGCATGATGAAGGAGAAGCCCTCAATACCAACAAAAGGATTACCCAGAGACTCTTTGACAACTGGAGGAGGAACCCAGTTGAAAATAGGAAACTATCTTGATCAGGGGATAGTGAAGGAACGCAGAGTGGTGCAGGGCCATCACTTCTGAAGAACACTCCTGCTGAAGAAGAATCTCAGGAGGTTAGCAGGCATTCTCCGGGTCTTGTCAGAAGAAGGAAAGGAAAAAGAGCTCTTGAGCTTGAAGAACCTCAATGATCTTCAAATGAGGCTTGTGACGCCCCCAAATCTGGGCCCACACAGCCCAAACTTGAGTCGTCAAAATACTACAACAAAATTATTACAACAAAGCACAACGTACAACAATACAGTGTATAATAATACACAACTAAGTCTTCACTATTATTGCCACACTATTTTACAAAACGTGAAGACTATGACAGCTATTCCTCGGACCCTCACTCCATTCCCCGGCTAGACCCTGTTATGTTTTCATCTCCTGTTGAAAAACAATGGAACAAAAGAAAGGGTGAGCTCAAATAGCCCAGTAAAGAATATCATGACTAAGATAATGACGAATAAATTATCATTAGTCTTCAACAGTTGAGTTCTTGATAGATTACAATAGACTACAAGGTTTATATCAAAAACTGCAGTTAAATTCTTAAACAACGTTCAGATCAATAATAGCAGCGGAATGAGTAATCTATTAGAAGAATAATGCAGACTATAATGTCCACTCGGTTCTCTTTTTAGGAAAAACATCATCAACTTTTATCATCTGAAATATCATTAGTCAAGATAATACAAATTCACAGTTCCTGATCATAATCATGCACATCAACAGTTCATCTTTGTACTACGGGCCAAAGATATTCAATATAGCACCAACGGTCATGATTATACCAGATTCAGCCTTTGGTCATAATCATACCAAACAACAATTCATCTTTGCACTACGGGCCAAAGAGAACATTCACCACGTGCCATAAAAGACACCGAACAGATGTATCGCCTTTAACCTATTATATCGCCTTTAACCTATCATCTGTTCAACAAATATATCACATCTGTGCCCCCGGCCACAGATATTCACAACAGCTTGATTTTTGGATGATTAGAATGATATAAATGATGAACAGAAGAAATAGGATAACAATAAGTATCGGAAGTTTACTTTGTACAGATTCAAATAATGTCCAAATTGTCAACATGATGTGGAGTGAAATTCAAGATCCACAGTTCAGAATAACGGTTACAATTCAATAGAAAGGTTCACGTAAATAGGAAGGTTCAGTTGAAATAATGAAGTTCAACTATTATGGAACATATAATATTTTCAGGAATTATAGAAGCAATAGTTCCATAATAAATTTCGATTTAGGAGTATGAAAGAAAATAATATCCCTTACCGTAGCAGGTTTGATTAACAAAAGGTGAAGGAAATTAATACAAAGGGTTATTCACCAACAGGCGGCAATCCGCTCCGTAAGGTTATTCCCACAATTTAATAGAATTTGAGTACAAAGAGTTATTCACCAAACAGGCGGCAATCCGCTCCGTAAGGTTATTCTCAGAGATTAATAATAAATGAATACGAAAGGTTATTCACCAACAGGCGGCAATCCGCTTCGTAAGGTTATTCCCACAATTTAATAGAATTTGAGTACAAAGAGTTATTCACCAAACAGGCGGCAATCCGCTCCGTAAGGTTATTCTCAGAGATTAATAATGAATGAATACGAAAGGTTATTCACCAACAGGCGGCAATCCGCTCCGTAAGGTTATTCCCACAATTTAATGGAATTTGAGTACAAAGAGTTATTCACCAAACAGGCGGCAATCCGCTCCGTAAGGTTATTCTCAGAGATTAATAATGAATGAATACGAAAGGTTATTCACCAACAGGCGGCAATCCGCTCCGTAAGGTTATTCCCACAATTTAATACATGGAAATAAAAGGCACGTCTTATGAGTAAGGAAGAAACAATATTATTATCGAGAATCAAATAATGATAATCCCTTACCATAGTATGTTTGAATAATGGAAGATGAAAAAGATGGTATCCCTTACCTCAACACGTGACTGGATATTGATTTAAATGAGGTTGATTAACTTGAACAGTACACGTATACTTATAGATCTTCACAAATACTCAAGATGACTTAAGCACACTTAGAGAGAACTTTCACAAGAAGTATTTAGAGAGAGAAAGAAAGAACAAGTAAGGAAGTTTATGAAAAATCCTTAAGTTAAGGCTTCTATTTATAGCCAAAAATCTTATCATTCATTTAATCTAAACCATTCATTTAAAGATCATCTTTTAATCTACACCATCCATTTCAAATATTATATTATCTTTAATCTACACCATTCATTTCATATCACCTAATAATCACCTAACTTTATATTATAAACAAATCAATTTAATTATTCAACAATAATTCACACTTTAATCTACACCATTCATTTCATATCACCTAATAATCACCTAACTTTATATTATAAACAAATAACTTTATCAATTCAATTATTATGACTAATTATTATAAATACAGTATAGTTAGCTCTTAGATATCAAGTCAATAAATTAATGAAATACAACTGTTTAAATAACATCATAATAGAGATAACAATAATGTAAAATAAAGCATACGTTACTGTGTAATGACAATTATTGATTCAATAATGTGAATTACTGTGCATATGTTACTGTGACAATTATTAGGTTCAATAATTTAAAAAAGTGCAACAACAATTATTGACTCAATGATATAAAATACAGTGTAATGACAATTATTAAATCAATAATGCAAAATACTGTGTAACAACAATTATTGAATTGATAATATAAAATATTATGCAGTGACAATTATCGATGAAATGATGCGTAACAGTTACGGTGTCAATTATCAGACCAAAAATATGAGACACTATGCAATACCGTGTATTACTGTAGAGTACCGAGTGCTACAGAAAATACCAATAACTATCGTATGCTACTATTCTTTTATCACCGGTATTTTAACAGTTCCGTTGACTATTTTTATTTAAAAAGGTTATTTCTGTCGTTTTCTATATCCGACAAATATTCCGATGTGGGGTCCACCAATAATTTGTTATTTCGGCGCCGTCGGACCAAACGAATATTCCCCGACCAAACGAATATTCCCCGACAAAGCGAATATTGTCCGACAAAATAAAATTTGCACATAACATCCTTAACTTTTAACTTTATCGATTTAACCACTTACTGTTTCAAAAAAAATATATATATGAAGAAAAATTAAATTTTGTATTTCATAAAATTCGGGGTCTTACAACCTCCCCTCCTTATGAAATTTCGTCCCCGAAATTGACGTACCTGACATATCGAAGAGGTAAGGATACTTAGATTTCATCTCAGATTCTAGCTCCCAGGTCATTTCCTCAGTATCTTGGTTCCTCCATAAAACCTTAACTTGAGGTATAACCTTTGAGCGTAGGATCTGCTCCTTCTTATCCAGGATCTTAACAGGTACTTCCTCGTATGTTAAATCCTCTGCTATAACGTCTGGTTCTAACTCAATGACGTGGTTTGGGTCCTTCACATATTTACGTAACATAGATATGTGAAAAACGTTATGGATGCGAGACATACTTGGTGGTAGGGCTAGTCTGTAGGCTATGGTTCCTATTCGATCGAGGATTTCAAATGGGCCAATAAATCGAGGGTTGAACTTTCCTCTCTTTCCGAATCTCGTAACCCCTTTCCATGGAGAAACACGTAAGAATACATGATCTCCGACGTTGAAACTTTCGTCTCTCCGATGAAGATCAGCATAACTCTTTTGTCGTTCTTGTGCGGTCTGTATTCGTTGTCGGATCATTTGGATCTTTTCGGTCGTCAAGCGTACCAACTCGGGTCCCAACAATTTTTCTTCTCCTACCTCATTCCAACATATTGGAGAGCGACACTTCCTTCCATACAATGCCTCGAATGGAGCCATGCCTATGCTTGCTTGGTAACTGTTGTTGTAAGAAAATTCCACCAACGGCAAGTACTTATCCCAACTTCCTTTGAAGTCTAATACACAAAGTCTCAAAAGATCTTCGAGGGTCTGGATCGTCCTTTCCGATTGTCCGTCCGTTTGAGGATGGTATGCAGAACTAAAACGTAGTTCAGTGCCCATAGCTTTTTGTAGACTGATCCAAAAGCGTGAAGTGAATCTAGGATCTCGATCAGAAACTATGGAAACTGGCATGCCATGCAATCTCACGATCTCATTTATGTACATACCGGCAAGACGTTCAAGTGAAAAGTTTTCTCGTATAGGCAAGAAATGAGCAGATTTGGTCAATCTATCTACGATCACCCAAATTGCATCTAAGCCTTGAGAAACTTTTGGAAGACCCGTCACGAAGTCCATATTGATGTGTTCCCACTTCCATTCGGGAACTTCAAGTGATTGTAATGGACCTTTAGGAACTTGATGTTCTGCCTTGACACGTTGACAAGTTAGGCACCTTGAGATAAACTCCGCAATCTCTCTTTTCATATTGTTCCACCAAAATGTATGTCGAAGATCTCGATACATCTTGGTACCTCCTGGGTGGATTGCAAACGGCGTGTTGTGTGCCTCCATCATGATTTTATGCTTTAATTCAGGATCGTTAGGAACACAGAGTCGAGAGTTGACTCGAAGTATTCCTTTCTCGTCGATTCTTGCTTCGGGAATGGCACCTTCTTGTACTTTCTTTATCATGTTTATCAGTTCCGGATCGGTAGCTTGAGCAGCTTTAATTTTATCGATTAAAGTTGGTTCTACTCGCACGTGAGCAATCTTCGAGTGGGTCCCTGGTGTCTTTAGCTCTATCTCCATCTTTTGCAAGTCGTACAAAATACACTTTTGTGTTGTCAGCAGTGCACTTGTACTTGCATAAGATTTTCTGCTCAAATCGTCAGCTACAACGTTCGCCTTTCCCGGGTGATACTGGATTGTGTGGTCATAATCCTTTAACAGCTCAAGCCAACGTCGTTGTCGCATGTTGAGTTCATTCTGGGTGAAGAAATACTTGAGACTTTTATGATCCGTATAGATATCCACTTTTTCTCCGTACAAGTAGTGTCTCCAGATCTTCAACGCGAAAACGACTGCTGCCAACTCTAGATCATGAGTAGGATAATTTTTCTCATAATCTTTGAGTTGTCGAGAGGCGTAGGCTATAACCTTTCCATGTTGCATAAGGACACAGCCTAGACCTTTGCCAGAAGCATCGCTGTAGATAACAAATTCTCCTGATCCTGATGGTATGGTCAGAACAGGAGCTGAAACCAGTCTCTTCTTGAGTTCTTGGAAACTTTTCTCGCATTCCTCGCTCCATATGAATTTTGTGCTTTTCCGAGTAAGTTGCGTTAATGGAGTGGCGATTCGAGAAAATCCTTCTACGAATCTCCGATAATAACCAGCTAGACCCAGAAAACTTCGGACTTCGGTTACTGTTTTGGGTTGTTCCCAATTTAGTACCGTTTCAATCTTCGCAGGATCGACTGATATTCCTTGACTAGAAATCACATGCCCAAGAAACGCGACCTCCTCAAGCCAGAACTCACATTTCTTCAACTTGGCATATAATTTGTTTTCACGGAGCTTTTGTAGTATCAATCTCAGGTGTTGTTCATGATCCTCGCGACTCTTGGAGTATATGAGGATGTCATCAATAAAGACAACCACAAAATGATCCAAATGTTCCTTGAATATCCGGTTCATCATGTCCATGAAAGCTGCAGGAGCATTAGTTAGTCCAAAAGGCATGACTAAGAACTCATAATGCCCATAACGAGTTCTGAAAGCAGTCTTTGGAATGTCCTCAGCTTTAACCTTTAACTGATGATATCCAGAACGGAGATCAATCTTTGAGAAATGTTGAGCGTCTTGCAATTGATCAAACATGTCATCAATCCGAGGTAACGGGTACCTGTTCTTGATGGTGACATGGTTCAATTCTCGGTAGTCAATGCACAATCTCATACTCCCGTCTTTCTTCTTCACAAATAGAACAGGAGCACCCCAAGGTGATGCACTCGGACGAATGAAACCGGTATCCAACAATTCCTGTAGTTGGACTTTTAACTCTTGAAGTTCAATGGGAGCCATTCGGTAGGGAGCTTTGGAAATGGGCTTGGTACCGGGTTCAAGATCAATATAAAAATCAATTTCACGGTTTGGGGGTAAGCCAGGAAGTTCTTCAGGAAAAACGTCAGGAAACTCATTAACAATGGGAATATCATTCAAGTTTGACGTATTTTTGTTCAAATCAGTGACATGAGCTAAAAAGGCTTGACATCCGTTTTTCAATAAACGAATGGCTTTATGGCTAGAAATAACAGTTATAGATTTCAATGGTTTAGTTGCTTGAATTTGCATGACAGGTTGATTAGGAATATGAAAACTAATAATCTTATGAAAACAATCAATTTTAGCATGATGGGTAGTCAACCAATCAATTCCTAAAATCACATCAAATTCATGCATCTCCAAAGAAATAAGGTCAACAGGTAATGTGAGGTTGTTGATTTGAACTAGGCAAGATTTATAGACAGTAGATGTAATGGTCATTTCTCCTAATGGGGTTTCAACTGATAAGTCAAAGTCCAAATTTTCAGGAGTTAAGTTTAAACGCTGAGCACATGCAGGTGAGATAAAAGAATGGGTAGAGCCAGTATCTAACAAAGCGTAGACTTCACGAGAATTTATGAATAGCTTACCGGTTATAACCTCGTTCGAGTTTCGCGCCATTTGGGATGTCACAACAAAAGCTCTCCCTTGAACTACAGATTTTTCTTTATCCGCGCTAGCTTTTGGTATCATCATTGCAGCTGGACTTGATTTTGTGGCAGGACAAAACCGCGCAAGATGACCCTCTTTCCCACAACTGTAGCACTTTTTGGACTGCAATGTACAGTTTGGGCTGATGTGACCTTCCTGACCACACCTATAGCATCTCACTGGTGGTCGATCTTCTCCCCTTGAAACTGGGGTCGGTGCTGGTGTTGGTACTGGTGCTGGTGCCCTTCCATAATTATTATGGAATCTCTTTCTTTTGAAATTGTTCCCACTAGATTCTCCTCTTCTGTTATTTGGTGTGGAATTACCACCGAAGTGTTGGTTACCTCCTCGATGGTTCTCGTTCCTGTGGTTGTTGTCACTCCTTTCTCTATGCTGATCATTAACTCTTGGCTGCAATGTTTCATCTGTTTGCTCCACCCTTTGAGCCCTATCTACAACATCTGAATACAAACTGAATTTATGAGAACTAAGTTGTTGACGAATTTTGAGTCTCAAACCTCTCAGGAACATTCGACTCATTCGTGCTTCGTCATCTACTAGATGAGTCGCAAAACGAGACAGTTCAGCAAACTTAGCTTCATATTGAGAAACTGTCATGTTTCCCTGCTCCAGCTTAATGAATTCCACTTCCTTCATATGGCGGATGCTTTCTGGGAAGTACTTCTCGTTAAACAGTTCTTCGAATTCTGTCCAAGACATTTCGAGTGCTGAAGGTTGGATACGTTTTACCGCTTCCCACCAATGGTCCGCCTCACCTCGTAACATAAAAGTGGCAAATGGCACCTTCTGATCATCAGCGCATTGTAAGACATCAAGTATTTTTGTCGTCTGCTTCAGCCATGCCTCCGCTTTGAGTGGGTCAGGCTTCCCGTGGAATTCAGGTGGTCCTAATTCTTTAAATTGCTTAACAGTGACCATCCTCAAATTGCCAGCGTTTCTACCGTTATTATTGACTGGATTTCCTCTTCCTTGATTCTGTATGAACTGCATGAAATTCCTAAAGAATCCATCGTTCATCATGTTATCAGGAACATTATTTCCTGAGTTGGCAGGAGGATTGTTTGGGGCTTCTTGATTCTCGGCTACATTTGCTTCGGGTATTCCATAGTTAACCTCTTGATTTTCAGATGCCATACTTAACTGTGGTCACAAAATAAATGTTAGTTCAAATAAACTGACTCATCACTTCATGTTCCTACATTCAAATCGACTCATTAGATAATAAAATCTATTTTAGGTAGGACACACTAGTGACTGATTCTATTCGTCTCTCCCCTCCTAGTTCTACCCCAGATCTCCATTAAAGACCATATCCCTAAGCTCTGATGCCAACTGTGACGCCCCCAAATCTGGGCCCACACAGCCCAAACTTGAGTCGTCAAAATACTACAACAAAATTATTACAACAAAGCACAACGTACAACAATACAGTGTATAATAATACACAACTAAGTCTTCACTATTATTGCCACACTATTTTACAAAACGTGAAGACTATGACAGCTATTCCTCGGACCCTCACTCCATTCCCCGGCTAGACCCTGTTATGTTTTCATCTCCTGTTGAAAAACAATGGAACAAAAGAAAGGGTGAGCTCAAATAGCCCAGTAAAGAATATCATGACTAAGATAATGACGAATAAATTATCATTAGTCTTCAACAGTTGAGTTCTTGATAGATTACAATAGACTACAAGGTTTATATCAAAAACTGCAGTTAAATTCTTAAACAACGTTCAGATCAATAATAGCAGCGGAATGAGTAATCTATTAGAAGAATAATGCAGACTATAATGTCCACTCGGTTCTCTTTTTAGGAAAAACATCATCAACTTTTATCATCTGAAATATCATTAGTCAAGATAATACAAATTCACAGTTCCTGATCATAATCATGCACATCAACAGTTCATCTTTGTACTACGGGCCAAAGATATTCAATATAGCACCAACGGTCATGATTATACCAGATTCAGCCTTTGGTCATAATCATACCAAACAACAATTCATCTTTGCACTACGGGCCAAAGAGAACATTCACCACGTGCCATAAAAGACACCGAACAGATGTATCGCCTTTAACCTATTATATCGCCTTTAACCTATCATCTGTTCAACAAATATATCACATCTGTGCCCCCGGCCACAGATATTCACAACAGCTTGATTTTTGGATGATTAGAATGATATAAATGATGAACAGAAGAAATAGGATAACAATAAGTATCGGAAGTTTACTTTGTACAGATTCAAATAATGTCCAAATTGTCAACATGATGTGGAGTGAAATTCAAGATCCACAGTTCAGAATAACGGTTACAATTCAATAGAAAGGTTCACGTAAATAGGAAGGTTCAGTTGAAATAATGAAGTTCAACTATTATGGAACATATAATATTTTCAGGAATTATAGAAGCAATAGTTCCATAATAAATTTCGATTTAGGAGTATGAAAGAAAATAATATCCCTTACCGTAGCAGGTTTGATTAACAAAAGGTGAAGGAAATTAATACAAAGGGTTATTCACCAACAGGCGGCAATCCGCTCCGTAAGGTTATTCCCACAATTTAATAGCATTTGAGTACAAAGAGTTATTCACCAAACAGGCGGCAATCCGCTCCGTAAGGTTATTCTCAGAGATTAATAATGAATGAATACGAAAGGTTATTCACCAACAGGCGGCAATCCGCTTCGTAAGGTTATTCCCACAATTTAATAGAATTTGAGTACAAAGAGTTATTCACCAAACAGGCGGCAATCCGCTCCGTAAGGTTATTCTCAGAGATTAATAATGAATGAATACGAAAGGTTATTCACCAACAGGCGGCAATCCGCTCCGTAAGGTTATTCCCACAATTTAATGGAATTTGAGTACAAAGAGTTATTCACCAAACAGGCGGCAATCCGCTCCGTAAGGTTATTCTCAGAGATTAATAATGAATGAATACGAAAGGTTATTCACCAACAGGCGGCAATCCGCTCCGTAAGGTTATTCCCACAATTTAATACATGGAAATAAAAGGCACGTCTTATGAGTAAGGAAGAAACAATATTATTATCGAGAATCAAATAATGATAATCCCTTACCATAGTATGTTTGAATAATGGAAGATGAAAAAGATGGTATCCCTTACCTCAACACGTGACTGGATATTGATTTAAATGAGGTTGATTAACTTGAACAGTACACGTATACTTATAGATCTTCACAAATACTCAAGATGACTTAAGCACACTTAGAGAGAACTTTCACAAGAAGTATTTAGAGAGAGAAAGAAAGAACAAGTAAGGAAGTTTATGAAAAATCCTTAAGTTAAGGCTTCTATTTATAGCCAAAAATCTTATCATTCATTTAATCTAAACCATTCATTTAAAGATCACCTTTTAATCTACACCATCCATTTCAAATATTATATTATCTTTAATCTACACCATTCATTTCATATCACCTAATAATCACCTAACTTTATATTATAAACAAATCAATTTAATTATTCAACAATAATTCACACTTTAATCTACACCATTCATTTCATATCACCTAATAATCACCTAACTTTATATTATAAACAAATAACTTTATCAATTCAATTATTATGACTAATTATTATAAATACAGTATAGTTAGCTCTTAGATATCAAGTCAATAAATTAATGAAATACAACTGTTTAAATAACATCATAATAGAGATAACAATAATGTAAAATAAAGCATACGTTACTGTGTAATGACAATTATTGATTCAATAATGTGAATTACTGTGCATATGTTACTGTGACAATTATTAGGTTCAATAATTTAAAAAAGTGCAACAACAATTATTGACTCAATGATATAAAATACAGTGTAATGACAATTATTAAATCAATAATGCAAAATACTGTGTAACAACAATTATTGAATTGATAATATAAAATATTATGTAGTGACAATTATCGATGAAATGATGCGTAACAGTTACGGTGTCAATTATCAGACCAAAAATATGAGACACTATGCAATACCGTGTATTACTGTAGAGTACCGAGTGCTACAGAAAATACCAATAACTATCGTATGCTACTATTCTTTTATCACCGGTATTTTAACAGTTCCGTTGACTATTTTTATTTAAAAAGGTTATTTCTGTCGTTTTCTATATCCGACAAATATTCCGATGTGGGGTCCACCAATAATTTGTTATTTCGGCGCCGTCGGACCAAACGAATATTCCCCGACCAAACGAATATTCCCCGACAAAGCGAATATTGTCCGACAAAATAAAATTTGCACATAACATCCTTAACTTTTAACTTTATCGATTTAACCACTTACTGTTTCAAAAAATATATATATATGAAGAAAAATTAAATTTTGTATTTCATAAAATTCGGGGTCTTACAAGGCTCCTGTTACTGCTCCTGAAGAAAAGGCTGCTTCAGGGGATGAAAGTTCAGATCTGCGAAGAGAGACTCGTAGCAAATATGAAGTTGAAAAGGTCATTCTAAAGGAGCCAAGGAAAAAGAGAAGAAGGCTAGTAAAGTTAGCCGACAAAAGCTCAGTAGCTAAGGGGGAGCTACTTGAAAGACCTGACCTTACTCCAGGAGAAAAGGAGTCATCTGAAGCAGTTGAGCCTATGGATGCTCAAACTGAGGGGGAGCTTCCAGTTGTTCCTGAGCCAACAGATGCTCTGGCTGAGGGGGAGACTCAAGATGACATTTCAATCCCTACAGCCACAATGAATGATGATGAAGAGGATGATATTGAAATAGTGGCCGTTGGAAGAAATGAGCAAAGGCACCTTAACTTTAACTGCCTGATAAAATTCTTGCCACTAACGCCATTCCACCGAGCTCTGGTGCACAATGCATGGGATCAACTCTTCTGGACCTTCAAAGCATATCCAAATGTGGTGATTATTACTCAAGGCTATCCTCAGAATCTGTTCTTTGCCCAGAAGCTCATTTCTTGCAGCCCCTTTTCACAAACTTTAGGGCAAAAGGTACATTTTATTCCTCTAACCCTCATTTAAATTCATACACCTTCACAAATGTTCAATAAATTTGAGGAGTCCTCAAGTACTCATACTGCATCAAGCTCTACGACCCACACTTCCCCGATCGTAGAGTCCCCTCCATCTACGATTGGTGGTCAAGAAAGCCTACATGATCAAAACGTAGAGTGCCCCCATACTCTCCTGAAATTCTGCCTACTCAGCAAACAATTCCTCCGGCTCCATCTTCAAGACTCCTGTTAACTCATAAGGATATTCCCTCCACCTCTGGTCACGAATACTTTCATATTCCAAGCTCTACGGCTGACCAGGGACAATCATCTCAACTTCTCCAGGAAATTTTAGACAAGGTATCTCGGCTTCCTACATCTGAGGGCTTAACTGACTTGACAAGCCATATCCATACAGAGATACAAAACGACCTGGCATCGAAATCCCACAACCTTCAACGTAGAATGGACGATATCATTGATGCTGCCAATGGTCTCTCTACCAGTCTGAATAATCAATTTTCCACAAGATTGAGGCAGCTAACGGCAGCAGTCTCTGAAAATCTCCAAGAAAGGGATAAAATTATTCTGGAAGCCTTGAACTCAAATCAGCAGGCCATTGTTATTCTTCAAGAAACCAATGATAAATCTATCACCCTCCTCAGTAATGAAATCATTGCCTTGAAGAACTCTCTCATAGAACAAAAACATCGGTCGAATGACACTTTGTCATTGGTGGAGCAAAAACAGATCATGGCTGACGAAAGACTCCAAGCCCACCAAGATGATGTAGCTGCCACTAAGACCCAACTTCAAGAAATCATTCAGGGTATCCAGCAGCTTTCAGAACAGGTAGCAACAATTAATGATGCCAACAAGGGGGAGAAGAAACTGAGCACAGCAGAGCAAACAAGAACTAGCTCATACTACAACAGAAGAGGAAGAGCACCTCAAGGAATGAGGATGGTTCAAACTTCAATATATCCTCCTAGATTTGAAGCAGTACCATCTCGTCCCAGACCGGAGTTAACTGCAAGACCTTCTTCCTCATCAATGAGGCCTTCTAGCTCTCAGGAATGGTTTCAAATTAAAGAAGAAGAAGCTGTGTTAAGGAAAGAAGAACTGAGAAAAGCTGAAGAAGAAAGGAGAGCATTCTTCAGCCAGAGGGAAGAAGAAGGAAGAAGACCTCATAGCAGAAGGAGATAAGTTTTTTTTTATTTTTTTCTTTTTCTGTTGTTTTCTCAATTGTATCGTCTGACAAAAACATCAATAAAATTCATAATTTTCTCTAGAAAATACAGCTGCTCACTGTATGATTAGGCATTCAATTACTCTTGCATTTTGCCTATTTTAATATGATCAAATCACTATCTGTTAATAATGTTGTCATCATCAAATTGGGGGAGATTGTTGAACATTGAATGATTAAATTTGATGATTAGAAATAATGTACAAGGGCTGTATTAGATAAGATCAAAACTGTTAGGTTGATCTATTGTTAATTGTATAAAAGTCTTGTGTGTTGTACTAAGACTTAGATAGATCAAAACTGTTAGGTTGATCTGTTGGTGTAATAAAATCGCAGAAAGAACTCTACGATTTGTGTCAAGGAAACTCTACGATTTGAACAGACTCTACGATCAAGGCAACCAATCGTAGAATGGACTCTACGACTGTGATTCAGAAGACTCTACGATCAAGGCAACCAATCGTAGAATGGACTCTACGATTGTGGTCCAGAAGACTCTACGACCAAACATACTATGTTCTTTACGAGAAACCTTAACTTGAACTCTACGATCAACAGTCTAACAGTTGAGTAAACTCTACGATGATCAGTAAGAGATGATCCTTTACAGATCAATCACGTCAGCAAGGATATTCGTAGAGTTGATCATATAAGATCGTTGAACAAAAAGGCAAGAGACATCACGTTTCTTAGATCAGGAGCCATTCTATTCAAGTATTCAATCTTCATCAAAGTAACCAAAAATGAAGCCTCTTCAAATCGATCAAGTCAGAAAAGTCAGGAGTCTGACCCAAGCGCACTATGGAACAGAAAGAAGACTTTCAAGGCAGAAAAGTCAGAGGACTGTGTCCTATCAGTCCTATAGTTTGGAAGGACCAAACCACTCTATAAAAGTTAGTGGGAACCTACGACTGACATATCTGTCCCAAAGGAAAAAGGAAATAACCTTCCATTGACTAACAGGTCAGATCAAATAATATCTCATCAGAGCTTTAATGAGCTATATTAATATAATATTCAGCAGCTCTCTTCTGTGAGGTAACGGAAAGAAATACAAGTTCAAGCAGATGATCCAACGGGAAGAAATCTGAAGCCCTTACTTCTCAAATACTAAGATCAGCAAAAGAAAAAAATGCAGCACTGCACAAAAAGAAAAACTCAAGAAGTGAAAAAGATTGAACTGATAAGAAAGCCTGCATTGCTACTAAGCCCTTCAAACACTCAAGCTGATAAACAACTTAGTAGCACATCCAAATATACATCAATCCAGAAGAGTTCTTTGTGAACCAGTGTAAGCAAGTCTGTTAGACTTGGAGAGTTCTTTGTGAACTAGTGTAAGCAAGTCTGTTAGACTTGTAAAGTTCTTTGTGAACTAAAATTCCAAGACTGCGGGTCTTGAAGGAATCTTAGTGATTCAGATATTGTAAAAGTATCCTTAGTGGATTTGCTGCTGGAAGAGCAGAACAGTGGAGTAAGAGTATTATGTGCTCTGAACCACTTAAAACCTAGAGTTTCTCTCATTCTGTCTTTCATTTGCTATATCTGCCATATAATTGTTTGTTGAATTATTAATTTAACATTTCAAGAAAAGAATAACTAAATCATATTCCGCTGTGTTAAACTTCTGTTTAAGAATTAATTAAGTGAGATCTTTTCAAATAGAAGAAATTTTAAAAGAATCTATTCAACCCCCCTTCTAGATTTCTATTGTGTTATTGGGAACTAACACTAATAATACGGTATTTTTTTCATATTAAACAAATACTAACAATAATTGTACAATATTTTTCTCATATTATCTCATCATTTACATATAATTTTCTTATGTGATGGAACTCAGGTATTATCATTACATGTACCTATTATTACATATATTTTTACGTATTCTCAATTTTATATGTATAATTGGTATAAAAAATATTACCTACATTTTCAACATTTTCTTATATGTTTGTTGTATTTTTGGTATTATAGTCTATACAGGAGAGGCATTACCTGATGCTGTCAATTATGTCACACCTATAAACAAAATGCCAGCGACGATGATGTACAAGGATCTTAGTCAACTAATGTTGAAATGTCAACTAACAAGTTGCAAAAAAAAATCAAAGTCGAGAAAGATGACAACTTTACTGGTTCAAATTAATTTGAACCATTTAATCATTTTACTGATGACTTTTTGGTTTTAAAATTTATTAATTTCTGATGACTTTTTAGCATAATCATGTTTGGGTTGTTAATTTGGATTATTTTGATGAAACTTTTTGATTTTAATATTGATTATTGGATATTATGAAATCTAATTTTATGATTTAGAATTCAACTTGATTTTGGCATCCTAAATAATATAAACCAACAACTGCATAGAAACCTGATTATTTGGTCTTTAAAAATAAAATTTGCAGCAATCCCAATTTGGTATTTATCCAATAAATATGTCAATTATAAAATTTGAATCCCATATTATTATCTAATACTTGAGCTTTTGAACTTTATTTACATATGATTTTCACACAAAATTATTATTCCATTCTCATGTAGAAAATTCTTTCTCATATTTGGGTTTTCAATTTTTTTTAAAAGATAATTATAGCTATTTTTGTTTAAATTGATATTATCCCAAATTAATAGGTGATTGATGTAAACACGTTTTTTATTCACCATATAAATAGAGACTAACACTTTCATTACAAATCACATCACAAATAATTATCTCATTCTTATAATTTTCTGTTATACAGTAAGTTTAATTTTCTTTCATAGATCTAAAATTTTCATGGTTGTCGTTTAAAATGTACAGCTTAGATGGAGTCGAAAAATTTAATGTATTGCTGACTATCAAGTGTTTTTTGACAAAACTAAATAATTACGTAATTGTATACATTGGAGAAAAATTATATGAGTTATTTCTGTTATACATTTATTTGATAAAATTTTAATTTATAAATATTCCATCTCCTTATTATAGTTTAATTTATTAAATATATATATAAATTTATAATCAACAAAATGAATAATCTCGCAGCAACGTGCGGGTGTGTATCTAGTTAGGGTTAAAGACTAACATTAAACTATCATAGATGATGAAAGGATAGGATAGAGAGAAGATTGCTGTGAAATTTGAGAAAACATTAAATCGATCTCCAGATTTAACCAAAGGTAAGCTCAAATCAACCTATCTTGAGTTATTCATCTCTATTTGTTGTTATAAAACAAATTTTTGTGTTTAACCAAAACAAGAATTATTGGGACCACCATATACATGTAGTAATTAATTCAAAGAGGTCCCTTCTTGATTAAAATAGCCATGGCCTTTTGTGGTCCAATTGAAGTGTATACTGAACATGAGGGAAATGAACTAGAGGTTGGATTGGTTAAGAATAGTCAAAATCAAGAAGAACTTAATTATAATATTTATGGTAATGCTGATGAGCTTAATTTGAATGATGAAATGAGTTATTATAATAATGTTGATGAGCTTAATTTGAATGATAATGTTGATGCTCATGCTGATAATTTGAATGCTCAAGTAAATGATCAAATTAATGATAATGTTGATGATATTAGTGATGATGATTATCAAAGTGACAACTAGTTTGGAAAACTTAACTGATGCTGTTGAGGAATTTATAGAAATAAGGCGGGAAAGAATAAGGATAAAAAGAAAGTGACATGTAGTGACCAAACTGAAACTGAGAATTTAAGGGATGGTGCTATGGGGAATAAGAATGCAGGGGATTTTGACACTGGTAATGGGGGTGCAGGTGCTGGGTCTAATCATAATGAAGCTGCAGTGGATGGTTCTAAAAGAGAAGAAACTGATGACATGCTTCTAGTCATTACGTGTAGGAAGAACTCTTTAGACGAGGAAAGAGTGATTTATTCAGAGGAGTCAAATGACGACGAAGATGTCATAGTCAATAGAAATGATGAAGCATTGTATCCATATTTTAACCCAGACACTGCAACGGGAGATATTGAGCTTTTGAAAGGAATGAAATTTTCTATTTGTCAAGAACTAACTGAAGCTTGCTTTAGTTAGTTATGCAGTGGCTAATGGTCTTAAATTGAAGACAGAAAGGAGTGAGGGGGTAAGACTTCTAGTAAAAATGTTTTTATAGTGATATTTGTAAGTGGAGATTATATGTTTCAAAATAGGTCCTTGAATTCAGTCAATATATGTAGGGGTGGAACTAATAATAGGGCAGTATAGCTGCCTATGCTGGCCTTCTTCTTTTTTTCCTAGGTATAGGGATAGGGACGGAAATATAAATTAATAAATTTAGGTGGCAGATTTATGGAAGGGCTAAATTTCGAAGGGGGGGGGGGGGGGGGGAAACTAAGAATACTTTCATTTTAAAAATAAACTACAAAACATACATACACGCATTGACAACTTAGACCTCACATAACATGTAATACCCTAGATATTTACGAGATTTATAGAATAAATCAAATATGATTAATTAAAGGTTACGGTACAACTTAGTTTTGGTGAATAAAATAAATAGAAATATGTATGCCATAAATTTCGAGGACGAAATTCTTATAAGAAGGGTGAATGTAATATCCCGGATATTTTACAAGATTTTAAAATAAGATCTTGAGGTTGAAATAAAGGTTGGAGTTTAAAACCTAGATTTAGAGAAATAAAAGGTGTAGAAAGGTGTAAACATTTGACCCTAATGTTGTGTTAGGATTTAAATGTAAATGATTGGAGGTTTTTAAATTTTAAAACTTAGAATTTGATTATGTGTATACCTGGAGGTATATTGATAATAAGATAATATAATACCTTTAAAGTTCGATGAATTTATTGGACTAAAAGAGATTATGGAAGAAGTTTTTACTTTGAGGTATGAGAAAATTTATTTGGGAAATAAATTTTAATTATTGAGATATTTATAAGTTTAAGTTAAGGTGTATATGTATAGATACGTATATACTTGGAGGTGCGCTAATTATATTTTAGCCGAGCGTGATAAATGATTAATGAAATTAATCATCGAGAATACTGTAAAGCTTAATATATTAATTAAGCAAGCTTTTGAAAGTTAAACCTTGAGTGGTAATTTAAGATAGTCCAAATTAATAAATTGGGAAAAGACAAGTTGGGTACTGTGGTGGTAATTAAGTTTAAACCCAACTTAGTAGCCAAGTGTTGGAAATTAAATAGTAGTCCAAAATGGATTAAGTTATGGTGAGTCGGATTAATATATATGGCAAGCCATATGGTTATAGTGAACAAGCCTAAGCATGAAATAATTATAAGACTTGTATGTGTGACTGAGTTATTAAGGTGACAGTCTAAGGTAAGTATGAACCCCATGTGGTTGTGATTACGTGGAATAGTGGTTGTGAAGTGAAAAGGTAATGGATACTTGATAAAACGAGTATACTTGCATGTGTGAAGGTAAGTTAATATATCGAATTATCAAGAAATGATCAAAATGGTCAAATAGTCAAAGTTTGACTAAATGAAAGAGAAGAGAATCAAGTTAAAACTTAAATTTGGAGTTCGGAAGAGAATTTGGAGACGCGGACTGCACCGTTGAGTTTAGAACGTCAAAATTAACAAAGATATATAGTAAACACAATTTGGTGTTGGGGTTGACATTTTGGTCAAAGTCAAGCGTTTGACTTGTAAAGGTAAAAAGTCAACATTTGAGTTTGAAGAAGAATTTTGAGAAACGGACTTCACCGTTGCGACGGGAACGTCTAATTTAGTAAGTATGGACTGTAAACACGATATGTGTTTCGGTTGATTTTTTGGTCAAAGTTGATCGTTTGACTTTATATGAAAAAATGTCAAACTTGAAGTTCGGAACTGAATTTGAAGAAACGGATGTCACAATGACGACGAGAACGTCCAAATTAGTAGGAATTTACTGTAATATTGAAAATTTTGATTTTCAGGTCAGACAGTTAAAGAAATGGTCAGATAATTAAATGTAAAACCTAAAAGATATATTAAATCTCCAGAATTTTTAAGTGGCCAGCTGAGCTCAGCATTTTAATAAGGTGGATTAAATTTGAACCAATCATACCTTATCTTATCCTAATGCAATCTCTCTCAACCAATCAAATCTTAGCTAACTTCTTATCTTGGATTATATCATTTAAGTTATCTAATTAAACCCACTTCACTCAAGCAAATAGAAATCAACAAGTTGAGAGAGAGAAAGAAGCTCTTGGCAAGAAGAGAAAAAGAGAAGAAGGAGAAAGCCAAGAAAAATTGAAAGCTTTGAAGGTATATATCACTAACCCTTGTTTAATCTTTAATTTTCTTGGGTATATGTTGTGGGTTATAAAAATTAATGGTATTAGATCATGATGTAACTTGTGGGTAATGATCTAACCATAGATTTTCATGAATCTTATGGATGATTCACGAATTAATATAAAATAAAGGAAGTTGAAGACTGAAATTCGCAGAAAAGTGGGTTTTGGTTGCTGTTGGTTGATGATTTTTAAAAAATTGAATATTTGGAGTTAGAGAGTGGGTAATATATCAAATTAAAGCTACGGAAGTAAGATTTCCACAGAAATTTTTAGATCACGGAAATTCTTTGTGGTTTGTGTGTAGTGACTGAAAGAAGCAGGCTGGGTCGGGCGAATTTTAGTCTGCCCAGCGAACTGCGGCGAATTTTAACCTTGTAAAAATTGTAGAAAATCATGTGTTTGGAATTTGAAGTTGGTGTAGACTACAAAGTTATAGATATGGAAGTTATATAGAAGTACCAAAAGTATTTAACCATTTTATGGAGCATAGCATTTTTGAAAAATTTAATTTTGTGCGACTATCCAGTGACTGAAGCTGTCTGGACAGGTTGGGTAAACTCATAGATCCGTGTTGTTTGGTGCATGGGATGAAGTCAAGGTCTAAATAAGACTTCATAAGGTTTAATTTGATATAAAGTTGATCAAAAACGGACATGTAACGAAGAAGTTATGAATTTTTTGGTGAACTAGTGTCTGACTGCCAGTTCGTTCTCGGGACAATTTTTTTAACCTTGCTATTTTTTAAGGTGTGCAGCCTCGTGTGCAAAGTATTGGAATTTTGAACCCAAACAAAAGTTGTAGATCTCGAAGTTACGAATATATGTCAAGAATGAACGACATTAAAATTCTTTGTAGATTAATTTATAAAAATTAAAGCGTGAGGCAGAGTTGGACTAGATTAGTGCCCTGCCACTCACTGTTCAAGCGGGCTGTTTTGAGACTTTTTGGGTTTGAGCAATTTGAGGTTTAATACACTTATGGTAGTAGCTAGAACATGTTATGGATAGATCATTGTCCAAAGTTGAATCAATTCCGATTTGGTATGAAGGAGTTATGAATTAACTAAGATTTAAAATCAGTTAACGTAAAAGTTAAAACAATTGGAAGCTAAGGTCATAATTAAGATTTTTAATGCGTCAAATTGTGACTAATATGAGTATGTTAACCACATTATGATTGTAGGTTGTTCGGGGAATGTAACGTTAGCGTGTGTCGGATAAACTTATCAGGCAAGTTTTTCAGGATTTGTTGCTATGTGCATCGTTATGCTACCATGTGATATTTAAATTGTGGATATGAAGATATATCTATGTTATTTGGGTTATGTGAAATCATTGTAATGTGAAGAATGTGCAAAATATGAATTACGATTACATATGAAGTATGTACCAAATACGAAGCATGATTTTAAATGCGATATATGAAAATTGTGAAGCATGTATGAAATGTGACATATGTGCTATGTGATAACTGTTAAACTTGCTGAGCCGTCGTGCTTATCCTTGCTTTAAATTAACATTTTCAGCTAAGTAAATGAAGAAATCCTTGAAGGCCCTGGATTATGAGAGATGGATATTGCAATGTTGTTAAAATGACATTCAATGTAATTTTTCTTGATATTGAACTTGTCGTTGTTCAGTTAGTAAAGTTTTTAGCTATGATAAACAATTTATAAATGTTACGAGTTCTGAACGAATAAGTAAATAAGAATTTATTGCATAAATTTATGAAGTTAAATTGTGAGCTAGAATTACTCATATCGTTGTAAAGAAAATGAATTAAGTTGTAATAAATTTTGGAAAAATGAATAAAGTATATTCATTATGAAAATAAGTTGTAACTTTACATTTTATCAATGTAAACTTATACAAATGAAATACTGTAGGTAAGTTAGCATACGTCAAGATTACGGTATGCTGAAATAATGAATTCTAGATGTTGTATTGGATATATGGTATGTTGAATAGGAAATTCAGGATGCTGAAATGGGAAAACAGTTTGCTGTTTTAGTAGTTCAACTTGCTGTTTTGGAAAACAGTTTGCTGTTTTAGTAGTTCAGCTTGCTGTTTTGGTAATCTAGTTTGCTGAATCATGTATTTAGCTTACCAGATTATAAAGAATAACTTATAGATGTAAAGATTAAATATTGAATCATAATATATATGATTTTTGTGAGTTAAGAAAAGAAGTAAAGATTAAAATTCTGAAACAAATTGATGTTGCAAGTTAATAAGCTGTGTAGTTAACAATGATTGCTAACTTTTGAGATAGATTTGTTGAAATCCTATAAAGGTCAATTCACTTGATTTATGTAAGGATATTTTGTAATAAATCTAATTACTTAATGTCTTTAAGTTATATTTATGGAGTTAAATGTTAGCATCTGAGGTTTGTATTAAAGACTAAGGAACAAAAAATGCTTAATGACCTGACAGGATTGAAGTTATAATTTGGTAATAATTTTGCCATTGGGATTGATAATGGATATCAAGTTTGATTTGAATCTCTTAGATGTAAAGTTTTAGGAAAGATATGTTGTGGTAATATTCTTGATTGGAGACCATGTTCTTGAAATAAAAGATGAACCTACAATAGACGAGTGCTAATATTATTGGACTCGACCGGATAGTAAAAGTCAATGTATTATTATAATGGCTTATTGTTGGAGTGTGAATTTTTGTGTATTCACAATTATTGTGGTAAACTGATCATGATAGATATGATCTTGACGTCAAGGAAATTAATGTAAAGATTTCGATTCGGGGGAAATAAAGAAGATTTTAATAGTTTTTAAATAAACTAGTTTTATCAATTAATATATTGAGTTTTAGCAGTATTAAATTTTCAAATGTTGTGGTTATTCAGTGAAGGTCGTGCGTAACGACCAGGGGTCGCCCGTAGCCAGAGTGCGGGGATTCCCAGGGCGTTACATAACATGCAATTCACGTAATAAGTTCAAGACATCTTGGTCTTAATCCTCTGAGCATTAACCATATATACCACACATAGGACCTATATAGAAAACATTTTGAAAACAAAAAAAATAATTTTCCCAGTCTATCTAGTGACGCGCCCCCACCATGATATACCTAGGACTGGCACGCCCTGCGCCAGTCATACAAAACTTAGAATCTTGCCGAGCGCGCCAAGATTTTTACTGAAGTGGCGTGCCCCACGCCAACACACCATAGTTTTAAACTTTGGTTTTTCAGCCTACAGTTTCATTAATGCTTCAATGTTTCAAGTATACACTTCTCTAGCTTCACCCCAAATACAAGCAAACACATCACATAGCGTGTTAGTTGCAAATCTTTCAAAACTAAAAGCTTTAGTTTCTTATCAAAACCATTATGAATCCACATATGTTCAACCTTTTAATTTCCAAAGATGGCATATATATTCTTTACTAAAATCATTAAAATGTGATACATGGTTCCATTACATATAATTAACATGTTATCCACTACATACAACAACATAATTGCTTAATCATATAATCTCCTTCATTTCCCCCCTTATATCATCTATGGATCCACCATGATCCTCTCACAACACAATCAAATTCCCAAAATCAAACATAACCAATAAAACACACAAGATTTACAAGTAACTTAAAAGCATACTAATTTGAAGGTTTAGGGTAGAGAGACTTTTAAAACTTGGAGCTTGTATTGGAACTTGCACTTGGTTGCTAAGAATTTGGGTTAGAGTTGATGGCCTTCTCCTTCTTCTAATCCTGCCGGACACTCCTCTTCTCTATATTTACCCTTACGACCACTTAAAAATGAAAATGAAACAAGGGCCTTGATATGCTAAGAGGAGTAGTATATAATGATGTACTCTCCCCCCATTTACCCACTAATTTTGTCTCCATTCTCAGCTGAAAACTACTGCTACAATGGCCCCTATGGAACCCCTACACAGCCCTAAAGGACCTAACAAATGACCTCACTATCTGCCCCTAAAGGCTGCCGGCCGAGCTCTGCTCCATTTCAGTCATCACTGGGCCGTCAAACAGCCCCCCAACCATCAACAGAGCATCTTCCCACTTGGCTTCCCTGTCTCTCCCCAAAATGAGTGACATAACTTAATGTTTTACGTAACAGACTTAAGATGTGTGCTGCTATGACTTGGGCTGGAAGAACCTTCATTTATTCTTATGGACTGCCGAAAATTAAGCTCCTATTGGCTTGCAATAATTTCTTCTAACATTTGATTTAAAAATTGGGTTTAGTTTAATGTAACCTGGGCTCAACTTATTCATTTCCTTGAGCTTAATTCATTCCTGAATGATTGGGCTCTCCATAAATTTTCCTTCGGCTAATATTTGATTCACTTAACTGAATCACTTTAGCTTATAAAAATCTAAATTACCATTGGGTTTATGGAAGGGCTAAAATTTGGACGGGGAAAAATTCAACTAAAAATACTTTCATTCTAAAAATAAACTACAAATACACGCACTCTTTTTTTCCTTTCTTTCTTGCTTGCTCTTTTTCTTTCTCTTTCCTGCTTGCTTGTTCCTTGACTAGTGAGCACTCCTTTAGTCCTCACGACTACAAGCCTACAACATTTCCTCTCCTCCACTAAGTTCAACGGAAAAATCTCTTACATCTCCGTGACGACGACGCCTCGTCTCCGCCCCTGCACATATCAAATGTCAAAAGGACCGAACCCTATTCTTTGATTTGATATTTCAGATTTAAGAGGTAACTAAATTAGGTTTTTTTTTTTGGTTATTGGTTGATAACTTAAATTTCTAGCTTAATATTCCTCATATCAAAGTTGGGCAGAACAGAATTAGGGGGTGCCAACTTATAAGTTGGTCAACTCAACTTATAAGTTGGTAAGTTAAAATGAGTGTTCGGCCACAATTTTATTTTTACTTATAGGTAAAAAAAAGTAAAAAAAAAGAGTAAGTTTTTGGAACTTAAAAAAAATGACTTAATGAAATGATAAAAATACTCTCTTTTATTTTTTTAACATTTTTCATACTAAATGATATTATAGTAATTTTTATATTTTACTTAACTTATAAGTCATTATTAGCACAACACATCCACAATTATTACTTATAATTTTCGACTTATAAGGAAAAGTGTTCAACAACACTTTTACTTATAAATCTACTAAAATTTTAACTTATAAATCTATTAAAATTTTAACTTTAAGTTAAAAGAAAAAAGTCATTCCCGAATGGCCATTTACTGTGTTTATGGTGTTTTAAGCAACTCAAAAAACATAACACCAAGTTCATCTAAACCTCCCGACCGACCTTTGTTTTTTATGATGAGATTGTTGTTGAACAACTTCACTGTTTTCCTGTAACATATAATTAACCACTTTTCGATTCCCTCCCTTGATTCAAAACTGATCATTCTATTTGATCATCATCAGTGGGAAAATTTAAAGATGGGTCCTAGAAATCATTCCCATCAATTATATAGATGCATGCAATCCACATCCCCGATATCAACGGTACCATCGGATGGTTGAAATCCTTCTACGGGGCCTATAGAAGATAACGCCTCTTGCGGTGAAGACGGTTGAAATCCTTTTGAACTGTTTGACCAAAAAATTATTCTTATAAAATGACTTCAAAATTCTGATGATTGCCTATATTTTTTGCATAGTGATGCAAGTCTTGAAATTAATGTACTTTCTCTGTTCCAAGTCTTGTAATTGATTCAAATTTTAAGATCAGTAAATACTATTATTAGTATTATTTTTTAAAAATAATTTATAATATTTATTTTTTTATTATTAAAATAAAATAATTCATATTAATTTAATATTGTAAATATCACAAATTAATTTTAACAAGTGAAAATAATGTTATAATTTAGAAAAAAGAAACTATAAATTAGTATAGGATCGAAATGACATATAAACAAAAAGATTAATGTCTTACTATATGATTGAAATCACATATAAGCAAAAAATTAATATCTTTGCCTAATGGTTAAAACTAAAATCTTATATTTGATTAGTGTGCTTTCTCCTTGTGGAACTTTATTTTTCTCTTTATTGTGTGATTTTATTTCTTTTTTATTTGTGAGATTATATTATCACTCATAAAGTGTGGGATTTACTCGATATTGTTCTTGAGATTGACTATAATCCTATTCAGTAAAATTATGCAACTTTTGTACCCCAAAGAAGTTTTCTTGTCGTTGAGATGGATGAAATGATTGAGTGCATGTTTGGCTTGGGTTTTTAAAGTTTTTGGAATTTAAATAGATTTTAATTTATTTATTTCACAAGCTTTTTAGGTGCAAGTTATTTAATTTATAAACACGTTTTCAAAACAAAATTATTTAACTCTTATACTATGGTGGGTTTTGGCCTCCAAATATACTCCAAACGCAATACCGCTAGACAAACAAACTTTGGAGCATTGCTCATCGATGTTTTTCACTTGAAGCGGTTTGGTGGATATTCTCCGCATTTTCATTAGCTAGCACAAAAATAACTCTTTATAGATACTAGCACTCATAGCACACGCAATGAGTGTGATAAAAAATATATTTTACGATTAAAAAATATATACATATATATATATTTGCAAAGAAATATTACAAACGAATTGAACTAAAGGAAGAAAAGTTTATTAATTAAAACAATGAATTGAAGAGAAAAACTGACCTGACCTGAACTAATTCATCAATGTAATAGAGAGAGAATGAATCAACCAACTAATATAGAGAGAGAAGAGAAAAAGTTTAAAAGGCAATTAAATCCATTGTAAAACAATACTGTTATTACCATAAATCCAGAAAATTCATATCACAATGACCATTGACAGAACAGGAACCGCATGGTTACGAAGAGTGACTTTTTGAGAGAGAGAGAGAGAGAGAGAGGAAGGTTATGGTGAAAAGAAATTAATAAAATTGGCTCCTACAAGGGTATGTATACTATAAAAAGGAAGAGAAAGAAGAATAAGAAAAGAATTAAAAAAACAAGAAAGAGATAAAATAAAGGAGAGTGAGAGTGATTGTGAAGTTGATTAAGAGGTGGATAGAGCGGTTATTTAATTTCACTCAACAATTGGGCTTAAGGGGTGTTTGATAAAACTGAATGAAATAGTTATGAATGTTTAAGCAATCTGAATGAGTTGAATGTAGCAGAATTCTGAATGAAAAAAAATATTTGATAATTGACATGTCTGAAACATCTGAATAACATATTTTTATTATTTTGCCCCTCTAAAAAATTCAAAGTTGTTATAAATTTATTTAATATTACTTAATATAATAGTTAATATTGTAAAAAATAATAATTATTAAATATAAAATACTTCATTTGGCTGTTGTACTTAGTCATTCAGCCAAAATAATTAGACTTAGTCATTCAGCCCAAAAATCTGACCGATTCAGTCATTCAACATATTTTTATTCAAAATAATCGCACTGAATGACTGACTGATTTAGCCATTCAGATGCTTTAAGTCGTAAACAAACAACCCTTTAGTGTTAGATAAAAATAAAAATGCAAAAGTCATAAGAGGTAGGAGTTTTAAAGAGTTTATTAAGCAGATTGGATCAGGTATAGACTTGGATGTACAATGCGAAACAAGAAGAAGAACCAGATGTATAGTCAAAGGCCACCATTAAAACAGGGACTTCAAAATACTGCTGCATATCAGAATCCATTTACTCAGAAAGTTCAGAGTTCGTCATCTACTCAGAAAGGTAATATTACATATAATTCAGAATGCATTAAATTTGGTAAAACAGAATTGCAAGTTTTCGCAAAAGGAAGCAATATTTCTTTCAGACCCTTAGGAAATGTTAATCTAGATAAAAAGGAACAATGTCTTTTAGATCATTTGTGGATATCTTCAAACAGGGATCCTTCTACGGGAAGAAGAAAATATTTTGTTACATGTATGAATGCATTAGCTGAACATTTTAGTGAAAATGAAAGTAGATTTAAATGTTATGTAGTCATTAATGGTCATTTAAGGTCATTTAAAAGAGATTTTTAGTACATGGATACAAGTAGCAGATTTTATTAAAAATTTCCCAGATCCAATCTACAAATGTTTTCATTCTTATTCAGAAGCCTTTGATTCTGCCAGAAGATTGATAAGAATAAATTTTTATGTTGATCCAGTTTTAAGATTAGTCCAAGATCTTCCTTTAAATTTCAGTTCAACCCAAGATCTAAATCCTTCTAAACTTCTTTTTTGTGATCACTATGAATCCATGAAGAAGAACTTTAAGAGACCCAATCAGTTCGGTGATATTATGAAAAAAGAAAAAGATATTTTAGTAAAACAAAATAATGAATTAAATCGCCAAGTATATTGGCTCCGAAAAGGAATAGTCAAGTTGCAGTTCAAGCAGGTAAACCCTAATCATATTAACCCTTAAATGGGATAGATAAGTTATACCTCTTCAAAAGGTAAAGAAAAAGTTATCTCAGCAGGTGGAACAGCTGAAAAGGTCAATTTAGGGACCTTAAATCCTAAATTTAGTTCAGTTCAAACGGTAACTGGTAAAGACTTATCAAATCCGTTAATGGATATGGCTTTCCTTAAAAATCAACTGTGACACCCCCAAATCTGGGCCCACACAGCCTAAACTTGAGCTATCAAAATACCCAACAACTATTACAATACAACGTACCATAATATAATATTCAAATAATACACAACTAAGTCTTCATTATTATTGTCACACTATTTTACAACTTATGAAGACTAATACAATTACAACTCGGACCTTCACTCCATCCCCTGACTATACCCAGTTACTCTCTCATCTCCTGTTGAAAAACAATGAAGCAAAAAGAAATGGTGAGTTCAAATAGCCGAGTAAAGAATATCATGACTAAGATAATGACAAATAAATTATCGTTAGCCTTCAACAGTTGAGTTTTTGATAAAATAATTTAAACATCAAGTTTCAATTCAACAACTGCAGTTAAGTTCTTAAACAAAGTTCAGATCAATAACTGCAACATAATAACAACCATTAGAAAAATCATATGGACCATGATGTTCACTCACTTATCTTTTTAAGAAAAACATCATCAACTTTTATCATCTGAAACACCACTGGCCATGATAATACAATTTCACAGTTCCTGGTCATAATCACGCAAGTCAACAGTTCATCTTTGCACTACGGGCCAAATATATTCAATGTAGCACTAACGGTCATGATTATGCCAGTCTATAGCTTTTGGACATAATCATACCATACAACAGTTCATCTTTGCCCTAGGATAAAGTGAACATTTACCACGTGCCTTAAAAGACACATCATCAAATATATCGCCTTTAACCTATCAACACCTTTAACCTATCAACACCTTTATCCAATCTGTGCCCCAGGCCACAGATATCAACAACAATTTGATTCTTGATTATTAGAATAATAACAGAGATGTAATAATGAACAGAAGAAACAGAATAAACAATAAATATCAAAAGTTTATAATTTTTACTTTGTGCAGATTCAAATAATGTTCAAATTGTCAACATGATGTGGAGTGAAATTCAAAAATGATATTCAAGATCCACAGTTCAGAATAACGGTTACAGTTCAATAGAAAGGTTCACATAAATAGGAATGTGCAATTGAAATGATATTAAATGAAGCACAAACTGTTAAGAAAATTATAACAATTTCAGAAGTTTTATCGGACAATACTTACCATAGTAAGTTTAAGAGTATAAAAGAAATAATATCTCTTACTGTAGTAAGTTTGAATAATGAAAGATGAAAAAGATGGTATCCTTTACAAGTAAGAAAGAAAATAATATCCATTTATAATGATGAAAAGAATAATACCCTTTACCTTATCACGTGACTGGATATTGATAAAAATGAGGTTGATCAACTTATATATTTATAATATAATTAGTAATTACCACATATAAATTTCAAGGTGTATGATAACTCATATATTATAAACTATCAAAATTATTTATATAATATAAATTTTTGTAGTGTAAAATAATAACTTCAAAAATAATTTTTAAAATAATATTTCAAAATAAATATTTCAAAGAAAGATTTTTTAAAATAAATCTTCTCAAAGAAGAGTCTTATAAAGAAAGATTTGTGAATATCGTGTGAAATAGGTATTTGTACAATTACTACTTTTTAATAAAATACTTAATTGAAAAATTCCTGCACTCATTTTGATTTTCAAACACTAAAGATAACCTTATTATTCTCAGAGAAAACTCACAAAATACTTATAAATTTTTTTTATGTTGTAGGTGTGATTTTTTTATTCAGCTAAACAAACTATTTATAGGAGAAAAGAAGGCACTATGCGTGTGGTAGGTGGACTGGCGTGCTGCACGCCAGTGCTGAAAATTCAGAAATGGCAGCGCAGCCGGCTGCCTCACCAATTTCCCAGCAACCATTTTCATTCTCATTTCTCATGTGGCCCATACAGAGGGCGCACATGTTTACTATTCAAAATAGTAAAATTTAAATTTTTAAATTTTTTTTCTTTCTGTGGATCTTATATATATAATAAAATAATGCTACAACAATAATTCATAAAATAAGGTAAAAAAAATATGCTATAGATCAATATTAATTTAATAATATAATTTACTATATATTCGCTATTGTGACAATTATTTGGTTTAATAATTTTAAAATACAGTGCACCAACAATTATTGACTCAATGATATAAAATACAGTGTTATGATAATTATTGATTCAATAATGCAAAATACTGTGTAACAACAATTATTGATGAATACTGTGCAATGACCACGTTATTAGATCAATAATATGAGACACTGTGCAATACTGTGTGCTACAGTAAAATACCATAAAATGTCATATGCTACTATTCTTTTATTACCGGTATTTTAACAATTAAAAGTGATAACACCGTTGACTATTTTTATTTAAAAATGTTACATCTGTCGTTTTCTATATCCGAAAAATATTTTATTGTGGGGTCCACCAATGATTAGTTATTTCGGCGCCGTCGTACGACCCGAATATTCCCCGACAAGACGAATATTGTCCGACATATATATCCTTAACTTTTAACTTTGTCAATTTAACCACTTACTGTTTCGGAAAAAAATATATTTGAAGAAAAATTAAATTTTGTATTTTATAAAATTCAGGGTCTTACACTAACGAACTAACTTTGAATTTTTAGAATAATTAGTCAACAAGTATTCAGAAGGACAAACATCAGTAGAAGAAGACAAATATTACATAATGGATCAAAGTTATATATATGTACTCCTTCATTCTCCCAATTTTCTTTATTTTTGTACGATCAACATTTGAGAAGGACTGACAAAGGTGCCTATAAAATTTGACCTATGAGATAGACCAAGTAAGATAGAGTACAAAGGGTGTGATTTTAGAATTGTTACATTCAAGGCAAAAAAACATTGATATTAATCAAATGAAATTACTTTCAAAACGAACTCGAGACGTCGCAAGAGTTAAAAGTTTAAAATAATAAAATAAATTAAAATTACTAAAAAATAATAGTTTTAAATCAATATAAAAAAATCAATTTTTTTATATTCAAAGGCCCAATTTTGAAAAGGTTAATAAATGAGGCCAAAATAATTGATTTTCCCTTCCTAAAATCATAATACCATTCCCAATACAGGGAAAAACGAGAAATGGTTTTGAGTTGAAAATTTGCTCTCCCTTTTTTTTTTCTTTCTTTTTTTTCTCTAAACAAGAACAGTAGTCTTCAATTTAGATTTGGGGGCGGCTCTTCTTATTTATAAGAGATCCTCCCCTAAATCTCTCTTTTTATACTATAATAAATTCTCCCTTTTTGTAAGTTTATTTTTACCTTTTGTAGGATTTGTTTTCTCCATGTGAGAGGATTTCATTACCGTCTCTTACGAGACTTTACTTTCTCTAGCTGAGAGAATTTTTTTTCATTCGAGAAATTTTTTTCTGTGTAAATTATTGAAGATAAATTGTTCAAATTTAGGTGTGACGTTATCATGACGACTGCTTCCTTTAGTCGTATTGAAGAACTGCTTAGATTTGTAAATTATACTATTACTTTTGAATTATAATTGTTTTTTATGAATATATCTAGTGTCCATTAACTGTTGCTACGATTGACTATTTTTTTGATTATTTGTTATTATATTTGAAAGGATTATCATTTTAATTCTTTGTATTGTAATTAACATTTTCATTGTTTTTAATAGTTTCAATATATTTCAGTCGATTAGACTCTTTAATCAGAAAAGAAATGGTTTTAAGTCGACTTCAAATTGAAATCATTTCCATTTTTGCCAAACAGATTAAAACAAAAGAATAAGAAAGAAAACTTTTCAACTCTATTTTTCCTTTTCAAAACTGATTTCGTTCAAAAGCATTGTAAAATATGAAGAAAAGGTCTTCAAATATTTCTCTCTAGCTGAGATCCTAATGAAAAATTCTAATAATTTAAGTTGATGGGGGAGTACAAGATGCTAATAAAATTATGGTGCGAAATTTAAATAAAGAAATAGCTTTATAGTCAACAACATTGGTGGAGCAACTTGCACAAGAGATAGAGATGGAAACTACAAAACTGGACCAACTTAAGTAGAGGTGAGCTCAACTTCTTGCATCATAAGCATGTGTGTAACTGCAGTGAGATAGTATTTTGTTAAAAGACTATCTAAGTTCTAAATCTACAATTTTATTTTTCAGAATCAGATGTTAAGGAATATGATCAATTATGAAAATAATTAGTAGTTGTTTTTTGAACAAAAGACATGCCAAGAGTATTATATGATTTTAGTCTATTTTTTAAAAGGCAAAAATAAGTGATCATTTGGAGTAGTAAATATTAAAAACTGCATAACAACTAGAGTTTAAAGTCCTTGCACCAAGTTCAACTCTTAAGTCCTAACCACATGGCCTCTGCACTTATGATACTTATGAAAGTACAATTACGCAAAAAATAAATACGTTAAGATGAACAAGATTCTCATGTGTATTTGAACTTCAAAAACTCTAATCTGAATATGAACTTAGCTCTATTTGTGTTGATGTGCATTTCACAGGATTTGTAATTGTTTAGAAGGATTAATTAACAATCGTAACATAATAATTTCTACCCTAAAAAGGCTAAGAGATTATAAGTTTTACACAAGCAAAGTTTTGTTTTCTATATCAATAACTATAGCACACGACATACATATATACACTCATTAGCAATCTGGATAGACTAAATTTGAATTTAGATATCTATCTAATCTATAAATTTGAATACTTGTTATGGATAACACGTTAACATCTATCTTTTCCTGCTGTTATGTTAAGTTTGTTGAGGAGGATTTGATTTTCAAGTATTGTGGTCTAATGCCTCCCTCAAGCTGATCGTGGTTGGGAGCATAGTCAGCTTGCTTCGTAGATATTCATACTTTGGAGTGATCAAAGCCTTTGTGAAAATGTATGTCGCCTAATGATGGGTGGAGATGTAGTGAACTAAGAGATCCTTACGAGCCACCTTTTCCCGAATGAAGTGAAAATCTATATCAATGTGCTTTGTCGTGGCATGAAATATCGGATTTGTCGCCAAACAAGTTGCACTAATATTGTCACACCACAAGATAGGAGGTGCCTTAAAAAAATCCCAGTTCAGAGAATAAGGACTATAACCAAGTTAACTCTGTTGCAATATCTGCCAATGATTTATATTCAGCTTCCGCAGACGAGTGTGTAATTGTTCTTTACTTTTGTGATGCCCAAGCGACCAAATTGTTGCCCATAAAAATAGCATAACCTGCTGTAAATTTTTTATCGATGAAGTTACCAGCCCAATTTGAGTCATTGAATACCTGAAGAGTAAATGGATTATTTAATTTTGAAATCGAAAGTCCATAGTTTACGATGTGTTGCAAATATGCATTGATTAACAAACTTTATTAACTGTAAAAGGTAGGTCTAGTAGAGTAAGTGTGGTGTATTGTAGCACACCTACGATTTGCCAAAAGAAAGTCGGATTAGAATAGAAAGAAGCACCAATAGGCATGTGGTTTTGAACAGTCGCAGGCATCTTGACAGGCTTACACTCATCCATCTTTGCTCTAGTAATCAGTTCCTTGATATATTTTTGCTGAGTTAAAAGTAATCCATTTGATGTACGGTCTGTCTCAATGCCCAGAAAATAATTTAGAGGACCTAAATCTTTTCGAGCAAATTCCTTTCCCAAAGCCTGCATTAAATCACTTATTGCAGCAGATGAATCATCAACATAAACTAATGAAATTAAATGAATTCTATGATGTGAATATATGAACATAAATGCATTAGATAAGGAAATTTTGAAACCCACTTACACTAAAAAATCTGTCAAACGCTGGTACTATGCTCTAGGAGCTTGTTTGAGCCCATAAAGAGACTTTTAAAGACGTTACACATGATTCGGATATTTTTTTCCTTAAAACTAGGTGGCTTGACCATAAAGGCCGTTTCATCTAGCCAACCATTTAGAAAGACGTTATTCATATCCAACTGGTGAACATGCTATGAAAGAGAAATAGCCAAGGATAAAACAACACAGACTATGGTTGAATTGGCAACCGGATTAAATGTTTCAGCATAGTCCCCTCTTTCTTCCTGATTAAAACCCTTTGCCACCAACCTTGCTTTGTAATGATCAATCATGCCATTTGTTTTTTGTTTAATCCAAAAAACTCGTTTACAACCCACAACATTCATAGAGTCCGATTTTGGTACAAGAACCCAGGTACCTTGAGAAATAAGTGAATTAATTTTTGAAACAATGGCATCTCTCCAATGATTGGATCAAATTGCTTGGGAATAACAAGTGGACTCTACTGCTGTATAAACTTCTGTATTAAGGGCATGAGGCTGGGTTTGGTTAAGGAGACAAACCATTGCACAAGTGAGTATCCCAGAAGGAAGCACAAGTCGAGTTACTTCTGCTCTAAAGGTGAAGTAATGTTAGGCTATACCACTATTAGACCAGGAGAGATAGGAGATAACAGAAGGGAACATGATGTATAGGGCTGAATAGTGGAATCTAATTTATTAGAGAGGGCCAAGGGAGTCACTATAGAAGGCTTATAAGTAGGATCATTGTAGAGGGAGTCAAGTGTATGAAATTTTGGTGAAGGAGATGAATTTGTTATAGTCGTTGGTGAAGAGGATTTTGGAGCAAGTAAGGACTAGAACATGAATGAGAATAGTTTGTATGGACAAAAGAAGTGTTATGAGGTGCAACCGGATTGGGCTTAAGAGGAGGAATATTGGAGGTGAATTGTTGAAGAGGAATTACTGGAAGATTGGCCCATGGTGATAACTCAGACGGAGCAGGTTTAAGAAGATTAGAAAAAGATGAAAACAAAAAACATGTTTCATTAAAACGGACATGGCGAGCAATGTACATTTTATTTGTGCTTAAATCTAAACAACAATAACCTATGTGATTGGGACGATAACCAAGAAAAACACACAAAATGGAACAAAAATCAGTCTTATGGGTATTATATGGACGAAGAAAAGGAAAACACATACAACCAAAAATGCATAAGAACAAATAATATGGAGGTTGGCCAAAAATACACTCATATGGTGTTTTATTAAAAGAGACTATGGAAGACATGCGATTTATTACATATACTATTGCGTCAAAAGAGAAATGTCAATACTTGAAGGGGGTATGAGAGTTGGAAAGGAGAGTTAGTCCAATTTCGACAATGTGTCCATTTCAACGTTCTATCATGCCGTTTTGTTTATGAGTGTGTGGATATGTGATGCGATGATTTATGCCAATAGAAGTAAAGAATTTATTTAGTGTTCAAAATTCACCACCCCAATCGGTTTGGACAGATTTAATTAGAGTATTGAATTGGCGTTCCACAAGTTTTTGAAATTAGAGAAATGTAGAGTAAACATCAGATTTATTGTGCAAGTCAAGGATATGGGAAACACGATAATTAGTAATAGGAAGATGAATTCGGGAAGATTTTTCCAAATGATATGCATTGCAAAAATTAAATTTTGAATCAGAAATAGATAATTTATTATTGAAAATGATTTTATTAAGAATTATGGAATGAGGATGTCCTAGTTAGTCTACTATACCAACAATCAATTGAAACTTTAGTTGCGACAAAGGCTGTGGAAGTTTAGTTGCAGAAGTGGCACCGGTCAGTGAATAAAACCCTTGATTACTCGGTTCAGACAACAGTAGTTTCTTCGACTTGCGATCCTTCACATAGAAACAAATTGGGTGAAACTAAAAAAATACATCATTGTCATAAGTGAATTTATTTACTAAAAGTAAGGGTTTGATAACAACAGGAACATAAAGAATATCATTCAAAATAAAGGAACTATCAGCATAATTTAATTTTGAAGTTTCAGTATAAGAAATATGTAAAATAATACTGTTACCAACGCGTAAAGTATCTGATCCATTGTAACACAGCGAATAATCAATAGATTATAAATCTCGAGTAGCATAGTGAGCATCCCAGTATAAGAAAACCATGCATCATTGAAATTATTTTTGTAAAACGATGCCATATTCGCAGTTGGCTGATGGGTATGATTGTACCGCTGACAACAGTTATCGACGGTGAGGTTGTACCTATGATAGATTTGGCATTACGAAGTGGACTGAGAGAAAGAACGATTGTTGAAATTGTTTTGGTAAGAGCTAGAGCTAGAATTTTTGTCGCTGCTTGTAATTATTGCCTTTAAAGTTTTTGTTGTGATTGCCCTGTGGATTACCATAACCATTTTTATTGTTTGGTTGATTAACATAGCCCATTTAAGCAAGACTTATTGTTGGAGAGGATAGGACTTGTTGTGCATTTCCAACTGGTTGCATTTGTGGTTGAACTGAAAGTATAGAAGTTCCTAAAATTTTTTAAGTTAGCTATTCATGATTCATCAAAGTACTAAGTAAATCAGTAAATGATGTCGGTTCTGGTCTGTTTGCAAGACTAGGAATAATGCTGTGAAATTCAGGGCAAAGGCCTTTGAAAATGACACAATTAAAATCAGTAAGTGACATTGGATGACCTGTAGCGGCAAGTTGATCACTAATGAATTTTGCCCTATTCAGAAGTTGTGTAACAAAGTCATCGTTTTGCTTAATCTCTTGCAAACTAAGGAGCAAATTTAGGACCTTCGTAGTAAATGGTGATGCATATGCTATTTCCAACATTACCCAAATTTCACGAGATGATTATGCATCAATGATAAGGGGCACAATATCCTCGTGTAGTGAGGAAATAAGCAAACTTAATAAGTGCTGATATAGTTGATACCAGACTTGATACTCTAGATTATCAATGGGTAGTCTTATGGCAACAGTTACCGGTAATTTCTCTAGAGGTGGTTCTTGTTTGCCATCAATGAACCTCAATAGATTATTTCCACAATGAAGAGGCAGCAATTGCACCTTCCAAGACAGATAATTCACAGGATGTAGTTTCACAACAATGATTTGGGTTGGATTTGTTATGTTTAACGGTGATGTGAGGGTGGTTGCGGTTAACACTTGCTGCTGTGACGAGGAAGAAGAAAACCCAGAGGACAAAGACGACATAATGTCGATTTCATGCTCTCATACCATATAAGTTTTACACAGGCAAGGTTTTATTTTCTATATCAATAACTATAGTTCACGGTATACATACACGCATAACAGTCTGGATATACTAAATTTGAATTTAGATATCTATCTAATCTATATATTTGAATATGTGTTATGGATAAGACGTTAACATCTATCTTGTCCTGCAGTTATGCTAAGGTTATCGAAGAGGATTTGATTTTCTAGTATTGTGGTCTAATAGAGATCATGAGGTATATTGTTTCTGAGTTCACCAAAATTTCAAATAGTCAACCTTTTAATTACTACTTATGAAATATTATTTGTCGAATTTTGCTGATAGAAATTGTCGACATTTTAATCTTATATAACGACTTCAAATTTTGTTGTTTGCATATACTAATTGTATAGTGATACAAGTCTTGATATTAATGTACGTCCTTTAATTTGTTCCAAAATGTTGAAGTCAATTTGAGACTTTTTAAATTCGTAATTGATGTAATTAATCTAAAACCAATCAATCCTATTATTAGTATTTTTCTTAAAAGATAATTTATAGTATTTACAATTATATTGGTAAAATAAAATAATTCATATTAATTTTAGTTTTGAAAACATTACAAATTGATTTTGAAAAGTCAAAATAAATTAATATTATAATATATAAATAAGGGAGTATAATTTACTTTGAAATGAAAGACATATAAGAAAAGAAATTAATGTTTTAGTCTAATGGTTAAGAATGATATCTTATAAACATTAAGTCCACGGTTCGATTCTTGTGTTTTCCCCTTGTGGAACTTCATTTTCCCCTAACTGTGGGATTTTATTTAGGGAATTGATATTTTTACAAGGAAATTTGATATTTTCACAAGCAAATGGTGGGATTTTATTTAGGGAATTGATATTTTTACAAGGAAATTTGATATTTTCACAAGAAAATTGTCGCTATGGGTTTATACGAACGTTTTTAATTGTCACGGTATGTCTATAGCAACGATTTTCTTGTGAAAATATTAAATGCTCTTGTGGAAATATCAATTCCCTTTATTTATTCCTTATTCGCAAGACTTGTATTCTCACCCACAAGGCCATAGAACCTGGAGTTAAATTAAATTAATATTGCTATTGAGAGCTTTTCAACATTGATTATGCTCTTATTCAGCAACATTATGTAACTAGATTATAACCTAAAAATGCCCCATTGTTAAATGATGAAATGATTGAGTGTAAGTTTGGCTTAAGGTATTGGAATTTTTGAAATTTAAATACACCTTAGAAATTTATTCATTTTTCATATTTTTTTAAAACACAATTTTTTTATGTCGTAAATATATTTTTGAAACACAAGTTATTTAATACAAACACTTTAAATATCACTAGACTGTTAACAAGCTTTGAAACACATTACTCTTGTGACTTGATAAGTAATGGTGCACAACAGGCTAGCCTGGTTTGGTTTGACTTGGGTATCTCAAGCCTTGGATTTTGACCAGATCAAGCCAGACATTGGCCTCTGAAATGCTGTCTGGTTAGGCTTACAGACCAAGTTCAGGCTTACTCCCTCCCTCCCTCCCTCCCTCCCTCCCTCCTACTTTTAATGTTAAATATTAAATATTAAATAATAAAAACTATAAAATCTAAACTAATAAAATTTTATAAAAATAAAATTTTTAATGAAGAACTAGAGTATTTACAAGAAATTAACTTATTATTAATATTTAACATTAAAAGATAGTTTATTGATGTATTCATTAATATTAATATTTGACATTAAAAGTAACAAAGAATAGTAACAAAATTTTGAAATTAAATATAAATATTTGCATGAAGTTAATTTATTATTAATATTTAGTCATATAACTTTTAATGTTAAATATCAAAATAGCAAGGAATATTTTTTTTCTTTGTTGGAAGTATCTAACTTAGAGGGCCTAATAGCCTATTTCCATTGTGTCGAATGGTCAAATACCATTTTTCTAAAACTAAAAAAAGTAATAAAAAAATTTAATTGAATAAATGGTTGGACACTGATTGTGGACTGTTGACCCGTTTTTTTTAGGGGGGGGGGGGGGGGGGAGGGTGCATGGGCGCATTACTTTTATATGTATTTTTAATATTTGTACATAATATCTTCTCACATGAAGATGAGATCTACTTTAAGCTTATGTGCGAGAAAATCATGTAAAAATATCAAAAATATATGTGAAAAATATCAACAAAAAATTAAAAGTTTGGGCCACAATTGTAGTTGCCTGAAATTCAAGTTTGGGTTGCTCTTTTAGTAGATACTTGGGCAATGATTGATCGACACTTGGAGTAGGTTAGAGTGCAGACTGTGAGTTGCTAACTAAGTGCTAAGAAAGAGAGTTAGTAGACCGGGCCTTAAGTGTCGAACTAGGTCGGGTCCAAACTAGAACTAGGCGGCAGGCCGGTCCAGGTTGGGTTTTTCCATTCAAACAACAGCCTTTTTAAAGCCTCCAGACCAATGTCAGGCCGCGGATTTTTTGTGCACCTCTATTGGTAAAGTTTGGTGGACATTTTCTTCAATTTAAATAGTTAGCCTGAAAATAGCTCCTAATAAATATATGACATAAGGTAAGTTGGGAACTCTATTTCGTGGAATTCAACAAATTTATTAGTTAAGTCCGCTAAATCATTTAACAAAGAAAAATTAGCACTTATTTTCACTTGCCATTTTGAAGCTGGTTCAATAAGTACCGCTACAAACTAAATAATTTGATTGGTAGAAGAAGAAGAAGTTGAGTTAACTCATTTAAATGAGTTTATCTCATTTTTCTTAACTCGCTGATTTAGTTATAACTATAACGAGTCAACTCAATTTGTGTTAATGTTATTAGACACATTATTTATTTGAGTAAAAATTTGATACATTGACACTATATACACTAGCGGTGTTAGAATCATAATACATTATTAAAATAAAGGTGTTGATATCCAACACATGTACTTTCTTAGTGAGATGTCATGATCCTAACACTTCTTGTATATACACTGACCGTGAATAAAACTTTCAAATTTTATTTATTTAGTCTATATTTAGTAACACAACTTTTAGAGTGTTTGGTGCATTTGAATGTTCAAATGTACTTGAAAATCTTTTACGTCTAGTAATACTTTATTTCAAATGCGGTTTATTTAACTTGCAAACAAAACGTTTGAAATTCAAACAAAATGCACTAAAAATGGTGTGGTGCGTTTGGAGATCAAAATACAATAAACACTACTGCCTCAAACGCAACAAAAGGTAGTAGTCGAACAAATCCTAATTTCAACAAATACATATAAAATAATGTGTTTTTTCTTTTCAAAGACCCAATTCTGAAAAGGTTAATAAACAGCCCAAAATAATTGATTTTCCCTTTCTAAAATCCTCGTACATTCCTTACAAAGGATATTCATCTTGTAATAGGAATTCCCATCTAGAATAGGTCGTTGGTCTACTTCTTAATTTAAACTCAAAATAAGGGTCTTTTATTTGGACTTTTACTCCCCCATTTGGCTATAAGATGCCCCATTTGTCAAATGAAAACACACACCGGAGACTTTGCAAAATCTCTCTCTTACATTTTTATTGTTTTAGTTTTATAACACGTTATCAGCACAAAAATCTAACTAACTGAGACGGTAAAATCTAAATTCTTGCAACTAATTATTATACTGCTAGCTTGACTTTGCCGTCGATAATGTAATTTTATTCTTATAACTGACTTGATTTTGCCGCCGATCATGTTCTTTACCTCTTAAATTATATTCATGTTTTGTTGTCCACTATTAAAACTTGTTATTTATAGTGGTACCATCTTTCCTTGTTGATCTCACAAGACTTAGTGGAAATTAACCTTTTTACCATTTATTAACTTGTTGGAATAACTTGACTACGCGGACTACTGCATACTTGGTGAAGACCCCTTGTATCCATTCATTAGCATTTTATGAATATAATTTGTCTACGCGGACTATTGCATGCTGGGTGAAGATCTATTTGCAGTTTTGTAAATGTATTTTTTTTATTATGTGTACAGTAATAATACTTGTATATACATTAGTGATTGCATAGCTTTTAACTAAAAGGATTTATGCTAATAATATAAAAATTTATACATTTATGTTATTGTATTTTATCATCGCTTAAGGTAGTGGCTTAGTGGTGGAAAGCCGGACATTAAATTCCTCTATGCCTAAGTGGTCTCACACCCTAAATTTATGGTAAACTCCTCTATGCCCTAGATTTATTCAAGGGAAAGTTGAGTAGTGTTAATCAAGACACCACTGAGGCCTCTACAAATTTTGTTCTCATGCAATTATATATCTTCTTCCTATTATGTATGCAATTATTTATTACTTGTTTTAATAAATAAAAAAAGTTAATATATTTTAACCCAGAATAGATGACAAGTATGGCTAAAATAGATTTTTTTTTTTTTTTTAATTTTAAAAATCTCTAGAGACAACAACTACTTGGCTTATGCACTAGAGGCAAAATTACACCTTAGGGGAAAATGAGTTAGAAAATACCATTAAATCAGGAAATACGACAACTCCGACACAAAATGCATTAGCAATCATTTTTCTTTGTCACCATGTTGATGGGGGATTAAAAACTAAGTATTTAACAGTTAAAGATGCTTTAGCCTTATGGACACAACTAAAGGAACAATTTAACCACTAAAAATTCTCCTTAATGCCAAATTTGAGTGATTTAATTTAAGGTTATAAGATTATAAATTAATTACGGAGTATAATTCCAATCTCTATAGAACAACCTCTACTTTGACATTGTGTGTGGATCCTGTTTCTAAAGCCCAAATATTAGAGAAAACGCTTTCAACTTTTCATTCCACAAACATGATACTGTCATAATAGTATAAATAGAGTAAGTTCACAAAATTCAGTGACTTATTGCTTATCATCCTTGTTGCGAAAAAGAATAATGAACTATTGTTAAAAAAACCATTAAGCATGACCGATGGATTCTATCCCATTGCCAGACATTAACAGCACGTCATTCCAGTAGAATAAACGTAATAATATATGGTAAAATAATAAAAGATCTTGGGTACAAAAAAAATAATGAGGTAACCATAACAACAAATTGCAAAACCGTAACAATTTAGGCTACTAGAAGTGACAAGAGCTTGGGCTAGGCAAAAATAAAGAAAATTATTAGTGAATTTATGTGATAACCTATTTGGATTTAATGATGACAAAACAATAGTGAAATATTTATTCTAAGAATGTGTTATGTGATTAATATACGACTTAATGTGATTATACTTTCGTAGAGTTATATGTTTACGTTTATGAACAAGAAAATCAATAATATGAAAACAAATGTGAGTATATAAACATTTGTTTACCTTTGTACAGTTATTGAAAAAACAATCATTGTAAAAGGACTTGGGGATAAAAAATGTTAGGTTGATCCAAACGAAAAGATAGACTAGGATTAGGGATTAAACTTGTTAGGTTGACCTAAATGATAAACTTTAGATTGTTCTTAAAAGAATGATGTAATGTAAAAGGATATTAGGGATCAAGTTTGTTAGGTTAAATTCAGATACAGCGTATTATTCAAAATGTAATAGAATTACGAGTGAAGACTTACAAAAGGCTTAGTAGAAGAAGACCAAAACGATCAAGTTTGTGAAGTAAACCAGAATCATTAAGTAAGGTACCTTAAGATCAACCTCACAATCAATAATTATCATATAGTTGAGTGAAGGGAAGATCACTAACTAAAGTACAGAGGATGAGATTGCCAAGTAAAAAAAAGGATCATAAAGTAAAGAACAAACGAAGAATTGTTGAGAAGACTAACATAGAAGACTAAGCCATTAAGGATAAAACTGAGCAATCAAAAGAAGAATTTGAGAGACCCTATGCTAAGCATGAAAAAGTCAGAGGAAGAGGTTTAAGTACATAATTGGATACACTAGACATGTGATGACCCCAAATCTGGGTTCCATAAGTGGGGAGCTGTCGCAAGCAACCAAAAATAAAATCTTACTTTAAAAAAATATTAATGTAGTAGCGAAAGTAAGAGTCGAACCCACAGAGAGTGAATTGTTTTAATAAATCTAATGTTTTCAAAAATATCTAATTAAATGGGGGGTTTTGAATTATTAATTAACTAATTAAAATAAAACTAAATAATAAATAATAAAGATGAGAAAAATCAATTAAAAACAAACTTCAGTTCCTTAGTTCAGTATCCCCTTCTTTTAATTAACAAATTAATCAAGTTATTATTATCTTTTCCTTCAATTGAAATTAATAATCCTAGATAACCGACAATCGCCAAGCTACCCGAAATCCTCCTTAAATTATAAATCTAATGCAGCAATCGCTCACAAAAGACCCTAACTATCATACAACCTAGAACTATCAGTCTAGATTTAATATAACAGTTGCATTAAAAATTAGAGAATTAGATTATTCCAAGCAACAATCTCAACATCGCGGACCATTTAACTTGCCATCTTGATAATCATAATAATATTCAAAAGTTTGACCACAATTAAATATTATTAACTGCTACTTATGATCAGATAAAATATCGTTTGCTTAATATCAAATTTAATCTAGCATATGACAAAACTTAATTAATTCAACTGGCCAAATCAAATTAATCAAATAAATATCATCTAATCAATTAAAACAGATCATCAAGAATAAATCTCATGCATGAAGGAATATAAAATAAAACTCAATTAAAACATTAATTAAAAATAAGGTTCAACATCCCTTTGGAACTGAAAAATAAAAACTAACTAAACATAATAAAAATAATACTCACTAGTTGAAAAACTCTCTCCAAGAAATTAGGAGAAAGAACTCCTAAAAACTTATTCTCAATAATGAGAGATTAGTCCTCTATTTATAGGCCTCTAACTTATCCAAACCCTAATAGGATTTATAAATAAAAATAAAAGAAAAAGAAAAATAATTATTATCCTAACCCTAGTTGGAATAAAAATCCAATTTGGAGTCAAAAAGTAGCAAAAATCCGAAATAATCCCGTTTTCCAGATTTTCCGCGCTTGCCAAACAAGCCTTACACGCGCTTTGACCAGTCAACCACGCGTCTGTGACGTCAGCCTCTCTTCCGCCCGCGCGCATGGCGCGCGTGTTTTCTTTTCCGCCCAGACAGCAAACGACGTCATTTTTGTTATGCGCTCGGTTCCTTGGTCGCGCATGGCGCGGTCGCTGTTTCGTTCACACCAAAAAGGCGTCGTTTCAATTTCTCTTCTGACTTCCTTGCGCGCATTGCGCACGGCCCAGATTTTCGGTTAATTACGGTTCTGCCCCTCCGCGTCTTTTCTCCTTATTTACACTTTTGCCATCCGTGCGGTTTAATTACCAAAATGCCATCAGACTTTTGCGAATTTTCCAGATTTGCCCCCAAGCTTTATTTTTCCTACAAAATAAAATATAAAAATAAATAAAAATAATATAAAAATACTAAAAATCCTAAAAACACATAATAATAAATAAAAGACCTAAAATAAATAAAAACACGTACATAAAAAGAAATATAAAAATACTATAAAATTACCTAAATTAACATAAATTAACTAAAATCCTATAAAACCTATTAAAATTACAATATGCTAAATAATTAAACATTTAAGCACGCAATAAATATAAAAACTAAGTATTAGGGCATAAAAATATCGTATAATTTAGTCCTATCAATAAGCTCGGGTTTGGTTTTTTAATATACAATACTTACTAACAATTAAATACATAAATTTCATTTAAACTTTGCGGAATAATACAAAAGGTTCCTTATAAAAAGGCTACACTTCCCAAGGTCGATTAACCTTAGAATAAACATTATATATCTTAAGAGAATACAAAAGATTTACAAAAGAAATTACATAACAAGTAATTTAACTAGTATGCATTGAGCTAATCTAAGCTTTGACTTTTTCCTTGCCTTTGTCTTGTTTAGAACTTTCGGGCTAAGCTGAAAATATGTCATGATATAGCAAGAATGAACAACTAAATGACTCAGCAAGTTTAAGAATAAATAGCATAAGATATATCATGATGAAAGAGAAATTAACACCAGGGTTTTCAACAATAGATCACAATTGTGAAAGAAATCAAGAATTAATTTTTCAATATAAGAATTGATTGACTCTTTACTGCTGAGTGGTCTTTAAGGACCATGAACTGCTACTAAGGTAGAACAGACATATATATCTGACACCTCAAAAAACGGGGTATGCGAGGGAATCAACCTCTTGTACCCTATGTATATGCATAACATTCAGACATCTTGTGCAAGTTTGGTTTCCCGATAAATAAAAATCCCCCTTATTTAAGGTTATTCATTCTTAGTCTTAGTATAAGAATCCGCACCAACCAATGATTTGGATAAGCTTTTAAAATATTCAATTTGATGAAATTAAATATGCATTGTCCAACAGAAACAATTAGCTTAGACATTCTTAAACAGTTCTTAGATTAATGAACTAAAACATTTGCAAAAGCACTATGTGCGAATACAATAATAGTAATGATGTGGAATAATTTTAGATAATTAACCCACTTAAAGCTCTGTCAAATATCTACGAGTGTAAGTACTTGCTAAATAATAATTGAATTGCTCAATGTAAATAAGGTTGAAAAAAACTTGCAACAATAAATACAAGTTAGGGTTAAGGAAACTTGCCTCGTGCATAGTCTACTGCTAACCAATTCAATTAATTCTCTTTGAATAGACCTAACAATTAATCAGTTTGATCTTAAATTAGTATCATATACATATTCATATGATAACCTTTATAACTTTTACTTAACCACATAATTATATAAACACTTAGGTAATATTTATCACTACTTGATAATATTTCAATCACATAAAATCTATATTAATTATTTAATATAGATCACATAATTATCTAATATTATTAACAATTTAATAATATTTTATTACATTTGTAATATTATTAATCATTTAATAATAATTTATTAAACACCTAATATTATTAATACTTTAATAATATTTTATTAGTCTTCTAATTTTATTAATTATTTAATAATATTTTATTTATTATCTAATATTATTACCCATCTAATAATATTTTATCAATTATCTAATATTATTAATTATTTAATAATATTTTAATCATTATCTACTATTATTAACTATTTAATAATATTTTATTAATTATCTAATATTATTAATCTTTTAATAATATTTTAATCATATCTAATATTATTAACCATTTAATAATATTTACAACTTTTTTTAATATTATTATTCTTGTAATAATATTTTATTAATATTCTAATATTATTAACTATTTAATAATATTTTAGTTATATTCTAATATTATTATTCATTTAATAATATTTTATCTATTTACCAATATTATTATCCATTTAATAATATTTTATTGACTTTATAATATTATTATACATTTAATATTATTTTAATGATTTTCAAATATTATTATATTAATAATAATATTTTATTAATTTAATTTATATTATTAAACCTTTAATAATATTTATCCTCTTTTACTTATTAATCAACTATCTATAATTTTAAAAATACTTTTATTGAGTCCAAAAATAATAAAATATTTTTTATTTTCTAACCCGGACTTGACTCGGCCAAAACTGACCCGACCCGAAATTAATTTTTCAAACTGTCCGGTTCATCGCTGCGGCGGTGAACACCACCGCTGCAGCGGTGACTTGCAGAAAGTTTCACCGCTGTAGCGGTGGGATTTACCGCTGCGGTGGTGGCTTAATTTTTCATTACAGGGTGTTTCACTGTTGTGGCGGTGGAACCTACCGCTGCGGCGATAGCTGTGTTTTTCAAAATCTTAATTTTTCAACTTTAATTCTTTGGTTCAAACTTGTATAAAATGAAATCTATACATTCAAATGACACAAAATCAGTGTTGATGTGTTCCTAACTTTTTGTTTTACAACATTTCATGGTTCGATCTTGTTTTCGAAAACGTTTTTGACATAATATTCGAGATCGATCACTCTATGGTTTTAAAACAACATAATTTGAGGTAAAAGACATAACTTCTTTGTCTTTCCATATTTTTGAAAGATTCAAGTTGGGTTATCTTTTTAACTCATAAATATAACTTTCTAGTCATAGAAATCTATTTTCCAAGTTGTACATTTCAAACTACAATATTATATACTATATACTCAACTAGGTTTTACCGGTAAAGTTTAATATGAATATTTCTTCCATTTTTATGCATACCACACATACCAAAACATAATTTAAATATATCAGACCATGAATATACATATATAACATAGTCTAAGACCTTTAGTCCATAAAAAAATAACTTTTGATCGGTTAAAAATATATTTTAACCGTTCAAATCATATATAGACTATAAAAATGAACTTATAAAGGGTTAGAGAACTTTTTAACCTTAAGAATTTGTGTGCTCTTCTTCTTCTCCTTCTAAAGTATGATGTGAAGCTATTGGACATTCACCAAACACCTTTTCTAGCTATCTCCTTCAACTCACATGTGTATCTCTCTATTTCTCTCTTGGAAACTCTCACTTTGCTCTATAGGAAATGCTACAAAATGACTAACAAACTCATTTAAGGTATGGATCACTCTATTTATAAAGTCTCCTTAACCACCATCAACTCTTCCTAATTCACCAATATAGTCAAATTAAAAGTTAATTAGGATTAATATTAGAGTGAATGACAATTTGATTGACAATGTGAATGACTAGAGTGGTTGAGCTATTATGACAATGAGTGAAATTGAAGTAACAAGCAAAACAAGCCACCCGAATGGGTCCCCCTAGGAAGTACCGGCCAAATGGGGTTTTTACCCTGATTTTTGATTTATTTTTTCTTCTTATACATTCATATATACATACACTTATATATATATATATATATATATATATATTGTTTGACCAATTTTGACTTCCTATTGAGCTCCACATTGGACTCTAAGATTTAAATAAGTCGGGCTCATTCAATTAAATTGTTTGGGCTCAATTTATTTATTACATTGGGCTAACAAGTAAATAACCTATGTTATATTTAATTAAATCAAGCATTAGGCTAGCCTAATTATTACATGAACTACTAGGTTAAGGCTAGCCTAATTATTACATAAACTACTAGGTTAATTAATTTGACCTAGTTTAATACCTCATTTGGATTTGAAATATAATCCAATTAGACTTGCTTTAATTAATTATAACACCTTGTTTTATTACTTTAAATAAATATACACATACACAAGTATATTCATTTAATTATCTAATGCACAATTAATTAGTACCAAATTTTTTTAATTCATTGCTAATTATTTAATAATTATAATTACAATGTCTAATAGAATTCGTGGTTATTACAAGACATACTTAACAAGGAAAAAGAATCAAATGAAGAGTTTGTAGATTTCTGTCAAGAAGAATCATCACTGCACAATTAGGAAAAAAGACTTTAGCTAAAGAAGTATAAATAGAAACTCACAGATGCTGAACAGATTAAAGTACTCAATATCATAGAAGGAAGCTGAATTGAATATCATTAGATTGCCCATGAGTCAATTATTATCATTAAGTTACTTCAGAACGCAGAGTTACATTAGAAATGAGCTGCCTCAGTGCTATACCTATTAGTGATCGTAAAGTCAAAGACCTGAGAGATAATCCACTACAACGAATGATTGGGATGGTCTTACTAAAGAATTCTCCAGTAGAGAAGTAGTTTGAGATAGATTAGTTGAAGAAGACAAGGAACAAAGCATAACTTTGCATAACAAACTTATCAGAAGAAGAGAACAAGTGGCATCCACTACAACAGATTAAGTGTACTAAACAGAAACACAATGTAGTCCACAATCTTGTAGATAACAAGTGTTCAAATGAGAGGGAGCTGATCAAGGAGAAGAAGAATGAACTTAAGAAGGACAAAAGAATATATTCTATGATTAAAGACTGAAGAAATTGTAGAATACATAAGTATTATAATTAAAATTAAAGCTTGCTGAAGATTGTAGAACGAAAGCCATAAAAATGAAGATCATAAATTCTACTGAACATAGAGACTACAAATCGTAGAGCTACAAATCGTTGAGCTAATCGTAAAGTCTACTGAACATAGAGTTTGCAGATCGCAGTGCTGCAGATCATTGAGTTGATCGTAAAGTCTATTGAATGTAGAGATTGCAGATTGCAGAACTGAAGAATCGCATAGATGACCGTAGAGTTTGCAGTTTGTAGAATCAGTCAAGTAAACATTCTAGATAGCCATAAAAGTCTGGGATTATAAAATTGTAGAATTTATCAGGTCTGACATTGGGTTGAATATTAGAAGACCAACAAAGTAAAGATCTCAAGGAAGTTATTGTTCATCTAAGATTTAAAATGAAAAACAGAACAAGTTATATCTATTGGCTACCTTAATGATGTGATGTTATTCAAGTGGTCGTATCTGCAATAAACTGATGTGACATATCAGAGCAGAAAGCAAGATAACACGTGTTAAATGTCAACATCAAACATCTTCAAGGATTTGAACTTTAAATGGAGTAACGACTATCTTCCAACGGAAAAATCAATAGAAGACTCTCTATCTCTCTCTAAATGAAAACCTTCATTTTTGAAATTGAAGATGTATAAAAGAGATGATGAACCAAAAAGAAAAAAGTGAGAGGAAAAAGAAAAAAAATGGTCAAAATAGAAAAATGATCAGTCTATACACAGAAGAAAGAGTATAAGGAAAAAAAGACCGATCTACAGATAACCAAATAAGGGGTCGATCAACTGAATAGATAGATAATCAAACTAAAGTCAATATAAACTTTGGAGGGTCGGCCTGAAATGGTTCCAACCACACAAGAGCTAGAGCAGAAGAGAAATATCTAGAAGGCTCATGAGTATAAGAGATCAACATAATCACTCTGTTGCTAAGTTCTTTCAAAGAGAGCTTAATGTCAACTTGGCAACACTACAACATCAATTACATTAATAGCAAAGTTAGGACTAAGTGACCCGCATGATTCAGAGGAATCAGTACCCGAGTAGGAAAGGACTGTTGAGTCCTACGGAGTAAGTCGGGATTGTGTGACCCGCCTGATTCTAAGTGAATCAGTTCTTATTGAGGAAAGAAGACTTAGTGTCTTGGACTTAGTGTCCAAATTATAAGGACTGAGTATTCATTTATCCTTAGTAAAATATCCCTGCTCATAGGAGTGGAAGAGAGAAGTAGGAGTAGTTCAGGCTCCGAACCTCTTAAAAGTCTATGTGTCCTCAATGTCTCTTTATCTCTCAATATGCAATGAATGTCATGAATGCTATATGTACTTATGATGTCTTTCCACTAGCAAATTATATATAGAGCTGTTGGTTTTAAATCATAGATCAAAAAGAGGATTTATCATATAAACTATTTTCGTTGCACATGTAATCTTTTAATTATTTGATAAATGTTTTAAAAAAAAGAAGCAAAACTATGTAGAAAATGTATAGTGATCTATTCAACCCCCCTTCTAGATCACATTCTTGTACCTCTAGAAAATAACAAAAACGTATCACAAACAAAGAACAAATCAAATGTTTATTTTAGATGTGGGATGAAAGGGTATTGGTCGTGTACTTGTCGTACGCCAAAACATTTAGTTAATTTATAGCAAGAGTCTTAAAAGAGTAAAGAAAGGGTGACAAAAGTAAATTTTGTTAATCATCAATTAAATATTGTTGATGCCCCAAAAATGATCAACAATGAGGAAAATTTTGACGACATTATTGAACCTTCTGAAAGCACATTTTGGGATAATGGTTAATTTCTTGTTATGGACCCCTGGTGTATAATATTATTAATTTTCATTATGTACCTAGCATGTATAATATTATGTGTTGCTCATATGTAATATTATAAATAAAAAATTTATTTTCTTTTAATACATTTTTTTATGTGTTAGACTAATTTTAATGGATATGAAAGATATATGTTTAGAGGACAGTGCAACAATTCATACAATCCTTTAAAGTGAGAAATATTTTTCACAACTAACTAAAGCTGAGAAAAGCGTTGGAACTATCTCCGGTACATCAAATTTAATCAAGGGTTTTAGAATAGGTAGTTTCATGTTACCAAATAAGACATAATTCTTTATCAAAAATGCTCTATATTCTAGTAAATCAAGAATAAACTTGCTTAACTTTAAAGACATTCGACTAAATGATTTTCATATAGAAACAACAAATAAAAATAATAATGTATATCTTCTTATCACTTTTACTATTTTCAAAAAGAAGAAAAATCCTAAAAAAAAGCTTCATTCAATTTTTTCTTGATTATATAGTATAAAAATTAGAGCAATTGAGTATCATACTGTTGTAATTCCAAAATTCGTATATCCTAAATCCTTTATACTTTGGCATGAAAGACTTGATCACCTAAGTAATTCTATGATGCGCCGTATTATTGAAAATTCTACTTGTCATACTCTCAAGAATCAAACGATTTTCTCTAGTAGTGATTTTCCTTGCGCTGCATGTTCTCAATGAAAATTAATCATTCAACCACCAGAGTAGCATGTGAAATTGAAGTTTAAAGAATTTTTATTTATAAATATTACAAATCAAATAGCAGTGAATACTCAAGCGAAGATGAAAATACCTATCGAAAAATCAATTCCTGAAGAATTGAAAAATAAAGTGACAAAAGAATTTAAACAACGCTAAAAGCGTGGAAGATCGATTGGTGCCAAGGACACTGCACCACGAAAACAAAGAGCAAATCGGGGAGTCCCAGAAGTAGTATTGGCTATAAAAGTAGCACTTATTCTAAAAGTGAAAATACCCGCAGAAGATGTACAAGATCCCACCGAGAAAGGATAAGAGATGAACACCAAGAAATCTCAATGAATTATGTATATGATGAGAAAATATGGGATCGAAGCAAAGTCATGGTTGATGATATATTTATTTTCTCTATAGTATCATATATTACTATGATTCATGATGTGGATTTTGAAACACAGAATGTGGAAAAATGTCAAAAAAGAAAATATTGGCCAAAATAAAAAGATGTTATTCAAACAGAGCTACAATCTATATTGAAAATGGAAGTATTTGAACCAGTAGTCCAAACACCACTAGGAGTATTAATCCTGGTTGGGAACAAATGGGTATTTGTATAAAAGTGAAATGAGAAAAATAAAATTATGAGATAACAAAGTTCGTCTTGTGGGTCAAGGATTTTCACAAAGACCTGATATTGATTATCAGGATACATATTCTCTAGTGATGGATGAAGTCACTTATCACTTTCTATTAGGTATGACAACCATGGAAGTTTTGAAAACACGTATAATGGATGTTGTAAAAACATACCTATATGGTTCACTTGATAGTGAGATATGCATACGAATTCCTAAAGGATTGAAAATGACTGAATCACAAAATTCATGTCACATATATTTAATCAAGTTACAACACTCATTATATAGGTTGAAACAGTCTGGGCGTATATGGTACAATCGACTTAGTGATTATTTAATAAAAGACAAGTATACAAACAATCAAGTATGCCCGTGTATTTTTAGTAAGAAAATACAATGTGGATTTATTTACCATTATTGTTGTATATGTGAATGATTTGAATCTTGTAGATACTCCTAAAGAAAGCATAAGAACTGCTACATATTTAAAGGATAAATTTAAAAAGAAGAATCTTGGAAAGGCAAAATTTTGTCTGGAAATACAAGTGGAGTATTTAGCATTTGAAATTTTTGTTCATTAATCCACATATGCTAAAAAGATTCTTAGTCAGCTTTCATGAGGATAAAGCCCACCTTTTAACTACCCTGATGGTTGTTTAATCTCTAAAAGCTGATAAAGATCCATTTCGACCTCAAAAAAGTGGTGAAGAAGTCCTTGGACCTGAAGTTCTATACCTAAGTGTAATAGGTGCTCTTATGTATCTTAGAAACTGTACACGACCTGATATTACTTTTGTTGTCAATTTGTTGGCAATATATTGTTCTTCTCCGACTAAGAAGTATTGTGATGAGATCAAGTACGTTTTGAGATAGTCCCGTGGAAGTATAGATCTTGAGTTATTTTATCTAAGGGATTCAACGTCGCGATTGGTTGGATATGTCGATGCAGGATATTTATCATATCCACACGATGGGAGATCACAAACAAGTTATGTATTTATATACTGTGACATGGCTATATCCTTAAAATCTACAAAATAAACCATGATAGCCACACCTTTAAATCACTCAGAGATTCTCGCAATATATGAAGCAAGTAGAGTGTGTTTGATTGAGGTCAATTATTCAACATATCCAGGAGTCATATGAATTATCATCAATCAAAGACATTCTTACATTTATTTATGAAGATAACATTGCATGCATGACTCAACTTAGAGGAGAATACATCAAGAGAGATAGAACAAAACACATTTCACCTAAAATTTTCTTTTTAACACACATGAACTGCAAAAGAAGGATAATATAGATACGTGTTAAATTCGATCATATGATAATTTAGCCTACTTATTCACAAAATCACTACTAAGTGTAACGTTTGCAAAACTTCGGAATAAGATCGACACACGTTGATTGTAAGACTTGTCACAACATTTTATCAAGGAGTAATAAATTCTTTTTTGAGGAGGAGACTGTACTATTTTTTCTTAGTCACCATTTTTATCCAAAGAGTTTTTCTTGATAAAGTTTTAATGAGGCAGTCAATTAAAGTATTATATATTAATATAAAAGATATGTACTTTTTTTTTCTTTTGCTAAGTTTTTTTCCACCGAATTTTTTTAGCAAATTTTTTAATAAGATATGATTTTTTATCTTAAGAAATCAAGAAAGAGTAATATAATATGATTTCCTAATTAGAGTAGGCCATTGGTCTATTCCTTAATTTAAACTCAAACTAGGGTCCTTTATTTGGACTGTTACTCCTCATTTAGCTATAAAATGCCCACTTTGCCAGATGAAAATACGCACAGGATACTTTATAATCTCTCTTACATTCTTTTGAATTACTTCAATTCTATAACAATCCAACTTACTTAAAAATTACCAAACACCGTTTCCATTTTAGCTGAACAGATTGCCTCCACTTATTTTAAAATAATTTATAAATTATTTTAAATTACAATTTATAAATAAAAATATTTAATATTATTATTATTTATAAATTAAAAATTAAATTTAAATAATTTTTTTGACTAAAATAATTTATAAATTAACATAAATTCTAAAAATTAATAAAATAAGAATAAAAAAGTTTTTATATTTTGTCAAACTTTTATTTAAAAATAACTTATAAACTATTTTAAAAAAAATAAAAATTAATTACTTTTTATAAATAATTTATAAAATAATTTTTAAGTTCAAAATTAAGTCTTCGTCAAAAAAGTAAAAAAATGACTTGTAAGTTTTTGAGCAACTCATGCGGCCGAACAAAGAAAAAAGAGAAGTCTCTGCCTGAGATCTCCAACGAAAAAAAGTCTCATAATTTTCTGTACTGATACTCCATTACCATCTTCACCGATCACTCCGATCTCAAACGAGCCTTAATTTCAGGTTCTCCTTTCTCTCCTCTTTACACACGTAGTGCTTTTTTAACTGCGATTGGCATTAGTGAGAATCCGAGCTATCAGTTTAACTTGAGATCATGAATTTGTTTGTTTTTCCCTTATCTTATCTGTTGTATGTTTGTTACTTCAGTAATCTATTGAATTTTCGTTTGTTTTTTTTCTCTATAATCGTCCACCCAAAATTTCATAAGCGATGGCCGAGTAAAAGGGGAAGGAATTTTAGAGTCATTCCATGTGAAATTTATGCATTTATGCAATTCAAGCGGCTTTAAAAATGATAGAAGCGTGAACTAATTTTTTTTAGCAGACTTAGATCATACCCACATGATCTTTTTGGGTTCTTTGAATTATAAATTCTCAATTTTTGAAGGGTTTTTTTTTTTTTTTAATTTATTTTTTATTACTTAAATTGCAGAAAATCTCAACTTTCTCTAAACTAATATTTAGATTGCCTATTAGGAGAATATGTGTCAAGTCCAACTAAGTTTACAAAATTTAGTTTATTTCTGTTTGTGCATTTGTATTTGTTTGTCAAGTCCTTTTATTTCTAGGAATCCTCATACAAGCAGCTGGTGTCAGGTTTAGAACATGAATGGCTTTAAAAGAGAAATTTTTCTGAAAGTTGATTGTCCCCTGTCCCAAAAAAAATCTCTGCTAAAAAGTTATTCGTTTTGAGAAAATCTTAAGGTTATAAATTGTTTCTCACTTAAGTAAAATATGAGAGACCATCACATGAACTTCTTGTTCTTAAAAATGTAATTTAGTTGGTCAGTTTGGAAAATCATTAGATTCGCTAATCTGATTTCAAAGGGATGTAAGGAAAAGTAAAATAGGGCCTTTGAAATATTAATATATGTTCCTTACTTCTTTACTATATGTAATTTTTGAAGGCATTACAAACCGTTTAGAATGTGTTTACGTTTCCAGAGAGGGGCATCGGAAACCTTTTCTTTTTCCAAGAAAGTATTTTTCAGAAACATACTTCGTATTTGATATGTAAGAAATTGTCTCTTTTCCTTTAGCTTATTTTATTTTTGTAACCGAAAGAGACATAAGGAGAAAGACCTTGATGTTCTTGTAGTTGAGGATGAGATTTAAGTATTTTACCTTATTTATTTATTTATTAAAGTTGGTAACGCCCTAGTAAATTATGAAATGTATCTTCTATCTTTGTTAACAAAACATGTCTAAAAAGTAGTTATCTTCCTAAGCAGTATGAAATTTGGCTTCATCTTTCTTACATTCAGAGCCTTGAAAGTTATTACCCTCTTAGATTTTATCATATTATGCCATTTGATTGAAAGGGGAGTTAAGAATATCAGCCATAATATTTTTTCTTTTGAAACTTGAACAGATAAAAAGAAGAAAGAAAAAAACAGAAAACATATACTATTAATGTGTGTGTGTGCGCGCGCGCGCAGAGAGGGGGGCGGGGGGGGGGGAGGGGGGGAGTGAACAGAGATTCAAGTTCATGCTTTATCTTGTAATTGTGCAGAGTAGATATCTTCTTTTAAAATCAACAATGCACACTATTATCTTTTCAAAATTTAGCTTTAACAACTTTCAGTAGCACTTAACTAGTTGAACATGTGCTTAAAGATCACTAACTATATGGCATGACCAAATGCTAATTACTGATCTTCGGGCAAGAACTCATAAATACTACTGACTACATGAATCTTTGATTGCAGCAATTGAAAAGTAAAATCTAACATAGGCAAATTCCTAGTTCTATGATATGATTAGTGATTCTATTTGCAAGCGTGGTTACATATTTGCGCATTTGACTAGATGGTATCACTGATTTATGATAATGGTTGTTATATTGCCTCTTTTTTTAGTGACCATATTAGTGTTGTGCTAAAATCTGTCTTTTGTAAATTTGTGTTCTTTAAATTTAAAGTGGTCCTCTTTTCGTGCAAAGTTCTTCAGAGACATCCATAATTCTTTCCCATCACGCTCTATATATTTTCTCAGTTCTTTCCAATATAGCTGGTTTGAACCAGCTATTTTTTTCTTTCAACCTGCCTAATTACTTGGATTTTGAGAGTGCAAGTTAGGTCTCTCTCTCTCTCTCTCTCTCTACCTCTGTCTCTCCCTCCCCTCCCCCCCTTCCAATATGCAAAACAGGACTGCTGACCATATTTGGCAATGGATTGTTGAGCTCCTGCTTACCCCATTTTTTTAGATGAAGGAGGACATGTAAACCTCAGTTCAAATTTGTTGGGCATCACTCCCTAGAAAGGTTTGAAATGGAAACCCTCTAAACTCCCCCATAGCCAAAGTCTAAAGAAGCAAGGAAGGCCACTATATCCCATAACAAATGACAAGCATGGAATGCCTGCTTAAAATTGTTTGCAAATCCTCTTTGTCCACAAACACCAAAAGGATGAAAAAGCACACTCTTTGCCAATGGTTCTTTCCATCCTTTTTACCCTCGAAGCCCCTAAAAATGATAGGAAGAACCAGAGAAGCTTCTCAACAATCCAATGGCAAATCCAACTCTGCTCATACTCCAAACAAAGAGTGCCCTTTCAATGTTGGATTACAGTACCAAGATATTTTTCCCCACAGCCCTTGATTACAATCTGCTTTTTTAAGTTAACAGTTTGTATGTGACAAAATTGTCGTGTTGAAATTAGTAGTTCTATTTTTTATTGTAGGTTGCTTGCATGGTTTCATCTGTTCCCTTTTGTGAGAACAGGAGTTTATTTTTCCATCTATCTTTTTTAAATCTGTTATACACTACCAAGCATCAGAAAATTGTGAGAGTTATTTACATATTCTTCCATCCATTTTTGTTTCTCAACTTTTTTTTTTTTGGTGTGTGTTGCAAAGATTTTAGGATGCGCCCAAAACACATTTTAGTATATTTGCATATTATATTTTCAACTGTTTTTACAAATATATCAGATTATAATATTTAAATTTGTTTTTAGAGTCTATAGACGTAATAAACTCCGTGCCACACATCAAAGGAAGTGTGATAACTGTGGGACAGATGAATACTTACTTTTTGTTTTACTTTTTCTCGACCATTTCTAGACAAACAAACAGAATGCAAGATAAACTGTCATGTAACTTCAACTTTGGTTCATGCTTTTAATTCATATTTTCATGAATATTATATCTTAGACAGATATAGAGAAGAAAAAAATGGATGATAGTTGTGCAGTTTGTGCCGAGGCGCTTGAGTGGGTTGCTTATGGACAATGTGGACATTGTGAGGTCTGTTCCACTTGTGTTGCAAGGCTTAGATTCATCTGCGATGATCACAGCTGCTGCCTCTGCAAGTCCAACTCAAATATGGTCTTTGTGACCAAGGTTCGTGATTCGAAAATTCAATTTACAAATGCTTATGATAATCATTAGTGATTTATCTGTAGAGAATTATTAAGTTTCATCATTACATTGTTTGAATTTCTGTACTTTCAAGCAATGTTGAGAAAACCGGACCGGACCGGCGGTCGGACCGCGGTTCGACGGGAACCGGACGACTTTCCGGTCCGGTCAAAAAACCGGAAATTCAACGAACCGGTAAAACCGGTAGTTGAACCGGTGACCCGGTTTTCAAGTTTTTTTTTTTTTTTTTTACAAAAATATTTTTAATAATATTATAACATTATTTTACTATATTTTAGCTTATAAAAAATTAGATATTTTAAAATTTTATTAATTATTAATAATATATTTTTTTATGTATTTATGACGTCACTGGTTCAATAATGGTTCGACCACTGGTTGGACCAGTGACCCATCCACCCGGTAACTTTTCCAGTTCGATGACCGGTCCAGTTTTCTAAACATTGCTTTCAAGTCTCAACAATAACGGATATTTTTCTTTTCAAAAATTGTTATCTTTGAGTATAATCTGTTTTGTTTGAATTGTTTGCTTTTTAACTTTCCGCTTTAGATACTACCTAGAAAAAGAAACTCTTACTCACTGTTCTGAGTTTGTGCTGCAATTAAGGCTTTAGGGGATTATACGAGGGTGATCAGTGACTTCTCAGTTTTTCCTTCTGAGCCAACAGAAGGTAAAGTTGGCCCATACTGGTATCATGAAGGCACGGAAGCATTTTTTGATGATCTGGATCACTACAAGATGGTCAAAGCTATGTGCAGGCTTTCATGCATTCTTTGTGACAAAATCGACGAGCAAGGAAATGAAAGCTCTAAAAGAAGAGGGAATTTTAGGAACGTTGAGCAGCTAAAGGATCATCTATTTTATCGCCATAAGCTGTTCATGTGCAATCTCTGTTTGGAAGGCAGGAAGGTGTGCCCATTCCGTCTCTCTATCTGTTGCTAGTATAAACTCCTGGGCAATTTCTATATTTGTCCTGATGATGCCTCAGGATGCTCATAATATATCATTTTGCATCCTCATTGATTTTCTTCTTATATTTCTTTCGTTTGGCTATCTTTTCTTAATTGTTTTTGTTCATAAACTTTATAAACATCATTGCTGCATCATTTTGACAGTTGATTTTTGAATGCAATAAATTTATTCCAAAGTGGCATTATTATTCCCATCTATGTTTTAGCTGCTCCTACTTTAAATATCGAAAGGACTGATGGTAAACATCGACCCTTTTTGTCCGCTCATTTGTACTATTCCAGACCTAATCGTATTATGTGGATAGAATTTGAATTTTTTGCCTTCATATCTTCTTCCTGAGTCTACAGTTGGTGGAATATTGAGTGTAGAGTTTCAAACCACCTTCTTGAGGGTAGCCTGTCATTTGAGCATAGCACTATCTATATGTTCTTTTAATTTCCTCTGGTTCTGTAAGTATGCTTTTACTCAAGTTTGAAAACAATCTCTTTGACTTCGCCGTAAATCCTGAATCAGATATTTATATGTGAACAAAAGTTGTATACAAGAGAACAACTAAATCAACATATAAACACGGGTGACTCAGAGGTGGATGGCAGTGAAACAGAAAGAGGTGGTTTCATGGGACATCCTATGTGTGAATTCTGCCGAAACCCATTTTATGGGGAGAATGAGCTATACACACATATGTCTACTGAACATTATACATGTCACATATGCCAAAGGTAGACAATGTTTCCTTTTTTCAAAAGGGTATTGCAACCTGTTCAAACTGATACATGCGTTTACATGACCATTTTACCTACCTTGGTGCAGGCAGCATCCAGGACATTATGAATACTATAGAAACTATGATGAGTTGGAGGCTAGTAATCTTCTTTATCTTTTGCTATTTACGTTCACACTATATATTTGTATTTCCTGCATAAATCCTTTAGGAAATTAAAATCACATGTATATGTTCCAGATCCATTTTCGTAGTGACCACGTCTTATGTGAAGATGAGGGATGCCTTGCAAAAAAGTTCATTGTATTTTTAAGTGAATCTGAATTGAAGGTGAGTACATATTTTATTTTTGCAAAAGAAATGATAGAAAGAAAAAAATGTTTCTTCTCCCCATGGTTGATATGACGTCATCTGAAAACTGTGTTTTATCTGTTTGTTTGACATGCACAACTGTCTGATACTTTTGGAATTTCATATTGTACTTTTTAAAAAAATTTGTAGAGGCATAATGCCATGGAACATGGAGGCCGCATGTCTCGGTCCAAGCGTAATGTTGCTCTTCAGGTAATAATCGATTAATCTATACTTGTGACTTTTTAACAGGGATACTGTATTTTCTTCTTATTCCTACCAAGATATCTTCTGCCTCTGAGCCTTGGCTCTTGCAGCTGTGGCTGCACTCGCTTTTACTTTGTCCTTTCATGTCTTGTGGTAATAATGTTGTGCTTCTAATTGTTTTATCCTCTTAGATACCAACGAGCTTCAGGTATGAACGAAGTATTGAGCAAGATCGTCGTCGTAGAGGACATGGTTTTCATTCAGATTATTCTGAGAGTGAACTTACCATGGCAGTTCAAGCCAGTCTTGAGACAATCAATTCCAATATGTCTCATACCACATCTGGTGTTCAAGCTAATTCCAACCTTGGAGAGACAATTGGAACCGATTCCAGTTTTACGCCTCTTGAATTATTAGCTACCACAGATTCTAATCCACCTTCAAGATACACCAGGAACGCACAGGAGCAGACCTCCAGGAACGCACCTCTGGAAGGATCTTCATTTCCTCCTCTCCCTGTCTCTACAAGAAATAATCAGCAAAATTCGAGAAATAAACCAAAAGGATTGGGGAAAAACACTATGGCTGCTCGCCTTCGTCACCAGAACAATGTAGCTGTCCTCCACTCGTCTCGTGCTTGGCCAGCAGTGGATCGTCAACCTACTGCATCAATGGGCAATATTTTACAGTCAAGGCATACATCAACTTCCGGATTTGCGTCATCCTCTGCTTCTACCAGCTCTTCCCTGAGTAAGGCTGCAAGTGGAAGCGCAGTTGTGCCACCTAATCATGCTGCGAAGAGTATATCTCCAGCATCTCAGGAACGTGTATCAGCAAGTTGTGACAGATCATCAATTAATATTACTGGCACAATCAAGTTGAATCACTCTTCATCGACCCTAAACCTTGTGGGCAGAGGTGCCTTTGATTGTTCTAAAAGTAACTTTCCTCCTGTTTCTGAAACACACACAAAAAAGGCGACCACTAGTAGCCAGCCTTTGGTCAAGGTGGAAGATACTCATGCTGCTAACAAGTATTTGGTAGAAAAAATCCGTGCTGGTTTACAATTTGATGATGACAGATACGCTGTTTTCAAAATAATATCTGGAGAATATCGTCAGGGTTTGATTGAAACCGGGGAATATGTTGCATATGTGCATCAATTTGGCTTGTCACGTCTTATCTCTGAGCTGGCTAGACTATGTCCCGATCCTAAGAAGCAGGAAGAGCTTCTTGAGGCTTGCAATACCAGCATGGGGAGCAATGGACGTTCTGAAAATACTGCAAGCAAGAACAACATTCAATTAAAACAGAATATAGTTTCCAAGAAAGGGAAGGAGAAGTTTGAAGGAAAGGCTACGGATACTTCTAAACCTGATTTGGCAGATAGCATTATAAGCAGTGTTAGGGAATTGCAGTCAAGTCACAGGCCTTCTGAAGAAGAGGTAGAGATGCTGTCAAAAGATGGTTATCGTTCTATGAAAGGAAAATCAAAGGTTTTGGTGGCTGATGAGCAGTCTAGCTCAAGCTTTACTGATCGGACCTCAATAGAAAGCACGGGCCAAAATGATTCAACGTCAGCAGGTAGCAGCTCAAAGAAGATGGTGAGGGGGAATAAACCCAGAAAGAAAACCTCTAAGTTTCATAGAATACGCCTTGGTGAGAATTCACCTGCAGCACTTTTAGGCCTTGCTAATTCTGATTCTACTCTTGATCACTCTCGAGAAAAATCAGGTAGGAGTAATGGTCCTAAAAAGTTGCCGGTTGGTGGTGTTTGGCGTGATGGGGGAGGGCGGAAACTAGTGGCAAAGCTACAATAACGCGAGAAAAGTGGATTGTCGCAACAGGGTGGTGAGCCTGTGACAGTTTGTAAATCCAAAGAGCTGGCACTGGTCTGTGATTTTATAATCTGCTAGTATTTTGTGAGAAAAGCCTTGCTTGAACAAGCTCAAGTCATTTTGTTGCATATCTGCCTTGTGACTGAAGAATTTCCTTGTGCCTTGAGCAAGAGTTTACATATTTAAGACTTGAATGATGGGATTGAGATTATTAGGGTCTGTTTAAAAAAGTGTATTTTATTTTTTATTTTATCTTACTCTTTATAAGCTCTGGTGAATCACAGTTATGGAATTATTTAGAAAATCGACAAATACTATTTGGATTAGGAATTTTCGCTTTCCTCTATTTTTTAAAAATTGCCATATGTTGTTTGAAATAGCCATATGCTTTTTGATAAAGAGTGGATAGCCATATGAATAAAGAGTTTTCTTAACATGTACGCCTAAGGGTACATGTTAAGCGCGGAAATCGAGAGACGAGATTTACTAAATATTATTTATTTATGTATTTGCACTGAATTCAATGTATAAAAAATAATATATTAGTGAATCACATGTATTGAATTTAATGCATATATATAAATAAATAATATTTAATGGGTCCTGTTTCTCGATTTTCGCGTTTAACATGTGTCCTTAGGATACATGTTAAGAGGACCCATGAATAAAATACAATGGATACATATATTTTTTGAATGTCTTTAAACCAGTGCAAAGAGAGAATTGTCTTTAAAAAATGAGTTGGAAGAATATATGCTTTGAGCTAGAGAAAAATTGTATTTCAGAAAGTTTTTCGCTACTTCTAATTAACATATAAGTTAATTTTAAAATATTGTAATCTTATTTATGATGATATATTTATATTAATAATAAAAATTGACATATATAAATACTTAAAATAGGAGGAAAATAAGAAAAAAATTATTATGAAATTTATCCACATATAAATTATTTTCCAACTAAGGGAGAGGGAGTTTACTCTTGAATAACAACTATTTTCATGATATGGTCACTCACACACGAGTCACAAGCTAGACGGGGATATTATACAAAAATTATTTTATAGTCGTGAGACATGATCACGTAGTGTTTTAGAATTACTTATATACTATCATTTCAGTATATAAAGTGAAAATATTCACTATACATACTGAAATATTCATTGTATATACTGAAATGACAACATATTAGTAGTCTGAAGTACCACGTGACGGTATCTCAAAACTACTGAATAACTTCTCGAATATTATAAATACTTGAATAACTACTTTTTTTAGAAAATTAATAAAATTATTTGATTCTTATAATCAATGTTTAGAAAACTGGACCGATCATCGAACTGAAAAAGTTACCGGGTGGATGGGTCACTGGTCCAACCAGTTGTCAAACCGTTATTGAACCAGTGACATCATAAATACATAAAAAAAAATATTATTAATAATTAATAAAATTTTAAAATATTTAATTTTTTATAAGCTAAAATATAGTAAAATAATGTTATAATATTATTAAAAATATTTTTGTAAAAAAAAAAAAATACTTGAAAATCGGGTCACCGGTTCAACTACCGGTTGAACCGGTGGTCAACCGGTGGACCAAAAAGTCAATCGATTCTGATCGAATCACGGTCCGACCGTCGGTCTGGTCCCATATTTTCAACATTGCTTATAATACTACCAAACATGCAAAATAATGGAGGATTGTATTTTGATTGAAAATGTAGTGACAGCCATGCATTTGTTAGGGAGTGCTTCTCCACTAACATTTAATACAATAAATGCTGTTACAGGCTTATAGCAGCATCAATTATTTTAAGTTACGTTTTAAACACATTGACTTACTAGGGGGTGTTCGGAGCTATTTATAAATTAATCAATTTAATTTATAAGCAGTTTAGTCAAAAAATTATTCGGGAGTAATTTTTTATTTATTTATAAGTTAATAAAAAAAATTAAAAAAATAATTATTTGTTGCTTAAAAAATAATTTATAAGTCATTTTTTTAAAGTTAGTTAACGACTATGAAATGACAGAAAGCTCTCTTTTATTTTTTTTAATATTCTTCTTATTGAATGATATTTTAGTAATCTTTATATTTTATTTTAACTTATAAGTTATTATTAACTAAACACATCATAACTATTATTTATAATTCTCGACTTATAAATAAAAGTGTAATGATGCCGAACACTTTTACTTATAAATTTAATAAAATTTTAAGTTATAATTTTACTAAAATTTTAATTTTAAATAAAAATAAATAAATCATTCCCGAACATACCTTAAATAGCTCAAAGCATTATCACCAATTATGAAATAAAAAGAGATTATTGTGTTAGGCCAAAGGCGATAATTTTAAAAGTCCCTATTTTAAAATATCAGAATTCAAAAGGCCCCCTTCATTTGTTGATTTGGAAAGGGTAATAATCTTATAAATTTCATTGATGACAATAATTTTAATTTCATGAATCAATAAAATTGAATCGTGATACAGTAAGTCTTTTTTTTTAAAAATAATTCAATTGATTGCAATATATTAATATTATAATTTATTATAGAAGATGAAAATATTATAATACAAAAAATTAAAATGATAATCATTTCAAACAAAATAATAGATAATCAAGAAAAATGATCACTTATAACAATAGTTAGTAGACATATACACTTGAAAATAATTGTATTATAAAAGTAATAACAAAATATACAAATCTTAACAGTTTTTCATCACGACTCACGAAAGCATGTTAAAACACACCCAAATCTGAACAATCTATATTCAATAATTTAAGTACAAAAAAATTCTCGCGAACGAACAAAATAATCTTTTAAATGGAGAAAGTAAAGTTTTACGAGAGATGATAATGAAATTCTCTCGTAAAAAAGAAATAAATTAGTCATATTATAGAGAAAACAAATCACACAAAAGAGAAAAATAAACTCCACAAGAAATAAGAGATTATTAGGGCATAAAAAGACAGATTTAAGAGAGTGTTTTCCTAAAATTAAGAGATTTTTTTTTTATAAATTTAAGATGGAGACTAGAGTTCTTGACTAATAGGAGATAAAAGAGTTAACATGGCAACGAGATACAAGAGTTAACATAGTGACTCAATATGATGTTATCATTGTTAACTGGTTATTTTCCCTTTATTCACAATCTAACCATTGACACATCCAAGAAATTTTTATTGTAGTGTTATATTCATAAATAAATTAAAATAAAAGAATAGCATCAAATAATTAGAACGGAAAAAACATAATATATAAAAGTAATTTTTTTTTCAAAAAAGATGATTTTCAAACTAGAAATCCTGTACAAGTAAAAAATAGCTGGCAGCTCAAATTACAATAAAAATATAAAAATAATATTTTCACAATATATTCTTCATATAAATAATAAATACGTATGTCCCACACTTGTAGACACTCATATTAAAGAAGAACTCATTTTAAGTTATAAAAATAACTATTCTTTGAAAATATATAGATTTGTTGAATTATGGACAATACGTGAGAAGTGAGGAGACACAACCGACAATGTGTAATCCATGTTTTGGATGATTTGCAGACTGTTTATGCTTAAGTTTAAGTAATTAATATATATTAGTATTTTGTTTTAAAGGCATATCGTGACATTTTATAATAATTTTATTTTTTCTGCAGACAAACTTTATCAAGTGTGAATCAATCTGTATATGTGGATCAATGGCGGTAGTATAGTATAAAGATTAACCATATCTCACTTTGTATTGTTGCTTTGTGATTTTTGATATATATATATATATTGGTATTACTGGATATCGGATATACCCATTTCTCTTTCATAGAAAAAGGTAATAATTGTTGAAAAAAATTACTCGACAAAAATATTTCACTTGTCAACCACGATGACGGAAAATGAGGCAAAAAATAAAGATCCTGGAAGGAGAAGGGTCAGCGGTGGGCATTCGAGCCGATCACTCACATGAGTGTGTGATTCATTTGCTTTTCATGCGAGTAAAAATTTGTAAAATTATCATTTTTAAAATAAAAAAAATTGCTAAATCAAAATTTATATAAAGAAGAAAACAAGAACAAAAAGCTATGGGCATACCCTAGGTTAAAGCATACCATGACCATCTTAAGACGGGCCCTAAGATGGTGAAGTTATGCTATATTGAAAATCCTCATGTGATTATATGCAAAATTAGTAGCTTTTTTCCTAAACAAATTATAACTATGAAGTTTACATTTAATAGTGTGGATGATTTTCCTACTAAGGCACACAGTAGGTTTAACATGATTATTGTGCAATCTAACATTTCTTTCTCTCCAAATGTAGTGAATCACAACTGCAAATCCCAAGTAGAATATATAACGTTTGAGTTTTGAACACTATAAGTGCAGCATACAGTTGGACATGACATACCAATCTCTTTGGAATCCCTTCCTTTTGTAAAATCTCATGACATTGAAGAGAATTTGGAAAGAATAATGGCATTGAAAGAACAAATGGAAGAAAGTTTTCGAGGAAGCAGAACAAAGATGCCAACCTACAGAAACTTCACTACCATATCGCATGAGAACATCTTTGGTCTTAAATCCTCCGTGAAATGCCAGCCACAATGAAAAAGAGAATCTAGGAACATGGAGTTTATGCCAAACAGACTTTGTCCACTTCATTTCCTATCCTCTTCTTCTTATGGAATTCCAAATAGTAGCAGTTGAAACGATAGTCGAGGTATCCTATAGAATCTGGTCTAGTTTCATATGGACTTACTGTCTAGATAAATCAAAAGCATTACGAAAGTTCCGTACCTGAGGGGGCCTAGAAGCAGGAAGATATCAACCATATTCATCTAAGATAGCAGCAACTTTGGAGGATGAGCACAAACTAGAGTGAACTATTAAAAGATCATGAACATATTGGGCAAGAGGCATATGCTGAATCCAAGATCGAACCACAGACTAACAAGGTTACCATTACCAATGTTGTAATTAATGTAGTTGATGGATGTGTTGTGCAAGTTTTAGGACTTTTTTCTAGATCCAAGAATAGTCAGAGGGAATCGGAATACACCATAAACCCCTATCTTTAATTACCGTGTCTCTGATCCATTTCGCCCACAAGGAAGAGCTATGATGATTGATAGTGTTCCACAGATAGAGGAGAATCGCTGCATTGTTCCAGTCATCTATGATCTATCTGTTTCAGATTTAGACCCCCTTCCGAGAATGGGAGGGTAACTTTATTCCAAGCAACCTTGGTACCATGCTTTTGGAGACAAGATCCTTTCCACAAAAAGCGCGACAATGTAGATTTGACAACTTTGATAATTGATGTGGGTAGGATGAAGTACGAGGACCAATATGCCTGAATTGCAAAGAGGACAGACTTTATCAATTGAGGTCTACCAGAAAATGAGAGGAACTTGCTGGTCCAGGCATTAACTTTGGCAATGATTCTCTCTGTTAGAGGCTTGCAATTTGCAGCCGAAAGTTTGGATGAAATCAAAGGAACACCAAGAAATTTAGCAGGAGTAAAGCCCCTCGTAAAGCCAAGAATAGCTAAAACCTCTTCCATCTCCTCATATTTGACATTAGAAAAGAAACAATGGCTTTTATTCCCATTGATAGAAAGCCCAGAACATGAAGAAAAAAGAGTAAAGCATTGCCATAAGGTATTCACTGAATGTTTATCTCCATGATAGAAAAACATCAAGTCATCTACAAAACACAGGTTGATGATCTTAGAATTATCGTTCTTGTTTGTGAAAATATTAATAACCTGCTTATAATAATAAAATATATCACAATATCTTTAAATTTAACATAGTAATTTCACTCTATTAAATAATTTATTTATTTAAGAATATAAAGAAAAAACTTTATAATTACATGTAAATGTTCCAAGTTGAATATACTATTTTCATTCTAAGATAAAAGTATCCATTGACTTTTATGATTAAATTGACCATTTTTAAAATTAATAATTAAACATATATATTTAAATATTTTAAAAAAACAAACATTACAATTAATACATAATTGTATATAGTTTTTATTTTATTTTATTTATGTTTACGGACTTTTTGCATATACATAAAATAATAATATAGTTTATTAAGTTAAAAAATAATCAATTTAATTATAAAAATTAATAAAAAAAATTATCCTAGAAAAAAGTATTCTTGATAAGTTTTGTTATATGTAATGATTCATTTAATGATGGATATAATAATTTAATATAAAAAAGACAAGACTTATTATTTTTATATTATAAGTACTATTATTTTTATATTAAGTCATTATAATAATTATTTATAGCAAAATTGATTCTTGATATACATGAAACTTTTCTTGACTTACCCAACAACAAACATTTCTCACGATGTCTGATCTTGGTAACTTGATAAGCCTATTGGCATTGAAAATTTGTGGTTAAGCCTACTTGCGTTGACATTTGAGACTTGATGAAACGCCTTTGACACGTTTGAGTAATCAAGTGTCTAAAGCAGCCTGCTTCAATCATTGATAATGGAGTACGTTGACTAGAGTAATAACCTCTATATTACCTTTTCCGTTTTCAAATATGTATGAAATTTTTGATATAACTTTAATTAATAATAATACAATTATACACAAAAAATAATAAAAACTCAATAGTCTGTGACATTTTTTCTCATGTTAAAAAAAATAGCGTATGATAATAATAATAAAAAAATAACAATCTCGTACATGTGTAACCATAATAATAAAAAAATAAAAAATAATATAATTGTATTAAAGTAAAATTGCAAAATTCCTGCTTACCAACAAATAACGTAAAAATATTTTTTCATCTATTTTGTAAAATACAAGTCTGTTTTATAAATTTTATATCAATATTAAATATATATTTTTATTTTATGTTTATTTTTAAAAATAATAAATTTTAAAAATAAATAGTACAGATGTGATAGTAAATTATGATAAAAATTAAAATTCGACTCATTTTATCTATCAAATTATTATTTTTTATTTTATAAATAAGATATTTTTTATGAAAATTAATTACTATTAAAATAATTTAGTATATAAAATGTAAATAATTAAAATTGGACTCTTGAAATGAATGTTGATTAAAGACGTGGAAGCTGACCATCTTACTGGGGTTGGTGAAAGCTTAGACCAACCAACCCTGCCCCCGCACCCCGCCTCCACCAGGGCCACCCACCCCCAGCATAAGGTAAAGAATCAACAAAATAAATACTTCCCATACATTAATTTAATTTACTTTAAATTGATGGATCTGTCTATAATTATCCTACACCAACTCCAAACAATCTCCACCGTTCAATACCCAGTAAATACCCCCATCAAACCGCCAAGATTATATCCTCAAATCTCAACAACCGTTTTAACGTGGAGCCCACTAATTTATTTATAAAAAAAATAGAAAATATCAAATCCTCCATCTATAAATAAGGACTCGAATTCCCAAGGCAAGACTTGCCAAACACTTACGTAAGGACCGACCCAATTCTCCCTCTCTCTCTTCTGCAGTTCAATTTTCTCTTTTCTTCGTCAGCTCTATCCTTCAGGTATTTATATACCCATTGATTTTATATAAGTTTAATTGTTATATGTAATATATATTAAAAAAATTGTCTCAAGTTCTTTTCGGTGATTATAGATCTGCATAATTTAGTGCTAGTGCAATTAATGAACTGGGGTTGTTTGATTTGTGTTGTTTTTAGCTTAATTTGGTTTTAAAAGTACTGCGTTCTTAATGGTTTAATGTTTAGTGAGAAAACAATTTAGTTTTTGAGCTTAAAATATCAATCGTCTTTGTGGATGTTGATCTGAATTTTAGATTCTTAAAGCTTGTTTTGTAGCATTTGAGTTTATCTAGAAGCAGGGCTATTTCACTAGGATGTGATGCATTTATTTAGATCAAGCTGAATTGGATATAGGTGCAGAGAAGTCAAAACAATTTAATGTTAATTCGGTTTCTGCTAATTTGATTGCATACGTAATACTAAAAAAAATTGATTTGCATAGATTTTTGAATACTTAATTCAGTTCCCAAACTGAGTTCCTGAACTAAGTATAAATGTATATGGTAGAAAATATCGTCTAATACAAACTTCATCTGTTAAAAATTAAAGAGCTGGGTTTGATGACATGATTTATGGACCTCGTATTGTTGGGGCTATATTTAGCAGAATCTGATCTCACCAACTGTTTTTTCTTTTTGGTTTTTCAGATATTACTGATAATTCTTAAAGACTTTATAAAATTTTCTATGTTCTTCCTTGGGAAGGCTGCATCTTTATGTGCTTTATCTCTAAATTAGATATGTTTTATGAGCACCCTATTCTTGTAGAGTGCCGTTGTTTTCACTTACTCATCAGATGTCCATTAAGTCGTGAGCATACCCTGAGTTATAAAGAAAGGTTTATGGATCCCTGTTCCAGTAAAGTGGTGAAATGTTTGCAATTAATTATAAAGATTGATGATCATATAACTAAATGTCATTATCATTTACTCGTGATCATTTTACAAGATCTATGTGGTGTTCCATGTCGAAGTAGCTGGGGCAACTATTATTTTTTTCCTTATTTATTTATCTATTGAGGAAATCACTGCTCTGAGATAGGCCTAGTTTTAGCTGTTTAGAGTTTCATTCACAATTAATACAATACTCATCAAAATGAGACCTCAATACCTTTGAATTTCTTGACATCTTTCCTCTTGCTGTTTCCTTTATGGTAAAGAATCTTATACATTTAGTATCTAATGTGTTTTACGCTTGATAGTTAATTTGGTATATATGTATTTAATTTAGGCTTACGATATTCATGTTATTTGTATTTGAACATGATTTTTTGGTGTGCAGCTTGGGAGAATGGACACCTTCCTATTCACTTCTGAATCTGTGAATGAGGGTCACCCTGACAAGCTATGCGATCAGATATCCGATGCAGTGCTTGATGCCTGCCTTGAGCAGGACCCAGACAGCAAAGTTGCGTGTGAGACTTGCTCAAAGACCAACATGGTCATGGTTTTTGGTGAAATCACAACCAAAGCCAAGGTAGACTATGAGAAGATTGTACGTGAGACCTGCCATAATATTGGATTTGTTTCCGATGATGTTGGCCTCGATGCTGATAACTGCAAGGTCTTAGTCCAGATTGAGCAACAGAGCCCTGATATTGCCCAAGGTGTCCATGGTCACCTCACCAAGCGCCCTGAGGAAATTGGTGCTGGTGACCAGGGTCACATGTTTGGTTATGCCACCGATGAGACCCCCGAGCTGATGCCCCTCAGCCATGTCCTTGCTACTAAGCTTGGTGCCCGTCTCACTGAGGTCCGCAAGAATGGAACCTGTGCATGGTTGAGACCTGATGGCAAAACCCAAGTAACTGTTGAGTATTACAACGAAAATGGCGCTATGGTTCCGATCCGTGTTCACACTGTCCTCATTTCCACTCAGCATGATGAAACTGTAACTAATGATGAGATTGCAGCTGACCTCCAGAAGCATGTGATCGAGCCTATCATCCCTGAGAAATATCTTGATGAGAAGACCATCTTCCATCTCAACCCATCTGGTCGTTTCGTCATTGGAGGACCCCACGGTGATGCAGGTCTCACTGGACGTAAAATCATCATCGATACTTATGGTGGTTGGGGAGCCCACGGAGGTGGTGCCTTCTCTGGAAAGGATCCCACCAAGGTCGACAGAAGTGGAGCCTACATTGTTAGACAGGCTGCCAAGAGCATTGTTGCAAATGGGCTTGCTCGCAGGTGCATTGTTCAGGTCTCATATGCCATTGGTGTGCCTGAGCCATTATCAGTATTTGTTGACACATACGGTACAGGAAAGATTCCGGACAAGGAGATTCTGAAGATTGTAAAGGAAACTTTTGATTTCAGGCCCGGAATGATTGCTATTAACTTGGACCTAAAGAGAGGTGGCAATAGAAGGTTCTTGAAGACAGCTGCATACGGGCATTTCGGAAGAGACGACGCCGACTTCACCTGGGAGGTTGTAAAGCCCCTCAAGTGGGAGAAGCCACAAAACTAAAATGCCTGCAATTCATTTCTTTTAGGTGATCAATAAATTACTCGTTTGTTGAGGCAGCTCTGTGTCTCAGAGAAAATGCCTATGGTTTTTGTGTTTTATTTTTTTTGGGGCTCAAATCCCCCGTCACTTTCCTCTGTTCCATGTTTCTGTTGTAGAGACATGGAACAGATATATATCCTTTTCCGTTTATTGCTTTGTCTCATTGCCATACGTATGGGAGAATATTTCATGTCATAGTTATATGAATATATGGAGATCCCATGTGTCGTACTACAAAGGGATATGATGTTAAGAAAAGAGAAGCATTGTACTGAAGATTTGTTTATTGAGAAGAGATTATTATTGTTTAGTTTTGGCTTTTCGTTTTAGTTTCGGGTAGAAGTTTGATGAGTTCTGCTAAGCTTTGGTGATGAACTAGTGCACTGATTAGTAGAGTTGAACCAGGAAGTCTTTTGATGTTCTGAAAGGTTTTCAGCTGTTTAGCTGAGTTAAAAACATGATATAACACAAATGGTGAGAACAACTCCAGTAGTTGTATATGCCCAAGTATCAACCAAATGGGTCCAATTCACATTTATAGACAATCAATTTCTGTTAGGACTATCAAAATTTTGGGTAGACAAATTTCCATTTGGAGATGCTTCCATGCTAGCTGTGTTACGCTGCTTATGCATCTATTTAAATATAATCTCTTAATGCTTTTTGTCTCTTTGATTGCCTATTCTCTCTCTTCTTTCTTCTTTTAAAATAAGGAAAGATGCTATCTTCAGTGGGTTTTTTCTATTTTTGAAAATTTATACCATTATAAATTCATAAATTTAAGAATACACCTCATAATTTTCGATTTTCTACGAAAAATTATTTCTTAAGGGATTTTTTATTTTTTTTGATTTTTACAAACCAATGGTCCAGACCTCCAAAAATCGTAATTTTTGGATATGATGTTAAGAATCAAGTCTCCTATGTCATATAATTTTTTCAAAATTTTTAAATCAAAAGGCTATTTTTAACAATTTTTTAAAGCTAAATATATGCATTAATTCGGGAGTAATGCAAGTGGTGGGCCCCGCTGTCACATCTAGAAAAGACTCCCTCTGCACCAACAAAAAAGCGCCATGTGTCCCAAAATCTACAGAAACTCACTCTGTTGCTTCAGGTCGCTTCGGAGTACGAAGTGACTTCAACCATTACTTAGGAACATTTTCGTAATTATGAAAAAAATACGAAACTCCAATAAGAACAGTATTTTATCTCCAAACCGTATTATACAACCAAAATTATATATAAAAAAATATTTATATTTATGTACGAAAAATAGATGTCCCGGAATTAATAAATACAATAAAAAAAAATCATCATTACCAGCAATATATAAATATTTTCTAAAAAATATTGACCCGCAAAAAAATAAATAAAAAATATTTTTTTATTTTAAACAGAAATTATTTTTTACCAGAACAACAACAGTGTTTCTCAAACCCAGATTCTGATCATCGGAACTGTTGGCCGGAATAGTGCCACCGGAATATGAAAAAAGAAGAAGAAGCAATTTAGTTGGATTTTTAAGAATCCAACCCGACCCATAGGTATATGGGTCTTAAATTGAATAAATAAATACATTTATATATTTATTTGTTAGACACAGTAAATAAAAAATAAAAATAAAAAAGAAAAAAAATATCTATAATGCGCAGTAATTTCCAACAATCTCATAATAAATTTTATTTATTATTTTTTACCAGATAAATCACCAGTCTTTGCTAGCACACATTTTGGAAAATAAATACCATTATTTTCACCATATCAATTCATCACCTTTTCTGTTACAAAATTTTCAAAAACACACCTTACCAGAAAGTAAGTGCAAACCAAAGAGAAATTAGGGCTTTGTATTAAGAAATTTGCAATTTCTAATAATTCTACTTACCAATTTGCTATTGTTCGCTTTGCGTCTCTTGATTAGGAAATTGCTCGTCATGGACGGTGAGGATCACTTGGGGCTCATCATTGGACGGCTGTGGTATATCAATTGATGTATATATTATGTCCCTAATTAGTAATTAAATAATAAATATTGAATTATATATTATAGTGAGAAGATAATTATAGTTATGAAATATTGAATTCTATATTATAGTGAGAAGATAATTTTAGTTATTATATTATTAATATTTATTTAAATAATAAATATTGAATTATATATTATAGGTTATTTTAATTAATTATTAAGTTAAAGTACATATTTATGTAGTTATAATTATGATAGAATAATTATTTTAATTTTACTTTAGTTTGTAATAAAATTCAGAGGGGTAAAATAGTAAAAAATTGTTATTAAGATATTTTAGACATATAAATTATCAAACTATTTTTTCATTCAGTATTTAAAATTATATTTCATTCAGCTCATTCAACGTATATGTTAATTCTGACTTTACTAAAAAGTAAATTCGAACATATGAGATTGCACAATAAATAGATAATTTGAGTCAAATGGTTGCGTCTTAAACCTATTTATTTTTAGCCTAACCCAATAGTTCTCATTTCGTACAATTAAAAGTGATTTTTGTAGAATCCAAATTCCTTTTCACTAATGAGATTCTTGTATTCTTATATTCTTTTAAAAATAAAATTTTGACAAAAATATTGATATGAGAAAACTAAAATAGTGTTAGGTTGGATAGTCATAAAAGTATTTAAAAAAATATAAATGACAACCAAACTAGTTTCATACCTGGTCACCATGACACCATCTTCTTCCACCAGCCTTGGGTGGCATATAATCACACAATTATCCATTTTTCTCCTTAATAAAAGTAGCTTCGGCATAATATGCGAGATAATATAGTGGCCCGTTCCTTTTTTTTTATTTTATAACAGTGATCCTTTTTACATAAATCTGAGCCAGTCTAGGCCCAATATATGCTAGTGAAAATTTTCAAATGGAATTGTTACAATTTGGTTGCCCCTCTTATCTTACGAGTTTGATTAGCAAAAATAATGAATTTAAATTATTTAATTTTAACTTGGAGATTCAATTTATTTATACTAAATCCGTTTCAAATTATAAAATTATTATGGACTTTTAAAAGCTAATTTAAAGCACTTTTAAATTTAAAATTGAGAAACAATAAATCTTATAACGAGTAGTACTTTTTAGATAGTTTACAAATTTTATTGACTAAAATTAAAGAAATTCATGTTAATTTTAAATTTGAAGATGTCTAAAGTTGCTTTTAAAAGTAAATAATAATTTTATATTTTAAAACGGAGAGAGTATATTTTTTTACACCTTCAAAGTCCAAAAATATGGGTAATATGGATATTTAAATTTTGGGCTAATGGTGGAAGTTCACTGTAATTGACCCTAATCACGCGGGCTATGAGATTTGGCAATAAGTGGGTCTTGGTTTGGAAAAATTTGGGCTGGACTTGATCTGGAAGCGGTACAACCTGTAAAAGTTGAAAATATAAAAATTGTAAAAACCCAGTAGCCAATGAGTTTAGTGGGATGTTCACCGGGCCTGTCATGGAGAAATTTAGAATTTCCTTGCTCCTAATGTCTTAGAATTTCATCTTATGTTATTTCTAAGACAAGAGTTATTTATTTTATTTTATAATAGTGTTATTGTTATTTAAATTTAGGTATCAAGTTAAACAAGAAGTTAATAGTTTTTTTCTTTTGAAAAAAAAAGCGCATAAAATTTATTATTCTTAGTTCTGTTTGTAATTTCTTTAGGTCTCCTATTTTTTCTTCTGTTTTTCAAACTTTCAAACAAGGTGAGGACGCTTATCATTAGGCTAGGGTAAACACTTCCCTTTATTAAGTTAATTATGTACGTTATGGTAAGCATCTCTTTGTTAATTTCTTGTCATTTCCTTCAACAAACAGCAGAAAAATTAAAGAAAAACGGTGACTATAAACAAAGAAGAGAGAGAGAGAGAGAGAGAGAGAGAGAGAGAGAGAGAGAGAGAGAGAGAGAGAGATGAATATAAGCCAAGTAGAAGTGCAGAACAAGAAGAAAACTAACAATCCTACTACAATATTCATAAGTTGTAGATCACTTGCATATGTATAATAGCCAAACCACATAAAGATAAAACAAACAATCCTAGCTACTAACAATATTTTTCCAGAGACCACTCCAACCATAACACATATCATCACACTTTTAACTTTGACCTTATATGGAGCAAACTTTTGGACTAAATGTAGCTTCTTTTACTTGGCACGAGTAGAAGATAATAAACAAAGTAAAAGACTCTACAGACTAATTAATAAAAGCAAACCCTTACTAATCCTAACCCTCCCCTAGAAACACTTCAAACCAGACTATTAAAATGGGACACACAACCAAACTAATAGTCACACCTATCAGTCTCTCATGGTGACGCCATAGGCTTAGTCGTCTTGACCGGGGTTGGTGGCCTGCTGCACCTTATTCCAGGGAAGGAACAAAAGCTCGAAGATCCGAACCCAAAACTGCCAGGGTTGGGAAAAGTTCCAGTGAATCCAGGGATGGGAAAAGTTCCACTAAAACCAGGGCCTTGAAAGGTTCCAGTTATTGGACCTGGCAGAGTCCCACCATAACTTCCAATGTAGTGTTCAGGCTCATCAACTTTCTCTTTGCTCTTCATCTTCCTTCCTCCTGAAGACCACAAGAAACACAATGGCCGTCACCAGGAACCTAGTAACTCTCTCCATCTCTCTCTCTCTCTTACTCTCTCTCACTCTCTCTTTCTCCCCTCTTTGTGGTTACTCATGAAGAAATTATGTCCCGTTTATATAGAAGGGCTGTTTCCTGTTTAGGAAGGGTCCTAATTAAGGGGTATAGATTTATGAGAAGTCTTAGCACATAATAATGGAAACCTAGCTGTAAGCAAATAGGAGAAGTAAATACATATATGGTAAATAAAGGTCGAGACTTAAGGAAGAAAATATCACAGGGACACAAACACGAGAGACTTTTGCATTTGTCTCTTTCTAAGTTAACTGGCCCAACAGAGCTAGTACTGCATGAATTTTGAGAGGGTTTTAAGACATTTCCATTATTAGGTTGTTCTGCAGCCGTAGTACTTACTGGAAGCCCATAACTCACACTGCAATTTTTTTATCTAAGGGCTTGACTTGAATAATAGCTAGGTAGCTGAGTCAAGTTATTACCAACTTTAAATTCATCCACAAGTTTCATTTTTCAAATACAAGTCATGAAATTTTTAGGCACTCAATTAATCAGAATAGACAAAAGACTCCTGCTTCAAATTAATATCGGGTCAAAATTGATTTTTAAGTCAATATGCAATATTTTTAAATTTAAATTTAATGTAAACACACATTAGTTATACTTAATACAATTATGAAAGTCATAAACGATGTAAAAATAATATTATCACAAAATTTATTATTTTTGAAAGTTAAATAATCAATTACGTTAATTTTAAATTTAAAAATATCTCATAATAATTTTAAAAATCAAGATATGTTTGGGGCAGAGAGAGTAGTTAAGGATTTGAATATAAAGAATATGGTTAATTATGATTATGAGTACTTGTTTTGTTTTGAACTTGTACTAACATCATGAATTTAACCTTTGAATATCTATATATTAGGGCAGGGTCTAGCAAAAACGAGGATAATATATCGAATAAAAGTTGTTAAAAATGTTGTAAGCTCAATATATTATCTTCGTTTTTGCTGAACTTGCCCTAATATCAATACTGGAATTTTGTCCTTTTAAATTTTTTTTATCAAGTGTGGGTGATTTTGGCAAAAACATATTTATGTCGATGGGGTTTTAAAATTTTGATTTTAAGGTGAGCCAATTATATAGAGTCATCAGTTGATATAAATTTAAATAGATATAACAACTCATTCGAATTTTTAGCTTTGATAAATAAAATGGCAACTCCGTAAAATTGGCCCTCAATCGTGATTTCAAAAGTTCAAGGGCTTGTTTAAGCGAGATGAATGTTTTAGGCACCCTTGACTTCCGCGAAACACGGTTACTGTTTTTTTTTTATAATATTTTTCCTAAAATTTAAATAAGTTTCCTTTAAAGAGAAGTGTAAACGTAACCTAGGGTCTTGGTCTAATAGTTATCCCCACCCCTTGTGTACCAAGAGGTGAAAGTTCAAAACTTTCTAATGGCAAAATAGTGTATGTGAGTTTAAATTCTTGTCTTAAATTAGCAAAAAAAAAAAAAAAAAAAAAAAAAAGAGTGTAAAAGTGTGTTTTGTGTCTTGTGCCTAGGTGGGTCGTGTCGAAAGAGGAAGATCTAGGATATTGTCTCTTAGAATTAATTTGAGTCGTCAAAACTAAGGAAGTATATATATGGTATTGTCGCCTAAAGTTAACATGAAAAGAAAGTATAGGGTATCATTTCTTAAACCCTCTATTTCATAAAAGACGGATATCTAGGGTCTCGTCTCCTAGAGTCAACATGCAAAGAAAGTCTAATATATCGTCTCCTAAACCTTCTAAGTCGTGGTAAAAGGAAAGTTTAGATTATCGTGTCTCATTATGAGTGCATTATCTTGAAAGAAATTTGAGTCCTTATTCCTATGAATGAGGAATTTTGTTTTGAAAGTCTTTTGGAAACTAGAATTTTTGTGAATGTCTTTTGCAAAGTTGTTTTGAGTGATTTATTAAAAAGATGTCTTTAGGGTTTTGAAAATCATCCTTTAGGAATTATTTTTCTCAATATGATCATAGATGTATCGATTTGTCGGAAATTAATGTTTTGCACACTAGTTTTTATGAAAATGCCCTTTTTAATTTGAAAAACACTTGATTATAAATAGTGACGATCAATTAGAGTTTTGATATGAAAAATAGTTTTTGAAATCGTTATGTCAAATAGAAAATAAGGCTCAAACTACTTTCAATATTAGCTTAAAATTTAATATAATAACCTAATTTGATTCACTTTTAAAAGATCTTTTTAATATTTTATTTGAAAGCTATTTTTCATATTACAAAAGTAAAATCAAGTATCAAAATAGAGTTGAAGCTACTTATGGGCATGTAAGTCATCCAAGTAGCACATCAAAATTATAAAAATTTACTATAAATGGGTCTTAAATCCAATTTTTAGGTATAAAAGTCATCTAAATTGTTTTAAGGCCCAATCATAATTGTAATCATCAAATCTTAAAATTATAACAATTTTCTAAGGCCGTCATGGAAATACGTACCCTTAAATTCTCATTAAATATAAAGTTCAAGTGCCTTAAATTCATGCTAAGCTCACATCATACCTATATCAACAAGCCCAACAAAATATCAAGATATATTAAAATAGACTTAAAGTTTAAGTACGGAAGACCATAAACCCTAAATCCATAGATCCAACCAATGTGACGCCCCCAAATCACTATACTTACTATAGATGACTTGGTGCTCACTATAAATGTTAAATCATTAGGTTTATGGATGATTTCCTTTATTCATAAACAAAGTTCACATCTTAATTCCCAAAGATCTTTCATTATTTTATATCAAGTCCTTGTAATCGATATAAGAGACTTAATACTCAATTATGACATTTTATCCTTAAGATTTAGATATTCTATAACTTCACATGTTCCAATATTTACGGTATTAAATCATTAGGACGGTTCTTGGGAACAAAGAATCTCGCGGTGAATGTTTGTATCCTCACCTGTGATAAATTTTTACATCTTTATCAGTGACAAATGGTTGTATCTTTCTCCGGTGCAAAATTATCTTTCTGTATAGAACATTACCCAACTAGTTAAAACCCTCACTCGAAACATATTTGGTTATAGTGATATCTCTTCATATCAATAATCTTATTTATCTGACATTCAGAATAGTAATAACGAGTTATACCTGGGTCCGAGGAATCTTAACGATGGATTTGACCAGTCAACATCGTTTAGTCCTGTCTTGGATGTACAACACTCACAAGTTATTTACCGATCCTCATCCAGATAAATAGATCATTATCAATACTATGTTAAGTTTTAACAATTCTAAGATTAATCAAAGTAAAGACATAACAAGAACATGTGATGAAACTTGATATATATTAATATAGAGTTGGTTACATGGTTTGCTTGTTCATATTACATAAGTCATCAAGACTTTAAAACAAAAAGACAAGAAATTTAATAAAGCATGTAAATTAATCTATGCGTTTCTTCTTTCTTTTCTTCTTCTTAGAACCAGAACTTTCGGGTATGTCTGCAATTTAGGTTTATTTGCAAGGGTAAACATACAAAAGCTCAGCAAGTCTAAAACATAACATATAAGTGAACTCACACTGATATGAATTTTAATAATTCATGGTACAACAATTGATATTATAAATGTTTAACATAGTAAGACTGGGTGGTGGTTAGACCTAGAACTGTTCTTTATCTTTCGACTTAGAACCATTTATAGTGGATATAGAAAGGGGATCAACCTAACGACATCCTATGTTATGCATAACATACACTACACTGGACTAATCATGAACAGTGGTACATATTCGTTCATCTCAGTTTACTTTACATGTCAGGATCGCCCAAGACAACTTGGTTTGATAAAATAAAGCATAATTCGAAATATATCACGAATAAGCATTTCATTTTTTGTAAGTTATGCCGAAACAAGAAGCAATAACTCTTATATCAAAGATTTATAACATGTTACTCATAAAAAATGTATAAATCACATAAAAAGCAAGTAAACAAAGGTTAAAGATAGAAAACTTGCCTTGAAGCAATTTAGGGTTTTCCTGGTAAAGCGTTAAATGCCTACATAATTGTTTACGCGCACTCGAATGTTAGTTTATCGAATTTTACTTTTTAATAAATGTTCTTATAATTTGTTTAGACTATTTCCATAGGTGGTTTTAGTTGGAAAATTCTCAAACTCAAAAACTCATTTTTAAGTGACTTTATAAAAAGTGGACAGCAACATTGGCTATCAGACCCTGACTCAGTTAAACGACCATAATTTCTTCGTTTTATTACATTTTTGAGTCGTTCAAAATTTCACGCGTTCGTAACTTCCGTCTCTACAATTTATGTTTAGACCAAAGTTCAAAATTCCTTACTGATTTACACAGTTTTTGACAATAAGGGGACTATCAGAAACTGTTTCAATATCTCTTTGACTGAATTGATAAAACATGATATCTTAAGCTTTAATTTGCTAAGATAACAAGTTCTAACAATCAATAACACTTTATAACATAAAATAAGAAAATCATAAACTTTCATATATAGAGATTTATGACTTTTGCTCAAGAACACACGAAGAACACGAAGAACGAAAAAATCGTACATGGTAACGACTATGTTCTTGAGCTTTTGGTTTTCGCACTTGAAATAATTTGAGCATTATAACTGCTTACATAAGTGATTATGACACTTTATAATTGACAAAATTTGGTCATTATAACGACTTGCATAATTGATTAAAACAATTTATAAAAATGCTCAAGAACATACGAAAACGCGGAGAACGGATAAACCGTACATGACCACTACGTATGTTCATTGAGCTTTAAACTACGAATTGAAATTCAACATTATAACTACTACAAAGTGTAGAAAGCCTTAAGAACACGTGAAGAACACAGAGAACGACAATCGTACATAGCTACGACTCGCGTTCTTGAGCTTTTGAAAAATTAAAGATGAAAGAAAAAATGAACATAATAACTTTTAAAGATTGTACCTTTAGTATTTGCAAGCTTTAACTATTTCTTTGCAATTTCCAAAACTAGAATTATGACTAAGAGTAATAGATATAGAGAGTGATTTTGCTTTTGATTTTGCCTTAGAAATGAATGAGAAAACAAGTGAGTTAAGCTTGCTATTTATAGGCTATTCAAAGCTAGGGTATTTTGGTCATTAAGACAACCAAGCTTTGGCTCCAAGTTTGGCTTGGTTTTAACTTTGGCTCTAAGTTTGGCTCCAAGTTTGGCTTGACTTTGGCTCCAAGTTTGGCTTGACTTTGGCTTAGCTTTGGCTTTAACTTTAACTACTAATTAGAGTTAACAACTAACTCAACATTGGTTAATTCTCTACTAAAGCTAGCAACTTGATTGGTTGATTAGTTTCTTAATTCACCAATTAAACTTATTAGGTTAATCTTAATTTTAATTAACCTTAATCTTAATCAAGTATACATGTAGTATAATTGACTTTTACTATTCACAGTTGACTTTTTTTAAATTTGATAGTTCTTTTTCCTCTTCTTTAAGCCTCCAAGTAGATCCTTGAATATACATTGAATGACTTTGAATAATAAGGATGAATCTAGAGTTTTCAATTTATTTTTGGGAGATTTTTCTTTCAATTTTCGTATTTTTTTCTATTTTCTCCTTTTCCCCTTTTTGTTCCTCCTCCTCGCTAAAAAATGAAGCAAATGACCTAATATAGTCCAAAATGGGTAGGTGCAGCCATGGTGGTGCCCAGGCGCCATCATGTTGGCACTCAAGTGGGTCCTACATGCATTTCCTTCATCTTGTGCACTAAAATGACCATATCTTGTAATTAAGAAAGAATTAGCAGACGTACCACCTCAATACGAAAAAGTTCTTCATGAGACCTTCACAATGATATCAAATTTGACCTTATGCAGTTCTTTTATGAGAAAGAAAAAAAAAACATTTTTTGCGAACATAGGTGATACCTTGAATCCTCATTTTTGCAATTGGCACTTAAAGGTATATGTGTGCTTTCCAAGTAATATTCTTTATCTTTATAAGTCATTCTTTGACATTCTCTATTTGTCATAATTTCATATTATTGCCCTCCTGTTATAAAAATTAAGAGCACATACAATTTTAGAGTGTGCCTAATATATAGATATGTTCAAATTAAAGCTTAAATTCACAATGTTAGCACAAGTTCAAAACAAAACAAGTACTCATGTTTATGTGGCTTACTAAAACATGCTTGAGTACTAAAAGGGTTTTGTTGACTAATCAATAAATATATCGTACAACTAAACTATTATTTTTGATTTATTAAGATTGAAATTAATAGAAAGAAAAGATTTGATTAATTTTTTCTAACATCATAATTTCCAATTCTTTCATTTTCCTTTTCTTTTCAAGCCAACGTTCTTATGAAAAAGATACTCCGGATATATATTTATTAGAGCTCTAGGATGTAATTGTTATTATTGTAATAAAGCATAAATCGGGACGCTCTTCCTCGTACTATATCTTTGGCTTGTGAACAAATCATTAAAGAGAACAGATCATTAAAAAGAAAAACTAAAAGAGTTACAAGGCGTAAAAATATAGGATTGCATTGAGATATAAAGTCCTAAATTGGGCAACTAAAACCTAAAAACTCAATATATAATTTGAGAGCTTACTCCACTCGCTTCTAATTGATTTTGAGTTGGATGCTTTAATATGGTAAAGCAGACACCATTCATATGCAGACCCAATGGCCCACATATTTCACGTCACCCAATTAAAATTGTCCACATGTTTACTTAATATATAACTTAAGAGACTACTTCAGTCATTGCTAATTGATTTTGAGTTAGATACTTTAATAGTCTGAGGAGGTACTATTTTAATATTTAGTATACTTGCTTTAACTTGAGAGGCCACTTGATGTAATATAATATGGTTAGATTGTAACACTCTAACACAAACATGATTTGTAGGTTTAAATGTATCAATAAGAACGTAAAATAAACTCTTGAATCAACAAAAAAATAAGAACGCACAAAGAAAATAAAACAATAATAATATTAATTGATGATAACATAACTTTTATTAAGCCCTGATAAGTGTATTTATAGTTTTAAACAAATTCCTAACATCAATTAAGAATAGGAAAACTAAAATAATGAAAATTAAAAAAGTAATCCAAGTTTTACCATGCTTTGACCAACTATTAAACTACTTAAAATAGGGTTTTTAGAATTAAAACAATACAAATCATGCCCAAAGTTCATAAGTTTTGTAGAGCTCACTACAATCTTCGATTTGATATATTATGGGTCCCGTAACTCTTCGTAAATCAAAAGTTATGTCACTTTAAATTTCTACCGACCTGAACACCTAATTTACTTCCTAATTAGATTCTTCTATTGCATCATACCCTTCCCCTTTGAAAGAGCTCACCCTTGAGCTATGATCTAAATAATTCAGCAAGATTGCCATTAAATCAACCACATTAAAGGTAGAAGAAATTTCCATATCAGTCGAAAGATCCAACACATACGCATTGTTATTAAGCATACGCAAAATTCGGAAAGGGCCATAGTTTCTTTTTGTTTTAGCTTATGATGTTTTCTAGGGGGAAATATCTCACGCCGTAAGAACACCATCACTTCATCACCAAGCTGGAATATTTTAGCATACCTATGTTTATCAACATCAGCTTTATACTTCATATTAGATTATTTCAGCTTTGCTCTCACTTCTACTTGCATATCACGTACATCTTCATCCATCGTTGTAGCAGCACTACTAGAGTCTACTACCTTTGGCAAAGGGACCAAATTCAGAACATGCTTAGAAACTTTACGATAAATAACAACAAAATGAGACGTACCAGTGGAATTATTGATTGCAATGTTGAAAGCAAATTCAGCTAACCCAATATAGCCAATTCCCACTTTCTAAGCTGATTACCTAAAAGGCATCTAATCATGTTACCCAATGAACGAGTCACCACTTAAGTTTGTTTAAAGATGTGATGTAGTACTATACTTCAGATGAGTATTAAACCTATGCCACAGAGTAGTCTAAAAAGAAGTTAAATATTTTAAATCACGATCAGACACAATAGAAGATGGAATTCCATGTAAGCGCACAATTTTTAAAAAAAATAGCTTCGCAACATGAATAGTATCAGATGTTTTCCTGCAAGGAATAAAGTGCACCATTTTGAAAAACCTGTCCACAACCACGAATATAGAATTATTGCCCTTTTGAGTTTGAGGAAGACCCAAATAAAATCCATGCTAAGTTCCTCCCAAATATCTTTTGACACCGACAATGACATATAAAGTCCTATATTTTGAACGCTATCTTTACCAACTTGGCAAACAGCAAAGCTACGAACAATACTTTTAACATCTTTGTAAAGTTTAGGCCAAAAATACCTCTCTCGTGTACTATGTAAAGTCTTCTAATGCCCCAAATGAACATTAAGACCACCCCCATGAAATTCCCGAATAAGATGTTCACGTAGAGAAGTTTTGGAGGGAATACATAAATAATTTTCCTTTAACAAATAACCTTATAATATATGAAACTCACCATGAGAATTACGCCATTGACACTTCTCCCAAATCTCCTGGAAATCTTCATCCTCAGGGTATAACTCCTTGAGGTAATCAAACCCCATAATTTTAACATAAAGGGTAACCAACAAATTAGAACAACGATTAAAGGTATCTGTAACCTTATTAGTAACTCTAGACTTATGTTTAATCACATATGCAAACTGCTCTAAATACGCTACCTAACGTGTATGTAATTTATTTTTATGCTTTTGAGTTTTGAAATACTTGAGGGATTGATGATTTGATTAAATAACAAACTCATGCAGTATCAAATAAGAACTCTCATATCTTTAGCGCATGAAAAACTGCATATAATTCTTATTCATATGTTGACTACTTCTGCGAGCATCATTGAGTTTCTTACTGAAATACGTAATAGGGCGACTACCTTAAGAAAGCACACCACCAATTCCTATTCTAGAAGCATAACATTCACTCTCAGAATTGGTGTTGTTGTCAATTTCTCTTTAACTTCCTCAAAATTACGTTGCGCTTCTTCCATCCATTGACATTTAGTCCTTTTCATATATATTATCAGTTATGAGAGCTACAAAAGTGCTGAAATTCCAAATAAAATGTATATAAAACCTTGAAAGACCATAAAAGTCCTCACCTCAGTAATAGTTTTCAAAACATATCATTCCCAAATAGCTCGAACCTTCTCTTCATCTACTTAAATCCCATCTACACTGACTACAAACCCCAAAAACAGAAGTTTGCTCTTCAGAAAAATACATTTTCTCATGTTAATGTATAATTTATTCTCATGAAATGCCTTAAAAACTTGTCGTAAATGCTTCAAATGATTAGAAAAACTAGTACTATAGATTAGGATATCACCAAAATATACCACCATAAATTTATTAATGAAAGGCTTAAGTACCTGATTCATCAACAGTATAAAAGTACTAAGAGAATTAGATAATCCAAACGGCATGACCAACCACTCATTCAAACCCTCCTTGGTCTTAAATGCTATTTTCTCACTTATCACTATATTTAATCCGAATCTGGTGATATCCACCGCGCAAGTTAATTTTTGAAAAAATTGATGAACTGCCCAATTTATCAAGCATATCATCAATCTGGAGATAGGAAACCGATACCGAACTGTAATTTTTTTAATGGCCCGACTATCCACACACATATATCACAAACTATCTTTCTTTGGAGTTAACAAAGCATGTACAACACAAGGACTCATACTCTCTCGAATATGCGCTTTCTAAAGCAACTCAGAAACCTATTATTTCAAGATTTCATTCTCTTTCAGGTTCATTCTGTAATGCGGAAGATTTGGAATACCAGCTCTAGGAATTAGATCTATATGGTGTTGAATGTCTCTCATGGGTGGAAACTCATCCGGTTCTCCCAGTAATTCACCAAATTCAGGAAGTAATGATCGACCTTAACTCCTCTAGAACTGATTTTTCCTTATTGTCTACCTCGTCTTTGACTACCATGCCAAAAACAATCTTTGACTTTGACTCCCGCACATCAGCCAAGAATTTCTCACGACTAAAAATGCTCAACATGTTCTTTCCCATGGATGAAAAAATGGAAATAATAGGCATAACAACAAAATTTTCTTATTCCACCAAAACACAATAATGTTCTGCCAACCTTTATGGGTTGCATCAACATCATGCTACCACAGAAGCCCTAAGAACACGTGACATGCATCCATTTCAGCTACATTAGAGGCCACCTTATTCCGATAATGCTTCCTAATAAAAATAGGTACTTCACAAATTTTGGTTACCTTGATTGATGGACCCTTCTAATTTATCCAACTAATCTGATAAGGGTTGGGATATGAGAAAGTAGGCAAATTCAAATGTTTCACCATTGCCTTAGAATTATATTTTCACAGCTACCAATGTCAATGATCAAACCACAAACCTTCTGATTTATCGAACATTATGACTAGAATATTTGATTTCGCTAGGTAGGTTCCTTTTTCTTAGGAGACAACAAAAACTTACGATTGACAAGATTAAGTGGCTTTCCTTCTTCGCAAGCTACCTCATCATTCTCCAAATCTAAATTATTCCACTATTGTTCCTCGAAATGATCATCTAGTTCCTGCACCAGATTCGCGTACACCCCATTAGTACTACATTTCTCCCTATCAGGATGAGGTTTGAAGCATTGGTTTGACTGATGACCTAGTTCCCTACTCCTATAACACTTTTCTCCGCTGGGCTTGACATGCTAATTATTTTTAGTAAGATTGACCCCTTCTAAAATCTGCTTAGGAATAATATTTTATGATCGACGAATGGAATTCCCGATAACTAGAAGTTTTTCCTCCATCTGAATTTCTAGTAGAATATAAATGAATTTGGCTATGTTATTTGCTGCTATTTAACCTCTCTACTTTCAATGACATATGACGTGCCTCATACAAAGTATAAACCTGTTGCATTTCCATTATGGAATGGATATTGAGATCAAGTTTGTTCACACACCTCGCCACTTGCTGATCCTCTAATTCCTGCAAATTACATCGAGCCTGTAATTATAAAAATTCCTCCTTATATGCGTCAACTGTCTGCAAATTATGCACACAACCCTAAAACTTTTGGAATAAATACTACAGATAATCAGAAGGTAAAAATATGTTATGCAATATAGTCCTCATCCTAGGCTAAGCACAAATCGATTCTTTTTCATTACGATGCCTATTTTCCTACAACTGTCTCCACTAGGCATATGCTCCCCCTTTCAATTTATACGCTACAAAACTAATTTTCTTCTTTTCAAGAATATCCATTAAGTCAAAGAAAGTCTCGAGTTCATGCATCCAATCTAGTAATCCCTATATATCTAAAGTGTAGGGATTTTGGCACATAAAAGTAGTGGAATTTCAAAAAAATTCAAAATAATTTTTGAAACCCTAAAACAGGATCCATACGAAAACATATTAATTTAGAGGTTTAGATTTGTTTTACCGATTAGCCGAGCTTGAATAGAGATGATGGATGATTCTATAACAGTTTCGAATCTTCAACGCAATCCAACGAAACTGTGCCTTTACGGTATCCACACGAATGCCCCGTGAATCGTCACACGATCTGCAGCAAAGAGAGCTGTGGTACTAGCCGTCAAGATCTAAATTTTCTGAAGTTTTTCTTTCTAGCCTCTTTCTAAAAGTGACTAGGGTTTTGTTTTGATTTTTTTTTCTTTTTGAAACTGCTGATATATATTATATATATATAGCAGTAACAAGCAATTGACCAAAACCTAATCCCCTTAGAAAAATAAAATCCAAATTTATATATATTATATCTTAATTAAGTCTTACTTAATTAATATACATATATACAAATTATCCTATTAATTTAAATTCGTAATTTAAATACTATCAATCATATTGACATATTTAAATATTTACAATTTAAATTAATTCTCTTTTAATTATGTTCTAAGTTTGTGACCTTATAGATTATTATTATTATGTTCACTATAATTTTAAAATCATATTATAAAATTATAAACAGTGAATGAACGACATCTAGTAATGCATCACTGTTACCCAAGTAATAATAAGATCGGTGATTCGATATAACCTTTTTGTGACCAATGTTTCAATGTAATTTAATCTTTTTAATCTTGACATCCTAGATTAAACTCGAGGCATGGAATGTGTCATACTCTTCATACTTTAATCTAAGTTTTTTTGATCAATGAGTAGACTATATGAAACAAATCACTATTTGAGCATGGTCATGCATTTCATAGTCCTACTCAATCAAAAGGCCTATGAATATCACCCTTAATATATAAGAGGGTTAAATTTTATCTAGATCACTCATATTCCTCACACGATTCATGATGTACCCAATAATCACCTTTATTGTCCACCCTATTAAAGGTGACCTTTGATGATATCAGTGTACATAAATTCTCGTGTAATAATATAGTGATTTCAGGTCGGAGGATCATTACCTCATTGTCACTATGAGAATTTCTTATGACACTTTGCATAATGCTCCACGTAGAATTTTCATGGTGGGTCTGTTCAAAACATTGTTCTCTAACATGTACATATGCATTGACTCAATATCTCATATATTTATGACCAATGAGATTTGGCCATCAGTCAATCCACATACTAGTCTCAATGCATCATTGTTGTCCCATTAACAACAATACTCGACTAGGGACATTTAAGAGCAATGATACTAATAGTAATTATATAATCTCATGTTCAAATCACATACTTGAAGCTATATAATTTGTATCACTATTTTAAGAACTTTTATTATGCTAACATTTATATAACGCAGTAAATAAAATCATAATAAAATAATTACATCAAATAATTGGTCTCTAGGTCATGAACTATAACATAAAGAACTATAAAAATTAGGGATTTCATCATTTACCTTATAATCGGTCTCGTTGCGCAGGTCAAAACCACCATTGCAATCCAAATCTTTGTTATGGCCTATACCATGACCAATCACTCGTCTGCATCTTCCATCTCCATGATTAGGTTGATGTAGTCCTTCCTCATACTCTTTAGTGCTTGGTTCCTTATCATTGTTAAATCATGCATGATCAGGGTAGGGTTATGTACCTTCATGACCAAGATAACGCCCATTGTGATTATGTGCATTCACCAATCCGTTGATGACGATCTCTAGTTGATTCAATTGATGTTGTATACCACCAACTTGCTACTACAGGTTGTTTACTAACTCCACGTAGCAAAATTTCCAACCGTTCCTTCAGTCATCGCCTTATTTGTATACAATTATCTAGGTTTTGATGCTAATTGACGCAGCGAAATATGGTTAGATTGTAACGCTTTAACACAAATGTGATTTGTAGGTTTAAATAATGTATCAATACGAATGTAAGATAAACCCTTGAATCTACAAGAAAAATAAGAACTTACAAAGAAAATAAATTAATAATAATATTAATTGATGAAAACGTAACTATTAACAAAACATAATAGGTGTATTTATAGCCTTAAACCACTTTTTAACATTAATTAGGAATAGAAAAACTAAAATAATAAAAATTAAAAAAATAATCCAAGTTTGACCAAATTTTACACTATTTAAAACAGTTTTTTTTTTTTTGAATTAAAACAGTACATATCATGGCTAAAGACAATGAATCTTGTAGATCTTGCCACAAGTTTCGATTTAATATATTATGAGCCCCGTAACTCTTCCTAGATCAAAAGTTATGTCACTTTGAAGTTCTACCGACCCGAACACTTAATCCATTTCCTAATTAGATTCTTCCACCGCAACACAGTCCTAGTAATTACGAATTGATTTTGAATTGAATACTTCAATAGATTGAGAAAGTACCATTTTAATATTTAGTACCTTCTATAACCGTTCTAAAATATATTATTAATTTTATATAGTTAATTTAAAATATTTTAAAATTTAAATCTAATTTTTATCATTTGAATTTCGAAATAATAAATTATGAAAATAATAATACCTTTCAAAAATATATTAAAATATTCATAGTTATGTTGACTAAAATTAAATAAATTAATTCATTTTAAATTAAAATTAAATATCGTAAATTATCTTCAGATCTTATATATGTTATGAATAGGAGGGAGTATTAATTTTCTCACTACGTCACTATAATGATATAATTTATTTTCTACAAGTTCCTACGTATACAGTCCTAGATATATATATTTTATAATTCTCTATATGATATGCAAAATCACTGTCTTTGCACTAATTAGTTGTTCATTGGTGAACTCTTCATTGTACTTATTTTAAGGAGTATAGTTGTTTCTGTTAATATCAATTAGTCTGCAGTATGTTTGTCAAAGCTTATCCCCCTCAACAGTATGTTCGTATAAACAAATAAAAGTACTAATCGAATAGTAAATATTTGCACCAGGTGAAAATGACTACATAACAAACAAACTCTTTTATTTCCCAGCTCTCTGCAGAACAGGTACATTTGTTCCCCTTGAACCATACAGTTCTCATAAGCTGTATCAATCAATACAAAATCACTAATTCAGTTATACAAAATTAAATATGTCTATTACTAATCTTCTACCTCAGTCAATGAAACAGTACATGCTTGTACCTCAGTTCACTTAGGCATTATTTTTTAAATAGTTGATGTTGTCAAGAGAAAAAATTTCTGATCAATATAAATACATATTTAATTATATATTTTTAATTATTTTAACGACAATTAACATTTTAAACGATATTTATTAATAGGACAATATCAGTCACTTTTTTTTTAAAATGTTTACAAAAAAAAGTTTTTTCACTATATATATATATATATATATATATATATATATATATATATATATATTATGTACGTTTGTTTTTCATACTTCAAACTACCATATGCATTATGTTCATTGGCATTATCAAAAAATATATAGTTTTAATAATTCCCTTGTAAATTTATAAATATAAAGGTAAATAAGGGGTAAATAGTAATTCTATTACACGTTTTAGACTTTGCCAGAAGCACTTTTTGATCAAAATACATGGACAAATTTGTCCTTAAATTCAAAAGCACTTTTATACTTGAACCTTGTTTTTTTTTTTCTTTTCAAAATCAATTTTGTCAACAAATTCAAATTTAAAATGTTTCATCTCACCGTACTACGTCAAGCTCCTGTGCCAAATTATAGACACTTAGTTAACCGTAAACTGTAACAAACAATTAAGATCAATTTAATTTAATTAGTGAAGTGATAAAATAATAAATTTGTTTTTATTTATTTTTTAACAGTCATAAAATAAACCATTCTATCACCATATATATTCATCCATTTTAAAAGTATATGAGACATTTAGTTAGCAATATAGAGAGACTTACTATGAGCCCATGTCTAAAATTAAAGTTTACACTTGACCTAATAGATTAAATGAACTAAAAATGAATAATATAAAAATAAATAAATAGCAAATAACAACCAACGAACAATGAACGAACAATGAAAATCTCAAAAAACGTAACTCGAGAAAATTTATACTTACAAAACGTAACTCGAGAAAATTTTAATGGCGAATGACTCTAGTGTAAACATGTTGAGAATTGGTACTTACAAATTAGAGATGCGAGAATGTTGTGCATTGATTCTTCACGCTATACTCTATATACTAGATGTCTGATAAAATTTATATTTTGTTCTTGCAGTAGTTAATTTTGGCTACTCTATTTATTTTGTGAATAATAGTGTGGTTATTTCACGTGGGGGCTGAAATTTTTGGTTTTGTTTTTTTTTCATAATGGTTTCATGTATTTAGACACTGTTAATTCTAGCTTTGATGATATTAGTTCTTATTCTTTACTTGCTTCTATTAATAATGATCATGATAGTTCAATACAATGACATACTAGATTAGAGCATATTGGACAGGATAAAATGGTCAGGTTAGCTCAAGCATGTATTTTAGGCCAAATCGCTAAGATCAATCTATCAACTTATGAACATTGTCTAGCAAGAAAATCAATAAGAAAGCCATTTGGTAAAGCCAATATGGTAGAATCACCCTTGCAACTTATTCATTCAGACATCTGTGGGCCTATGAATGTGAAATAAATGCATGGACGATCCTAATTTCTCACGATGATAAATGACTATATGCACTTTGGATACACCTTTTTGATCTCTCATAAGTCAAAAACATTAGAATGTTTTAGACGTTATTTGATTGAGGTCGATAATTAGTTAGATAAAATTGTTAAAACACTTCAAGTAGACCGAGGTTGCGAGTATCTATTAGATTAGTTTAAAAAACAGTGTGAGAAAAATGAAATAATCAGGCAACTGACAATCCTTGGAACTTTTCAACAAAATAATGTCATGGAGAGAAGGAACCGAACGTTATTAGACGTGGTTAGGTCTATAATGACACATGCCAATATCCCTCTCTCTTACAGGGGTAATGCATTATTGATTGTGACATATATACTTAATGGTGTGCCTTTAAAATCAGTATAATCCACCCCTTATAAGATGTGAATCGACAGAAAGCCTGCTTTGGGCAATATACGGTTATGGGGATCGGCAGTTTACATGCATAAACCTTCTTATAAACATGGGAAGTGGGGCCCAAATGGTAAAAAAAATGTATCTTTTTAAGATATTCTGAATAATCCAAGGGCTATGTGTTTATTGGAGAGTAACCTTATGGGACTGTATCCGAGATAGAATTAGAGATGTGGATTTCCTTAAGAAGGATAATAAAGGTAATGTGAGTGACGAGATAAACCTTTATAAGTTGGAGGAAGATTTTGGGTGTCCCAATTTGTATATTAGATACCGAAAAGGCTATTCCTTAAGTTTTTGTAGATAGTGGGAGTGACATACCATTGAATAGTTGTTTTGCATCAAATAAGGAGTCTTTAGTTCCTCAAATGCGTAGAAGCCAAAAGGGTAACATTTCATGTCATCACTATGGAATTAAGGGTAATGCCTTTGTAGTTGATACGCAAGATTGTAAGGAACTTCAATCTTATCGATAAGCTATATCATCTGTTGTAAGTGATATGTGAATGATTGTAATGGAAGACAAAATGGAGTCCTTGAGAGCTAATCAAGTATGTGAATTGGCTAACCTTCCATTAATTAGGACGAAAGGCTATTAAAATAAGTAGGTTCTCAAAGTCAAATGCAAGATGGATGGTTCTAACGATCGGCACAAAGCTTGTCTAGTAGCCAAGGGCTACACCAGTAAATGAGAATTGATTACAAGGAAACCTTGTCACGAGTTATAAGGCTTGCCTCAATTAACCTAATCTTAATGATCGTCACACATTTAGATATGGAATTGTATCAAATGGATGTCAAGACAACTTTTCTCAATGGAGATTTAACTGAGAAATTTTCATAGATCAGCCATATGGTTTCATCATAGAAGGATAATGTAATATCCCAAATATTTCCAAAGTGATCTAACAAGATCTAAGCAAGGTTGTCAATTCAAAACCTAAAGAAGGATTGCTCAAGCATACCTTGAGCTATCTGAAAGAATATATACAACTCGAAACTACGATCGTATATAACAAAGAGGTTAAACTGTTTAACCTAAACTATGTGTTATGTGATTAGTAAAGCTTGAATTGAGCTTTTAAATGTGATATGTGAATTATCTATGTGTAGAATTTTGTGTTTTGGTTTGAGTTGTTAACCTTAACACTTATTAAAAATCAGAAGTCAATTTAGGGCAAAAACCTAAATTGAAAAAAGAGTTAAAACCTAAACCCTAACCCTAGGGTCTAAACCCTAGAAAATAACCTAGGCCATTGAGCAAAATGTGAAAGTCAAATCGACATTCTGTTTCAAGATTCAACCTTCCCACGATTTGAAAACACGTAACAGTCAATAAAAGTTTTTCTCGAAAAAAGTGTAAAAGCACTATTCACGAGGTGACATTTTTCATTCGTTTGATTGTTTCTTTCATCTGTAGGACTTTTTACATTTCACAATATAGTGATAATATGAGGTTTAGATGCCAGAGAACCAAGAAATATTTTTGGAGAAAAAGACGAAAACGTCATGATTTACGAGAAAACGTTTGTCATCTTTTTGACTGTTCTTTTTGATATTTTGATATATCGTATTTCACGAAATAACATTTATATGAAGTATAGATATTATTTAGCCAATAAAAGTTTTACTCGAAAAACGTGTAAAACACTATTCATTTGGAAATTTTTCTTCCGAATTTTGAAAATTCACATTTCTGAATAGCATTTTTATTGACAGTAGATGCATTTTGACCAACAAAATTTTTACCCAAAATAATTTATGGAGATTACTATTCACGTATACGGGATGAATACGTAGCGAATACGGAAGGAATACGAGAATAATAAAAGTATATTATAATGTATAATACGAGGATTATACGAAAGATTATACAAGAATAATACGAGGTATCATACCAGTAAAATACAAATATTATACGATGTATTATACGGAAGAAATACGTATAAATACTAATGTATTATACTATTTAATTAATTAGTTGAAATCAAACTAGTTTATGTGCAACTAAGTTAGTGTAACTAAACGAGGGAGAACTAGCACGATTACACTAACTAAAAAAGAACTAGCACGATTTGTTTGGAACTAAATCCAAGTGAAAATGAATCGACCAATTAGAAGAAGAGTGATGTAAGCGATGATGCAAGCGCTAGGAAGAAATGACTAAAATGCCCTTGGCTTTTAAACTAATGACCAAACTACCCCGACCCTTGGTTTTCCTATAAATAGAGAGCTAACCTCATTCATTTCTTGAATAATTTTCAAAGCAAAATTCCTATAATCAAGAGATTGCAAAGAAATAGTTAAAGCTTGCAATAATAAAAGACGTTTAACGATTTCCCGGGAAACCCTAAAACAGTTTAAAGGCAAGTCTTCTAATTCTTGCTATGTGTTACTTTTGTAATATTGTTAAAATGATAAATGAGAAGTGTAATGTTATGTTGTTATGTGATAGATGTTATGTGCAGTCTTTAAATAATGTTTACAAGCCTTCTAACTGTTATGCATTATGTTTATCATTTATGAACATGATTTATACACTTTGTGTGTCAATGTGATATAAATATTTCAGAACGTGAGTTATATGTGATATTAAATGGAGAATTATGTTCAGTCAATGCATGTTAAAGTTTATATGAAAGCATAAACTGCGTATGTGCTGTATGTTAGACTTGCTGAGCCGTCGTGCTCACTCTTGTGAATAAAACCTTATTTGCAGATTAAAGATGAATGTTAAGAAGATTATGAACGTAAAGATGCATCGTAGATTAGGTTTTCATGTTTATTACTTGTATTTGTATAAGTCATAATGATTGTTGTAATACGAACAAACAAACATGTAACCGATTATTGAATGAATGATATAAATTATTATCATCAGAATGTTATTATGTCTTTATTTTGATATAACCTAGAATTGTTAAGACTTAACATAATATTGATAATGATCTACTTATCTGGATGAGGATCGGTAAATAACTTGTGAGTGTTGTACATCCGAGACAGAACTAAGCGATGTTGACTGGTCAAATCCATCGTTAAGGTTCATCGGACCCAGGTATAACTCGTTATTACTATTCTGAATACCATATAAGTAGGATTATTGATATGAAGAGATATCACTATAAACAAATATGTTTCGAATGAAGGTTTTAACTAGTTGGGTAATGTTCTGTACGGAAAGAGAATTTTGCACCGGACAAAAATACAACCATTTGTCACGGATAAAGATGCAAACAATTATCACGGGTGAAGATACAAACATTCACCGCGGGATTCTCTGTTCCCAAGAGCCGTCCTAATGATTTAATACCGTGGATGTTGGAACATATAAAGTTATAGAATATTTAAATCCTAAGGTTAAAATTAGACCGTTATATATGGTTTTATCCATTTATATGGATGAAATACAAGTTAATACTTGTATACTTATGAGACTGAGATCAAATTAAGATCCAGGGACAAAGTTAAGAGAAAATTTTTAATGTATAGTCTAAAATAAGACTAATTCAACCAATATGATTATGGGATCATTGGTTAAGTCGATAGATGTACGAAATTAACGCACAAGGTCCGCCACGGGTAAAAGTGCGAGGATTTTAGGGGCGTTACAGATAAGAGCGAAAAGTATGTAAGATCAAACATTTTATTTATGGCTTGAAACAGACATCCAAGCAATGGTATCTGAGATTCCATCGAGCTATCATTAGTGATAAGTTTATGGTGATTAAGGAGGACCATGCATTGTGTGTATATTAAATGGTCCAATGATAAATTTCTTATTATGTCGATGTAAGTCGATGATATTTTGCTAGCTAGAAATGATAAAGAGATGATTGTTATCACTAAAGGGTGGTTGTCCTCTTATTTTGAGATGAAGGGCATGGGGGAGGTAGCTTATGTTCTCAGAGTTGAGATATATAGAGATCGTTTAAGGAAGCTTCTTAGTTTGTCTCAAGAGACTTACCTTAAAAAGGTCGTGAAACAATTCCAAATGAGCAACTACAAACCTATAGAGACTTTTATCATTAAAGGCTATGTTATTCGATCTGAACATAATGCCCTAGTTCTACTAAGGAGGTAGAGAAAATATCCCATTACCCATGTTCCAGTGCTATAAGAAAGCTGATGCATGTATGCAATTATGTATACTAGGCCTGATATAACATATGTTGTTGGTTATTTCGGTCACTATTAGTTTAAACTTGGGATTGCTCACTAGAGGGCAATCAAGAGGATCTTACGAAATCTGAAAGATACTTTGGACTACATGATGTACTAGAGAGGACCTAACCTGTGATTGATCGATTACTCTTATGCAAGTTGGGGAGGTAACTGTGGGATGCGCAAGTCAACCTTAGGATATGCATTCTTGCTACATAACGGTGTCATCACTTAGTGTTGCAAGAAATAAACTTGGGTTACTCTTTTGATGATGGAGCCAGACTTTGTAGCATGCATGTCAACTGTTTAGGAAGCTATATGGCTAAAGAGATTCTTTGAGGATCTTGGAGTTGTCGATCATACTTCAGATCTTGTGACTATTTATTGTGATAGCACGACGATCTTAGATTACACTAAGGACCCCATGTATCATAGCAGGACGAATTATATTTATTTAAGGATAAACTTCATTAAAGAGAAACAAAACAAATAATAATGTGATATTAGAATGCATGTTGACTAATCTTATAGTAGTTGATGTAATGACCAAGAAAATTGTATAATAATTATTTTCAATAAAATTTTGTGAATTAAATTTTTATTTAATTATGTGATATGATGAAGGTATACTTTATTTTGAATGTATACTTAAATTGAGAATGAAAAGGAAAGCCAACACGTAATTAATTACGAATGATGTGTGATTAAATTACATGGGTAATGAATTGAAAGCCTAAATGTGAGATTTTTAAATGCTAGATTAACATATTAATTAAGGATAAGATTAATTAATATCTTAAGACCCCAAACAATTAATTAATAATTTGGGTTAATGTGTAATTGAACTAAATTACAAGATAATTAAGCCAAAGTGCCTTGGTCTGTTAATGGCCCAAAACTAAGATGGATTTCCAGCAAGCCCAAGTACCTTGGCATTTTAATGGTCCAAATTAGAGAGCAATCCAGCAAGCTTGTTACTTGTTAAAGGTCCAATGCTTGTTCCCAGCCCAAACGTGAATCCAGTAGCTTATCTATATGTGACTATCAATTTGGGACAAGCTAGAGACTGGAAGCTTAAAACAGGGGACCAGACAAAGGAAAACGGCGCTGCAAAATCAGTAGGGGGCATGATATAGGCCATTACGGTAGCTAGGAGTTGGTTAAGGGATTGGTCCGGAAGTCTTTAACTGATGGAACGAGAAGTGGACTCAGCTATAATGCTCAGCTTTGCGCCATTACAGACTTACTTCATCAATTGCTAAGAAAACAGAGTAAACTAATATATATAGAGAGAGGAGAGTGCACGGTTGGGGAAGAAACAGAAAATAACTCAGGATTTATTTAAGTTGTCAAGCTAAGCTAGCAAGGTAAATAATTTCTTCCTTAAACTCCATTAATTCTATGCTCTGTATGATTGATAAATTGGTTGTTGTGGGAGTTTTGTTGTGTTTGGGAGGGTCATGGAGGACCCAATGGTATAAAGAGGAATATAAATGTAGGTTATGTGCTTAGATGTCTATAACAAGCATACATTTCATAGATGCACACTAGGTGTTTATCAAAATTCCTAAGAGAATGGTATTACCATGTTTTATGGTGATAATGTGATTTTCAAACTCAAGTGATGTTTATGTGTGTAAGTTATGAGATCTGAGCATGGCACGATAATTTAAAACTAAGAAATTAAGCATGTTATGTGAGCTAAATCAGATAGGGTGTCATGTGACCCAGGTAAATGTTAAACATATACTGAGTTTATAAGCAGAATGGTTGATATGTGTTGTAGCATGAATCTTAAGAAAGCTTAGTTGTGTTCTTGTTTTTCCATGAGCTAGATAAACCTGAGGATTAAATGAGCCCTTAGGGTGTTATGAAAACCTTGTGCAAAGGTTGAGCTAACATGAGTGTTACCTTTCAAAGTAAGAATATAACTTCAAATAGTAGAATGATAATCTTGAAGCTATGATGAATCACATATTTCATAAAGAAATCCATGAAAGACTTTGTTATTCCATGTAATTTTGCATGCAAATTGGTTGTAAACATACATTTCATTAGGGTAAATTATGATTTTATGAACTAAAAATCATGTATGCTCAAAATCTAGAAAAACTGGAAACAGAGGAATTGCTGTGAAAAACTCTGATAGAGTAGCGCGGCCGCGCCGTTCCTTTTGTATTTTTGGGGGCGGTCGCGCCGTGCAGGATTTCAGATTTCGGTAGGGATGGGGTGGCCGCGCCACTGTAGCAGAAAAAAAAAAAAAGAGTCTGGAATTAAAATTCTGAAAATTTTCAACTATGATATATTATGATGGTTTATTGTGAATTTCAAATGATTGGTATAATCCATGAACATGTGTATAGAATTTATATTGTGAGTCCAGTGACCATATGTGATTAGATGGCTTGTAAGTGTTAACTAGACTTTCAAGAATGACGAGTTATGACTTTCAAGGTAGAACAGTTAAGTGTAATCAACGCATCAGGCAAGTGTCCTATTCTAAACTCTTTATTGATACATATTTATTGTACGAATGTCATACTTCGCACTATGTGCATCTTGTCAGAATATTCATAGATTGAATTGTTTATACTTAAAGTTCTTTGACTCTTGAACTATCATATAAAAGTTTAATCCATTTGATCCGGTTAAACCAATGTTGGCAGAAATTATTAAATTCAAATAAATTCTTTGAAGCTAATCCAAACCATATTGTTGTGGTGCGGAATCATAATGTAAAACTGAGATGAACAAAACCCTAATATAGGGAATTTTTATCGGTTAATCCGATGTAGAAAAACTGAACGATATGCATATTCGTAAGTACAAGAGGCTGATCACCTTAAGTACTTGTGAGAATATTTTTCATTCATTCGAATGTTAAATATTCCGTAGAATTAGTGTTCATATCTCATTATTATTCATGGTTCTTTATAACCACTTATCATGTTAACTCAGTTATTTGTCAGTTATGAGAATGCTATTATTTATGTACTTCACAATTCTTGTTCGATTGTTGAAGGCATTGAGAAGCTTAGTTTTGTTCATAATAAATCTTTATTGAACTTGCTGAGCAAATTTGTTGCTCACCCTTGCTTATATTATCAAATGCAGCTAAGCCCGATAATTTGGAAGAGAATAAGAAAGATAAAGGCAAAGGCAAAGTCCAAGACTAGATTAATTGTATTTACTTTCGGTTATCTATGATGTAGACTTTATGAATTGTATGATAAGATTTAAGGTTAGAAACCTGGGATGAATGTAAGAATGATTTAAGTCTATGTAATATTTATATTTCCGCGAATGAATGGGTAGATGTATAGTACGTACGTGTGGATCGTGAGCATCGAATCTGGAGTTGCAAGAACCCGGATTTGGGGGCGTCAAAGTTGATCCCCTAACAAAGCCGATTCCTATAGAGACTTTTTGTAGCCATGTTAGTTTGTTAAGACTTCGTAAGGTTTGATGTACTTTCATACTTACAGTGTATCACTCATTATTTGGCTTGCATTAGAGATATTTTGTATTTTTTTTGAGACATTTATCATTTATTTGATATTCATTTATTCCCACTTATGTTTGTGCTCATTTGGCACGTATGATGAATAATAATAGTTCATGTAATTATTATGCATAATAGATATGCACACTAAACATATGTCAAGAGGTTGATTGGCTCAGTCACAAAACAAATCACCTTTAGTAGTTTGAATAACGAGTAAGGTTAAGACATTTTATTTGTTTGGCGCTTTAAGTAGCGAGCTATTGATGCTTTAAATAGCGATCAATTAGCTCGTAATAGTGAACAAAATGTAATATTATATTGTCTTGGCATGTGCTACGATGTGGTTAATCAAATTAACTGAATATTGTATGCCTACCATCTATATTAACATGTATTGATAGCCAAATATGAAGTTTTAGAGTTGGCAATTAGGAAAGTGAATAATTTGAAAATTTGAGTTAGACGCTTACGAAGCGATTGAATTAAGATTAGCACGGTATGACCATAAGACATATACTTATACAGGTGGGATTTTTTGCTGTGACATGGCAACCGAATGTGAAATTTCAAATGTGGCGCTTCAAAAAGCGAGCAGTTTGAAATATTCAAGTTAGATACTTTGAGAGTGACTAGATTAAGGTCTGCGTAACAAAAGTATAGAATAGTATGTTGTGAGAGTGTTACATGAGTTTAGCGATAATTTAAAGAAGTTGGGAGAATGAATTTTTCTTTCCTCACCGTGTGAGTCCTATAGGAAAAGACTCTTGCTCCTACACCAAGTGTTTTTTGTGATCTTTGACTATACTATAAAGACATGAATTAATATTATTACTTTGGTTTTGATTTTTAAGGTCACGATTGATGAGACTATAAGGGTTGATTATGTGAAAGCAATTGATCCATATCTAAGTAGTATTAGGGCAAAGAGAAGACAATTTAATTTCACCTTTTTCTGTATTTATTGTCGATAACTATAGCACTTCGATGGTCATATAGTAATAAGTAAGATACGAAATGGACATGGGCAGTTGGTTAAGTATAGTTTTTTTAGGGATTAGAGATACTTAATCTGGTAAAAATCCAAGTGTATCTGGGGTACTATGAGTTTATGGGTTGTAGCTTTTATATAAACTATTGAGTTAGGCGTGAGAACTCTTGTACTATTTTCTTTAGAAGGGTAGATGCCTCTATATTGACCCTAATGGATTTGAAATAGAGCTCCCACGTTGTAGGTGAACTCAACGATCATACATGAGCAAATGTGGTGGTAATGTGGTGGTAATGAGTAACTGAAGATTTACTAGTTCTTGGTTTAAGTAGTTTTTGGCAAATGTGGTGGTAATGTTGTCCCCGCCATGCATGAACGAGTGAGAGATGTTGAGTTTTAGATACTCAAATGGGACGCCCATGAAGGGTTCAACCCATTTCATTGTGAGCACCCCATTTTTTGATTGGGCCAAAATCCCTTATTGATAAAGTTTTTAGTATTAAATTAGAGTTGAAGAAAATCTTGGGATTCGGTATAACTGATTAACCACGTTTATTAAAAACCCACGTCTAGGAAATACGTTTAAAATAATTCCTACAGAGAGAGAAAACACACTTCCATTATTGAACGCTACCAGAAAAAGAACAAGTAAATTTCTTTGTTGCTTCGGACGGTGAACATAAACCCGTTCTCATCTCACGAGATTGTAGTACGGTGTAATTGCTGTGCTTGTGTACAAGGCACAATTCGTGGGTGTTTTATGGTTTTTCGTACCAAAAAGTACATACGCTTCCAGAGATATTTAATTTTTGTTTCCATGTTATGTATAAATCGGACATAGCATATTAGCATATATGCATTTTGTCCTTCAATATCAATATTGTATATAGATTGAAGGAGATTAAACAAAGAAATTACATTATCTCTTTAAAATGTATGATATCTTGAATCGGGAAAACTCATTTTGATATATAGAATCAAAAAAGTTGATCAAAACTTAAAGATGGAATTTTGTTTCTTTCCTTTAGGCTTTAGTCAGTACTTACTTTTTCTCCCTATATTATTACATTTACATTATAAATTTACAAGCTAACTAGCTTGCACTTAAATTAGAGAGCTCACTAAACTAATATTATTCACAGATCTCTTTGAAGTGAACTCTTCATCGTTTTTATTTTTAAAGTTTGAAGTATATCAAACTTAATTTGTTCAAGTTTTTTTGAGTTTGTAGTAAAAAATATATTTCACATCAAGTTCCTTGAGACATCTTGCCCACCAAATGAAAATCTAGTTAACACTAATCAAAGACAAGTATTCACACACACTCACACACGCACACACAAAAATATAAAAAATAAAAATAATAAAGTTACTCACTTATGACATAATAAATTATATTTCCAATCAATGACGATTACAATTCTATAGTCGGTCTTTGGCTCTTTTACTGCCCCTTGTCCTCTCCCTTTTAATCTTTTTTCCATACTGGCTGCAAAAGAGATGCACAGCTTATCTTTGCATCGTGACCGCTCATAGCAATGACAATTTATCATAATGACACTCACCATAAGCTGCATCAACAGAAAAAAACATTATGTCAATTTGACAACAATTGTGTTAAACACTTGGAATCTGTCTATTCTACCTCTATTCTCGCAAGTTCATTCTATTTTTAGTTGTTTTCAACATGCATTTTATTGAATAAATAAGATGTAAATATCTTCATAATATGTATGCGAGTATATATATGTTTTTGGCAATTTTGTACGCATGCATACAAGTTAAGCTTGTGATATCTCGAATATTGGCAAGATTTCTTTTTAAAAAAAAATTAATTGATTAAATAAAGGATAGAGATTACAACTTAATTTTGAGAAAAGGAACGTGTATAAAGAGAATTAATTTTCTTTCTTCTTTTAAAAATAAGATGGAACATTATGAATAGAATAATTATTTATAATAAGAAGAAAGTAATGTGGAATTATTTGTTGAGATCAATATTTGTGTATAATACAAATATGGAATAATGTTTGTGTGTTAAAAACTTAACACATTAAATGGGTTAGGAAAAGGAATGACTAAAGGGATAAATAAATATATAAGTTATATATATTTATTTATTAGTCAAACAAGAAATGAAATAAAATTTATACGTTTAAGAAGGTGATGTGTTGAATATTTGTATTATTAAATGTATATATTTAAATTTAGAATGAAAAGAAAAGCCAACATGGCTTAAATTTAAAATATTATGTGGGACAAATAAATGAATGTGATATGTTACCTAATTAATCCAATTTATTGTTTTAATTGAGGGAACCAAAAAGAGTTAACGATGTGAATTAATTTAATTAATTAATTTCAGGAATTATGAACTAAATTTGGATTATTTATTTAACTAAACCGAATGTGTGCCTTTAAAGGCTAAGTTAATGTGTTAATTAATTAAACATAAAATTTAACTAATATATTTTGGAACAATGCTTAATAATTATATTAGTACCCAAAGTATTAATTATCAATTTGGTTATGAGTTATGGGACAATTGAGTTATTTACATTAAGGACTATGAATGGGTGTGTTACTATTTTAACCAAGCCCAACCCTTGTGTGTGAATGAAGCAAGATGAGCAGCCTACTGGACAGCCTAATTTCGGTAGACCTTGATGCCATATTTGTAAGCCCAAAGTCTTGCCAGCCTTGATGAATCAATACTCCATAATTAGTAGCACTATTGATCCCTTTTCCAGTCCATTTCGGTAGCTTTGTGGAGAAAATGAAAGCCATTTTGACCCAGCATGTAGCAGCCCATTATGTGGTGTAAACTAAACCAACATGCCACACAAATTGGGACAAATTCTGGGGAACAGGGAGCACGTTTTGTACAGGGGAGAAGTGACTTGTTCAACCAATTTAGGCTGCTCAATGTGACAGAGGAAATGCAGCTCGGCAGACTCCTTTAGGGGGCAGCTGGGTTGTTGTCGGGTAGGTGGTGTAGGGGTCTCATAGGGGCCAGTTTTCGGATGGAATAAGGGGGGAGTGTTTAGTTGTTCAAGTGAACAGTATGCTCCCCTATCTTACATATATGTGAGGTTCGCCTGTAAGGCTGTAATCGAGTCGGATCGAATCGGATTTTTACTTGCTCATATTCGAGTTCGTTTATTACAAGGCTACTCGGATTCGGTTCGAGTTCGACAACAAAATTACAAAGCATGCTCATATTCGACTCGCCTGAAAAAGTTGGTGCTCATATCCGGCTCGATTCGGCTCGAATAAATGTTCGAACTATTTGTTTTGATTCGAATTCGAGCAAATTCGAACTACAAACATATTATTTACTTCTTCTGGATTAAAGAAGCATACAAAGCCAAATCCTTTGTTGAACCCATTATTATGACAATTTATAATAATCATTAAAAGAAACCAATTCTAGATTAGATGAAAAAATAATAAGTTGCTCAATTTATAATCTAATATCAAAATTCAATCACAACCAATTCCGCACCACCCCAATTAACAGTACCAATTCTGCAGTTTAACACAATCAATTCTGCAATAAACACAACCAATTTTGCAGTTCAATAAAACCTAAATAACAGCAACAACAATTCAAGTAACAATTCAACCAGCAAAGCAGCAACATAATACAGCAGCACAAACCAGCAGCAACACAACATATCAGCAACACAGCACTGCAGAAAACAGCAATTCAGCAACACAGCAACAAGCAGCAACAAAACAACAGCAATACAATACAGCAGCACAAACTAGCAGCAACATAGCACTGCAGAAAACAGCAATTCAGCAACAAGTAGTAACACAGCAGCAACACAGCAGGAAAACAGCAGCAGCAAAACAACAGTAACACATCAGCAACACAAAACAGCAATCCAGCAGTAAAAGTAGCAGTAACGCAGCATCAATACAGCAACAACACAAAACAGCAATCCAGCAGCAACACAGCAGCAATTCAGCAACACAACAACCAGCAGTAACACAACAGCAGTAAAATAGCATCAACACAGCAGCAACACAAAACAACAATCCAGCAGTAAACCAATAGCAACACAGCAACCAGCAAAGCAGCAGCAAAACAGCTTCAGTCCAAATTTATTTCATTAACACCATCTTCATCAACCTATTAAGTGTTAAACCAGTTTATTACATACATAAACATTAACAATAAAATAGCAAACTAAAAGTTCATAAGAAAGAAATCATACCATAGCAGCACTCATTTTACTTAGCCTATAATCACACCTTAGCCAATCAGAAGTACATATAAGAGCTTGGACAGTCTCAGGCTTAAGAGAGCTCCTATACTGATCTAGTACCCTTCCACCAGCACTAAAAGTACTCTCAGATGCCACAGTGCTAACAGGAATTGATAGTATATCTTTTGCCATTTTTGAAAGAATTCTAAACTTTAAGGTGTTTGCTTTCCACCAAAGTAAAGCATTAAAGGACTCATCACCATTACATATATATCTACCCTCTTCAAGATATGCATCCAGATCAGATTTAATAGGAGTAATAGTGTCCATGCCTTGAGCCCAGGAATCAAACTCAGCTCTACTCTTTGTTTTAGTATTAGTGGTAGTTGAATTACCACTACCATTGGCAGAACTTCCCTCCATATTAGGCACACTATTAGGCATTGGACAGTGAACAACAACATAGTATTCATAAAGCTCATAAATTGTTCTTTTCACAAGCTCAATATTTCTGTCAGCTTCAAACACAGTTGTAAAAATTTTTGGAAAACAAAAAATGACCAATTGCATCTTATACCTTGGGTCAAGGATAGATGCAATTGTCATTAGAATGTTACACTCTCCCCAATACTTATCAAATTTTTCTTTCATCTTGAAAGCCATGTCTCTCAACAAGTGAAAGTCATCATTTGAGGTCTTAAGCAATAACTCTTTAATCTTCCATATTTTAGGAAGAAATAGGTTTGAAGTAGGATATTCAAAGCCTGAGAAAACATTTGTGGCTTCATTGAACACTTCTAGCAACTCCATTACCTTTGCAGCTTTCTCCCAATCCTCAAAGGACGGACAAGACTGATAATGTGGATCTCTTTCTTGATACATAGGGATTACCTCTCTAAACTGCATAGCAGACTCAAGCATGGCATAAGTGGAGTTCCAACGAGTTGACACATCTAAAACAAGTTTTTTAGTTGTGCGTAATTGCAACTGATTTGCAATCTTAGAAAATTTATGAAGTCTAGAAGGGGATCCCTTAAAATATTTCACACTATCATGAACTTTCACAATAAAACTTTGAATCACACCTAAACCGTCTTGTACCATAATATTGAGAATATGAGCACAACATCTCGCATGAAATATTTTTCCACCAAAAAATAAATTACCTTTTAATAAAAAACTATCTTTAAGATTCCTAACTGCAGAATCATTAGAAGATGCATTGTCTAAAGTGATTGTGGTTATCTTATTTTCAATGCCCCATTCACTAAGACAAGAAAAAATAGCATCACTAATCATGAGACCAGTGTGAGGAGGTGGCAAATGATAGAAATTCAGAACTCTTTTTTGAAGCCTCCATTCAGAATCTAAGAAATGTGCAGTCAAACATATGTACCCAATTGTTTGATTAGATGTCCACAAGTCAGAAGTTAAACTCACTCTATCAATGTCAACCAACAAAGCTTTCACTTTTTTCTTTTCTAAAGCATAAATTTTCATGCAGTCATTCTTCAGAGTAACACGAGAAATCTGATCAAATTTAGGGTTTAGAGATTTCAAAAGAAGAATAAAAAATTCATGCTCAACCATTCTAAAGGGATATTCATGCACCATAATCATTTTTGCCATAATATCTCTAGTCCTCTCTTTTTCATACCTAAATGTTGTCAAATTGCTCATTTTACCACCATCTTTAATAATAGGGTAAGCCAACACACTTTGCTTTGTTCCAGCAATTTTAGATAAACGAATAGTGCAAGTTAACATGTGTCTATTTAAATGGCTAGTTGAACCGGTGCTTTGATGTGCAAGCTTAGCAAAACAGTAATTGCATTGTATTTTTTTGCTACCATCTTGTAATTTAATGATGCTAAATTCAGACCAAACCTTTGAAGTTTTTCTCCTCTTTCTTTGTTCTCCATTTTCTTCATCAACAGTATCTTTATCTCCTCCATTAGGACTGTCAATTACAATGATAGCATCATTGGTGGCAGAAGTATTACCATTATCAGAGGCTTGTGAATGCTTAATTACTGGTGGTGGTGGTGGTGATTTATTGGCCAAGCCATCTGGAAAAAAAAGATAGACAAATAATGAGAAGTTAAGAACTCTGAATGAAAACAACAAATAAACTATGACCCAAATTGAACATTAATCAAAATTGAAAAGCTAATACCATTATCAGTAGCACTTGTCAGTTGAGTACCACTACCAGAAGCAGACTCAGAGTTTGACATTTTGAAGAAGTTTCGGTGGAGAGTTTAGAATAAAATAAAACTAGGGTTTCGAATGATTTAGAAAAAATAAAATTGGGGTTATATGTAACATGAATTTGGGGAATCAGAGACTAATAAAGTAATACGTGATAACTTACCAGTTACCAAGTTACCATCAATTGAAGTTAAGCAGCCCTAGCAGCTAAATCTGTTTGAATTCTCTCAAATCATAGCCATTCATCTGCAAATCTTGAGATTATCTATACAATAAATGATGAAAAAATAGGGAAGAGAAATCGTTAAATGTATTACTGAATTAGGGAAGAGAAATAGATTGAAAGAGTCAGATAACATTGGCCATCGAAAGTCGAAACGATTGAATGATACTCACGAACAATACACGAACCTATTCGCACGATTACATGACGATTGATTCGGAAGTCATCGAGCTGTTCATGGAGAAATCGAGCAGAGTACATAGTCTCTCGCATTCGGCTCGATTGAAATGTTGAATCCTAATTTCTGCTCAAAATCAACTCATATAATAAACGAATTCGGGTCCCGTTCGAAATTTACCGAGCAGAGTCCGAGCCGAGCTCGACCCGTCCGGGTCCGTTTACAGCCTTATTCGCCTGTAGTGGGACTTGTATATATGTAAAAGGAAAAAACATACTATTTACTTATTTCAAGGGTATAGAATAATTTTTCATTAAACACCAGTTTCATTACATTTCAAAACTAAATAATAAGTGCTAAATGACAATAAGGTTTAGAGAGAGAGCAGCAGCCGACAGGCTATAAAGGAGAAGAAGATCAACCTGATTTTTATATCAATCAAACAATGAGCAATCATCCAAGCTTAGAAAGTTTATAATTTTCTTAACTTTAAAACTCCTAGATAACATTGTGTATGGTTACTTTTCATGATTGTTTGTGGGAGGTTGCTGTGAATTGGTGGATCACGAAGGATCCGGTGAAATAAGGTGATTTTTATGGCTGGAGTTTTCTGTTAATTTGGGTTTTATGTGCTTAAAAGTTGGTAGAAAAACTGATGAATAATTCATGCTCAGAATTTGTTCGATAAAATACCAATTAGAACAGATTTTGTTAAATTATTTTCAAAGTGTTGATTAATGTGAGCTTAATTCTTGAATCCATGTATAGGGATAAAGAATGGTCTAAGATATTGGTAATATGGTTATATTATTATATGAACATTTTTATGATTGGTTAATCAAAAAAGAAAAAAAAATTAAAGATGGAAGTGATTTAAAATTTAGCTTTCCAAAAGGATGGATTTCCAAAGTATATGTGTTTAGTGTTTTCACTAAAAGGATATGAATATGGTGCTCAAATGGAGCCTAGAAATCGGAATGTAAACTTGTGAACAAGTAGGTAAGGTAAATCACATTTATGTATGATCCATCAAGAAGAGTGAAGATTTAATCACACTATGAACTCTATGAAGGTAATGGAAATGGATACGAGTTATATTGATAGCTAAAAAATGTTGAATATTACAAAGAATGTAAGGATACCTTACTAGGCAAACGAAAAACACTAGAGCAAAGAGTGTTTTAAAAGATAATGTTAAACGTTTATGCGGGTATAGTATAAATGAACTAAATCAAGAAGTGTTCAAAGATATTAATAATTTAGTATTAATTTTTATAAGCTAAGTTAAATAAGCCTAATTGGGTGGTACGGAACCAAAGTGTTTCATTGATAGTGTGATATACACACAATGAACTACAAGTGTGTCAAGTTAGTATATGTGGTGATGAAATTGGTTATGAAATGAGTTACATAATTAACACAGTTGAGTGTTAATAAAGACAATACAAGGAATAATAAATTTAAATAGGGTCTTAAAATAAATTTGACCCTGAGATCATGTATTGATTGTGTTTGTTATCAATCTTACATACATAGTAGGTTGAGCAAGGAACACCAAAGGTTAGCGTATTGGTAAAACACCGATATAAACAAGTTTTTCAGAACTTGCTTCACTTTTATGTGTAGACATGTGTAAATGTGCTTTTATGCCATAATGTATTATGAACTGTTATTGTTCAATTGTTAAATTAAGTTTAACTGTTCTTTTTGAACTGTATAACTTATGAATATGAAAAGTGTGATAATATGAATTATGAATTGTGTTTTAATAGGTTCACATGTATAAAATATAATACGTGAATATATATATTGCTAAGCATGCATGAAAAATGATTTATGTGTTACGTGATATTTGTTGAACTTGTTGAGTCGTCGTATTCATTCTTGTTTAAAATTATCATTCTCAACTATGTACGAGTTATCCGAGAATTTCTAGTAAGGACTCAAGAACAAGAAATGTACAACAATTGTAACAGAATCAACGTTAAGTTTGATAATAAGGCCTCGCTATCAGAAGTTAGGTATATTGTAACACAGCCCTTTTTGGAGGTAAAAAGTGTTGCAAGATGGATCGTGTTAGAGTGTTGTAATGAACGTATAACATTCAACTATGTTAGATGCTTGTATTATTTTTACGAGTCTTGTCTCATAGTTAAGTTAAAGAACAAGCATTAGATTAATATCTAAGGATTTACATACTTATTGTAATAAACTATGTCATGATTCATATGATCTAAGTTATATAAAATTTATGTAAAGATTGCGATTCAGGAAATAAAAATGTTATAAAAGTTTTAAAATAAACTAGTCTTATCAATTGTTTATTGATGGATATTGTGGATTTAAGAACGAAGTTGTGCATTCGCACGAGATCGTCTGTAACAAATACATAGATTTTTGAGGTGTTGCAAAGCTTATGAATAAGCAAAGGATAAATATTAATTCAATAAAATATGTTCGCTTGACTACCTATTTTTTACCTCCCATTTATGAGTCTATGTAAACATGATCTCTGTAATGACCGCAAAAAAATTTTTGAATTTGCATTATAAATAAATTTTGAATTTTTTTTTATGAACGAATTTAAATCTTGGTGCAACTATGTAGTAAATTATTATATGAAGAAAATTAAATTTAAAGGAAGTCCAACTAATGGGTTAAATTAAATTAGTGGGCTAACCTAATATTATTAATATCAAGAAATTGATAAAATTTTGAGATAATTAAATTTGAATATACCAATTTTAATTAGATTAAGTAAATTAATTAATAAAATTATTAGTTAATGTTATTAGACACTTTAAATTGACCCAAATAAATTGTGTAGCAACCCAACCAAGCTAAATTGCCAACTAACAAACCAAGTGGACCATTAATTATTTGACAAGCCAAATAAGAGCAGCCCAGCCCAAGTAAATTCCTCAACCCGGTTGGACAAGAAGGTGTCACTAAAATTGGGACAGCAACAGGGGAAAGATAACGCAGCGCATGCTCTGGTTTTGCAAGCTCAAGGCAACTTTTTTTGCTGAAAAAGAATAGACATGGCAGGCGTAGGGGGAGGCTGGGGAGTCGACTTCCGCAGAACTTGTCTGAAATTTGAGGGAGTATAAGCCGACCATCCATCCTCCTTATCCCTCACGATTCAGTTGGCTGAGAGAGAGAGAAACCGAGATAAACTGAGAGCAAGGAGAGGGGAACCGAGAGCAAGGAGAAGGGAACTGAGAGTTTTAGCAGCAAGAAGGAAGGGATCAACACCTAAGCCGGATTCAAGCATAACAAAGGGTAATCTATGTAATGTAATTATTTCTATAGCTATCCATTTCCTTTTTGTTTCGGTCGGGTCACTATTTGGTCATTTCCTTGTTATTTTGTTCCTTCTGTGATTATGGGTAGATTTTGTAACAGTAAAGAATTATCAACTGCTGCGTTGGGATCTAGATTATGTTTGATAGCTTAAAATTCTTAAACCCATTCGGGTGGAAAAATCTGTTAAACAAATGATGGTAGGAGTTCGTATATGTTATGTATGCCCACCATTTGTTTGCGTATTTGCGTATTAGACAACAGCCTTGCTGTTACGGTGTGCGTGGGTATTGGTATGTGTTGTTGGCGTTGTGGGTATTGGGTTGCTGCTTAAAGCCGATGTCGCTCGGCAGGTGGGGGTGGCGACATAGCGGTTGTGTTGTGCTGCGTGTGTGGCTGCGTTTTGTTGCTGCCGCTGCCGTGTGTGTGTGTTGCTGCTGCTGCGTGTGTGCGTGATGGTGTGTGTGTGTTGTTGCTGCTGCGTGTGTGCGTGATGGTGTGTGAGTTGTTGCTGCTGCGTGTGTGACCGTGTGGTTGTTTGCTGTTGCTGCTACTGATTTTCGTTAGCAACAGGGGGGGGGGGGGCGCTGAGTCGGTCATGCAGCAGTTTTGGCTATTGGAGTAGTGTTGTGTTCTGTTGCTGCTATTAATTTGCTGATTTGGGGCTAGGTCGGTAGTGCTGTAGCATTTTGATTCATAGTGTTGTAATGTTTTGCTTCATGGTGTAATAATGTGTTAATTAGACCATATACTTAACTACTAATTAGTTAAAATAATAAATAAGCCAAATGAAATTTTTGGGAGTAATAAAGTATTATTTAAATTATTTAAGCAACATGGGATGACAAATTATGGGTCATTAAGTAATGAACCCAAATTGGAAAAGGAAATTTAAAATGGTAAATTAAACCATTTAGTTGCTAACCAAGTTTTATATAGCCACCTTGTTGGTAATTTAGGTACTATTATAACAAGTTATTTAATTATTATAATAACTTTAAATAATAAGGGTAATATATTAATGATTTATTTAAGATTAAATGATAAATCAAGGTAACAAATTAATTAATATTTAATCATGAATAAATATTAATTAAGGGATAATAATTAGTTACTCATTATTTAATGGGGATTAAATAATAAGGTAAAGTTATTATTATTTATTGGATATTAAATAATAATTGAGGACTATTAAGCTAGTTGTTTAATTTTTATAATATTAAACACTAAGTGAGGTTTAATTAATAAACTATTATCAAGCTAATAATAATTTAAGAAAATAAGTTATTATTTATTAATATTAAATGATAAATAAGGATGCTTGATATTTAGCTATAATTCCCCATAAGTTAGAAAGTTAATGATTTAATGGATATTAAATAAAGGTAGTAAAATTTATTATTCAGCGGTTATTAAATAATAAATAAAAATAGTTAAGTAATTAATTATTGTTCAATGAATATTGGATGATAATTAAGGAAGAATAAAAGCTAATTACTTATTATAATAATAAGTAAAGATGACTATAAATTATTATTAAATAATAATTAAAAAGAAATAAAGTTAATAGCAGAATTACTTATTATTTAATTGACACTAAATAATGAGTAAAGGTAACTAATTAATTATTATTTAGCTAACACTAAATAATAATTAAAAAGAGATCAAAGTAATAAAGTAATTAATTATTGAGATTAAATAATGACTAAATAGTAGTCAAAGTAATTAATCTTTATTCAACATTAAATAGTGATTTAAGGGTAATAAAAGTAATTAATTAATTATTATTTAATTAAATAATAATTAAAGAAAGATAAGATAAAATAATGAAATTACCTATTATTTAACTTATAATAGGTAAGGATAATTAACTACTTGTCATTTAATTCGTAGTTACTTAGTATTTAATTAATAATGATAGTGGACGATTAAATTATTAGTTGACTTATAATAATAGTTAGTGATTAAATTATTACTAAATAATTAATAATAATAGTAATGGATTAAAATGTTATTAATAATTAATAATATTAGTCGACAATTAAATTATTATTAAAGGATTAATAATAATGATTGAGAATTAAAATATTATTAAAAGGGTTAATAATATTAGAAAGTGATTTTTAAATATTATTAAGGGAATTAATAATATTGGTAACCAATTATGATGTTATTAATTAACATCAGTAGGTGATTTAAATATTAAAGGAATAATATTGGCACATAATTAACATATGGGGGATATTATCTATTTAGCCAACGTGTTGGTAAATATTATGCCATGTGTTTAAATGATACTTGATTTAAGTAAATTACATAAAGCGATTATGTGTTGTTCTAATTTTTAGGCCAACATTTTTAAATGTTAGGTCTTCAAAGAGGAATTTAAATTAAGCAACGTAGACGTAATTTGCGCACCAGGCAAGTTTTTTAACCTCACTCATATTATTATTGAGCAAGTTACCCTGACTTATTTCGATATTACAAATTATTTCACAATCAATATTATTGTTATTCGCACGTGGTGCAAATTGACTTCATATTCCATTCTTGCATTATGAATTATTTGAAGTTCTTGCATTCATGAACTAATTAAAAGGGAAGTCTAAGTCATTTGTTCGGCTAGACATATGTGTAATTTATTTTAAAAAGCTATCCAAACCATGATGGTACGGATTCTTAAACTGAGAAGAACAACTCATAATGGGGAGCAACCTAAGTATCAAATAAACGATACATACAGAATAAATGTTATACATACACATAGAGTATGAGAGGCTGATCCCCTCAAGTACAGTTCTGGACATGTAACCTAAGAGGGTCAATCAATGGATTGATTCCTCAACAGACGTTCATAGTCTATTGGACCACTCAGCATTTCAATGAATCAATTATTATTCATATTGTTCGGATATTTATTTCCTGAGTTCATTGAATCATTTAATTATTATTCAATCATGACATACCTCATATTATTCGTATAAAACTTGCTGAGCAAGCTAGTTGCTCACCCTTGCTATGTCATGAAAATTTTTATTGCAGCTAAACCTGAATGTTCAAATAAAGATAAGGGAAAGGGGAAGATAAACTCGTAGACGTGCTGGGGTACTAAATGTCTATTATTATGTTTTGTTTAAGCTTGATTACATGTAACACGAATCCTATTGTATATATTAAATTCGTGATGTATTTTGTTAAGGTTTCGTACCTTGGGACTAGTAGTTAACCCTTTTGTATAAACAACATATGTTTATTTTCCGCAATAGATATTGTGTGATGTTTTGGGATGTGTATGTGATATAGTTGTATTGGATCGTGAGCACTGAGTTCGAGGTACTAGTATCCGAATTTGGGGGCATCACAATCTCTTTCTAAATCTTGCTTCTTATAATAAACAAGCTTATTATATTAGTTCATGCAAAGTGCGGACTTGTTTAATAAATTGGCGGTTAAGTAAGTTAAGTTATATGAGAAGATTATAAAAATAGATAAAGATTCGTATATGGGTTGAGATTAATTGATAATTTCTTAAAATATAATTAATTTTTTATATTAAATACATTGGTATTATTAGTAGGCTAGTGATCATATTTATGTTTTATTTTAATGGATGATATATACAGGTATTTGAGCTCTTACAATGACAGGAAATTTGTGGACAATACGTTGAACAACAAAAATAATAAATATTCTCAACCTTATTTCGTCAAATACTTGGGACACAATATGCCATTAATTAAGTAAAAAATATGAAACACACATGGCAATACATTAACGTGTATAAACATTCTTTCAGCCACATTTCATCAAACACTTTATGAACAAAGTTACAATGATATATGATTTTTGTTTTTGAAAACTTTAAACTCCATAAAATCATTTCACTCAAATTGTGAAACTTCAAAGTCGTAATACAAAAAAGTAAAAGGTGTGGTGAATTTAATTCGACATACCTTTAACGAGCGTCAAAGGCTGATATAATTGAGCAGAGAATGAGGTTGATTGAACTCTGTTATAGATTATTGAAGTAGGCAACAATATAGTGCTTGATCAATAAACCAAAAAACAAAACCTAAACAAAAAAAACTACAATCAAATTTAATAGAATAAAGACCCCCAAACATGACAAAATAAAAAATAAAACAAACTCATCTACAATTCCCATACTTGGGTGTTGGAAATTAAGTCGTCGCAACCTAAATAATAAAATAAAGAGAGATAAATAATATAAGATTTAACGTGAAAAATTCTTAAAGAAAAAATTATGAGACAAACTCCGAATTTCCATTATCAATAATAATGGGTTCACAATAATTCTTCCAATTCTACGTCATAACACTTAAGGTGCCACAATAGCACAACATAACTTTTTGAGTAATTAAAAGCTACAAAACCCTCCCTTCCATGACAATACAACTTTTTTTTTTGCATAGAATATAAAAGGTACAAAAACCCACTCACATCCTCTCTTAAATATTAAGATGCTACATAATTTTTGGTTGTGCTACATTAATTCTAATAACTAAACATAAAACTCTATTTGAAAGTAGTATTGTAACACCCCGAACTCGCTATAGGCCCGAAGTGCTACACGCAACAAGTCTAAAGGCCCGCAAGGCAACAATATCAATAGAGTGCAGCCTAAACAATAACAACTCAATAGTAATCCCAAATTAAAACCCAAAAATAATCATCTTTCAAAACCAATTCAAATGAATAACAAATTAAATACCAAATTTGTAAAATGGAGACGCAGCTCCCAACGCTAAGAGTTTTTATCAACAATTCAATGACAAAAAGAAATAAACATTCAAAACTAAACTTCAGCTATCCAAAATGTATCAAGCAAGTGCGCAACTATAAACGATGTAACATGTAAAAATTTAATGTAAGGAGTGAGCGGTAAAGCCCAACAAGTGACAATCTTCATTATTTAGATGGATCAAGTACAATTTGCAAAACACATTTTTCGAAATAACTTTTTGTCAATAACAATAGTAACTATAGTTTCAAAATTAAAACAATTTATAACAAAGGGAATTCACATTCAAAAATGATTTCGATGTATACAATATATCTTTTAATCCACAACCTTAACGACTAAAGTTACAATAGCCTTGTAACACGGCCCAAAAGTTCGATAATGTCAATGATCACGCACCCCTACTAAGGGATCTATGAAACACGCTCCCCGAAGGGCATTTAAAGGTGTACACCTTAGTAGGTCCTATATAGCTCCGGAACTAACGTGAAACACTAACAAGTTCTATACATAGTCAGACTGAGGATTTCAAAAATGTTTTACATTCTCATCGATATTCAAAACTATACTTATTTTACAGTTCAAAATCATATATTCCATTTCACAATTCAAAATAAATACTTGATCCGAAGTTTGAAATAACAAAACATAACATTTAATTTAAATGGAAGCCTTTAATAAAAACATTATAAATTTTGAAACCATACATTTAGGCATCCGGATAATTACTAAGACATACATAAAAGTAAACAATAATTTAAAAATATTAAATAGTTCGAAATGCCACTTAACTCGATATTGCGAAACACAAAATTGAATAGCCGAACAAATTCTAAATATAATTACAAAGGAGAAAATAAAACTTATTAGGATATATATCCCAGCTCTCATACTCCTAACTCTGTTATTATACACACTCATGCTTTATTATAACTCAACTCACATTTATATTCAAAACTTGATATCTTAGAAATTTAAATAGATCATGAATTTTTAGGTGGTAAAAATATAATACTTTACAAATAATTAACATTTTGTCATAAATAAATAAATAAATAATCTTATAAACATTTAAAATAATTTATTAGTACCTGAAATATACATATATCCGCATAAGTACTACCATGACATTTGGCTTAACCCATTCTCACATTATATATACATCACTACACCGAGTTAGGAAAAGCACAAACGCCATATGTATATATAATATGTGTACATATACACCATATATATGTATACATAAAATCATCCCATTAATTATATATGGTAAACACACTGACACCAACCATATGCACACATATATAATAGGCATAATATATCTCTTACCCACACACGCATATATATGTTATACATAAAGGCATGGAAGTCAATTTATAAATATACAGTATACACACCAATAAAATTACAAAATTTACAATTATATTCTGACTGAAGTTTTGCGTATATGCATACAAAAATATCATTATATACATATACAGGTATATCTATTATTAATACCACACTCCACAAAAATATATACATATATACGATTTTAAAAAAATAAATAAATAAATAAATCATTTGTTTTTACATAAAATATATACATAATATATTTTCATGATCTTCTTCTTGTTAAAACCATTGTTTCAAAATAAAATCATACATATATAATACAACTATCATCTCATAAATGAAAAGGAAGGGTTTGCTTTTACCTTTTTGATTTTTCTTCTTCTCTGTTTTGCAATACTCTAAAGTCAAATAGTTTTTACGTTCTTTTCAATTCTCTCTCTTATAAATATATATTACAAATCCTATTATTAATAGGTCTTTTATCAATTAGGTAGTTATATTATTTTCAAATTCTAAATACTTATCTTTAAATGATTAGTTGTTTATCTAATAAAATATTTATATTATCTTATTTTATTTATTAACTAAAAATATCTGTGTGTTACAAGTATGCCCTCAAGCCAATCACATTTGATGTGATATGAATATACTTTGTAATCTTATTCATTTATTAATAAAAGTATCGATCAAGGCATTTCTTTATTCATGATTAATTAGATAAATTAATTAAATGGATAAACCCATAGTTTTCGAGCAATGCTTTTAGAACCATGATGAGAATCATGCTAATGAGATATAAATTCAAGATAGCTCAAAACTAAAATTGTTCCTAATCGTTGGATCACTAAAAAGGGGATTTGTAGATCCGGATAGATTGGTACATACTATGCTTGCTCTTATGAAGAGGATTATTGATCTCATAATCATTTGTGTAGAGATACTAAAGCAAGTATGTATGTGCTTATTAGAGAATAAGTTCACTGAACGTGACTCGCTCAAGGAACATGTAATATCCCAAATATTTCATAATTTATCTGACAAGATCTAATTAAGGTTGTCAATTTAAAACCTAAGAAGGATTGCTTAAGCATAAATTGAGCTATCTGACAGATAAAATATGACGCGAAACTATGATCGTACACAATTAAGAGGTTAACTTCTTTAACCTAATTTGTGTTATGTGATTAGTAAAGCTTGAATTGAGCTTTTAAATGAGTTATGCGAATTATCTATATGTAGGATTTTGTGTTTTGGTTTAGTGGTTAACCTTAACACTTATTAAAAAAAAATCAGAAGTCAATTTAAGGCAAAAACCTAAATTGAGAAAAAAAGTTAAAACCTAAACCCTAAACCCTAGGGTCTAAACCCTAGAAAATAACCTAGGCTCTCGAGAGAAACGTGTAGGTCAAATTGACATTCCGTTTCAAGATTCAACATTCCCACGATTTGAAAACAAGTAACAGTCAATAAAAGTTTTTTTTCGAAAAACATGTAAAAGCACTATTCACGAGGTGACGTTTTTCATTCGTTTGACTGTTTCTTTCATTTGTAAGACTTCTTACATTTCACAACATAGTGATAATATGAGATTTTAATGTCAGGGAACAAATAAAATTTTTAGGGAAAAAAGACGAAAATGTCATGATTTACAAGAAAACGTTTGTCATCTTTTTTAACGTTCTTTTTGACATTTTGACTTTTTACATTTCACGATATAGTATTTATACGGGGAATAGATACTAGGGAGCCACTGATATTTTTCTAAAAATAAAACGTAAAACGCTCTTCAAACGTAAACATTTTCCATTTTTGAACGTTCCGCTGAAGGATATAGTGTTTGTATGCAACAGCGATGCGTAATAAGCAATAAAAGTTTTTCTCGAAAAGCGCGTCGGGAATAAGACGAAATAGGGAAAAGATGAAAAATATTTTTTTTGACTTTTTGGTCGTCTAACCATTTTCTGAGAAATGATCGCCAAAAACACTATTCACTAAAAAACGTGCCAAGTCTTTTGAACTTTTCACTTCACAGAATAGTGTTTATACGGAACAAAACTCAGTAATATCAAAATTTTAAATCAGTATAAGTTAACCATTTAGTTGGAATCAGACTGTTATATAATTAAACTGTTAATTCATCTGTGTTGTTTTCTTCAAATGCAACATAAGATAGATTAACATATAATTTGAATAATCAAATTTATGAGATTAATACCGAATTATATTATTCAACTATAATTTGTGTCTAGAATGAAAGAAATTTATCAATCGCATCGCCCGGTAGGTGTATTTAGGAAAAATACACGAAAGATTATCCGAGATTAATTCAAGAAAAACTTTGAGGCTTAGACGAGACATCATATTAATACTGTATGATGTATTTTATGAGTAAAATACGTATAACTAATTAAAATTGATATTACTAATGTGAAATATTTTAAAATAATTGTACGCAATTTATCCAAAAAGTCAAAAATGGAAGAAGAAGTGGATAAGAGTGTGGCTAGCACATGTCTAGCACACGCTGGCACACTCTAGGTATGAAAAGACTAAAATGCCCTTGGTCTTTTAAACTAATGATCAAACTACCCCGACTTTTGGTTTTCCTATAAATAGGAAGCTTAACTCATTCATTTCTTCAATAATCTTCAAAGCAAAATTCCTATAATCAAGATATTGCAAAGAAATAGTTAGAGCTTGCAATAATAAAAGGTACGATTCTTAATCGTTATTATGCTTAAAGTTTTATTTTATCGATGAGGCTCAAGAACATAAGTCGAAGCCATGTGCGATTGTCGTTCTCCGTCACTACAAGAAAAGTGCCTATCAGCGACCGTAAATAACAGCGACCGAAAATTTCTGACGCTAATAAATGGCTATAGCGACCGAAAACTGCGACTGAAGATTTTTTCCGTCGCCAATATTTTTAGCGACCGCTCAGGGTCGCTAATTCCGTCGCTGTTACGAAAAGTCACCACCAAAAAAGCGCTGGAGAATTGGCGCCAAAATCAGCGACCTAAAATTGTTCGCTAAAGCAGTAGGTACTGTATTCGGTCGCTATTGGTTCTATTGCGGTCGCTATTTTGGTCGCAACAAATGCCACGTAATTTAGTATTCAGCGACCGAATGGCGGTCGCTATTAAGCGGTCGCTATTACGTCTTTACCTAAACGCAGTCGCCCCTGAACTAGTGCATTCTGATTTCTTTTTCTACTGGAAGGAGAAACGGCGAAATGGCGAAAATGGAGACTGAAATCTTCTAATTTGGGAGGCAAGCAGTAAGAAATCGTGAGAGAGAGAAGGTGCTCACCCCAAAACCCTGGTATGCATATTTATTTGATTATATTTTCATTAATCTGATACGTATAATATCAATTCATTTTCTTTATTTTTTGGGTTGAATAAGTATAGTATGTAAATTCATTTTATAAATTTGTCCAGTTATAATTGTGGGAAATCGATGAACAGTTGTAGTAGTAGGAGGAGGAAACACCTATTTTTATGTGATTATTATGCCATCAGATTATTTGCCATCAGATTATTTGATTTAGTGTGTATGTGATTAATTGAATTTCGTTTCATTTGCCCAAGTGAATGAGAATAGACAATTATCTCCTGTTCATTAGCGTTTGTTTCATAGATTTATTTATTTGCATTAGAAAGATAGCCATTTGGATTCCGATGATCTCACGCTATATTTGAAAGGTTTTGTGTGTACTTATTATTTCCTTAAAATTATGTGTTGCATTGCATACTTTGTTAAATCCCACTTAATAATAATAGTAGTAATAATAATAATAATAATAATAATAATAATAATAATAATAATAATAATAATACTATTACTACTACTAATAATAAAAATACTAATAAAACTAATAATAATAATAATAATAATAATAATAATAATAATAAAAATAATACTAATAATAAAAAAAAAAAAATAACAATAACAACAACAACAACAACAACAACAACAACAACAACAATAATAATAATAATAATAATAATAATAATAATAATAATAATAAGTAGTAGTTGTAATAACAATAATAATAATAATAATAATAATAATAATAATAATAATAATAATAATAATAATAATAATAAGTAGTTGTAATAACAATAATAATAATAATAATAATAACAATAATATCAATAATAATAATATTATTATTACTACTAATATTAATAAAAATAATAACACTAATAATAATAATAATAATAATAATAATAATAATAATAATAATAATAATAATAATAAAAATAAATAAATAAATAAACTAAGTAGATTTGCTTAGTTTACCCCATCTAAAATAAACTGAATACTACTACTAGTAATAATAATAATAATAATAATAATAATAATAATAATAATAATAATAATAATAATAAATAAAAATAAATAAATAAATAAATAAACTAAGTAGATTTGCTTAGTTTACCCCATCTAAAATAAACTGAATACTACTAATAATAATAAAAATAATAACACTAATACTAATAATAATAATAATAATAAATAAAAATAAATAAATAAACTAAGCAGCATTTGTTTAGTTTACCCCATCTAAAATAAACTGAATACTAGTGCATGTAACATTAGGAGCTTACATATATGAATGCACCATTTGTGTTGCCAACTCAAACACAACAAGTATATTACAGTCTTACTCCTATTCGAAAAAGGGATAGACCGCCTACAGATTGGCAAGTTGTCATTCATACTCCCGCACGCAATCGTGTCCAATCACTAGACGGAGAAGTCTACCAAGAGGAGACGTTACATAACCCTCCTATAATAAATGTCGATGACAACAATCAACTCAACAATTTAGAGGGTGGAGGTGATGATGATGAATTGGATCCCGATTTAGTACAACAGTTAGATGACAGTAATACTGAGGAGGAAGAGTTTTTAAGTGACACCGACACTGAATCTGAAACATGCGATGGTTATGATTCTCCACATATTCGTGAAAATAATTCTGAATCTGACAGCGAGTTTCATTAAAATGTATGTTTAATATACATGTTTTATATACACTTGTCATTAATAATTGCACACATGTTTTATATATTGTTGGCCTGCCATAAACCATTGCACACATGTCATAATCATTTACATTTAATATGTCATTTTTTTAAATAGATGTCATCTTCAGCACCGCCTAGAAAGCGCGGTTTGGGTCGGGGTCCAAATCAGATCCCCAAGGCCCTAGATAATCTAGATGACCGCATTCCATTGCAGATTCGCCTTGATCCAGACAACACGTAAGTTATTAATTAACCATATAGTAGTATAATAAAAAAGTATTATTGTTGTATATATATTAATATAAATTATTGTATATTTTAGCGATTTTGCAGATATTAGGGTTGTTAAATGTATTGCACAACTGTGCCTGCAAAACTGATCTACCCCAGCTGTTACGTGGGCCAACACACCGCTTGCCCACAAGGAGGCATGTTGGCAGGAGTTTCAGGTATTTTTTTCTAAGTTACAGATATTCTATTCACCTAATGTTTACTATTATCAGAGTATAATAGAACTATTTTAATGTTATTATTGTATTTTAATTTCAGAAAAGATACAAATGGGACGAGGCATAGAATAGTGTTATACAGACACTGTTCTGGCAAAAGTATGATGTTCGAACAAAAGACAATATAAAGAAGGAGCGAGAAAAGACACTCCACAATGCTGGCATAGACCATCCTGACCATGCTGAGGAGTATATGCATGAGTATGCCCCGTGGTGGTGCTCACACGATATCTGGGCTGAGATGTGCCAGCAGTGGCGGAGTGAGGAATGGGCAAGGAAATGTAGGACTGCTGTCAGGAACAGATCCGCTGGTGTACTTGAAGGGGAAAAGCAAAAGGGTACATATAAAGGCGGTAGTATATCACAGGTGGAACATTTCGCTCAAAAGGTACGAAGTTTGTTATATAGTAGTTTATTTATGTTTACAGTCATATATTTATTTTATTAGTATGCATTTGCATTATATAAACATATATTTATACACTTGTCATATTTGTAGTCTTGTGGATCCGAAAGCCAAACTGTAAATTAGTTGAATGTGTATGTGGCGACCCGTGATGGTCTGCCTGATGCTTTGCGGATACGGGTATGTTTTTATCTACGTTATATGTTTATAATTCTTTAATGTTATTATTAATGTTGATTATTTACTTGTAACTAATCAATGTATAACTTTATTACAGGACACTTACAGTTAATTAATGGACGAGCGGTATCCCCCTGGCAGTCCTCGTCCGTCAATTGATCAAGAATTGTGGGAAAGAGCATCAATTGTAAAGAAGAATTTTGTCAAGGGCCAATGACAGCGAAGACGGCCGATTATTAGTCCTTCTGGCAGCTCGGGTAGCCACTCTACGCAAGCATCATACAATCCGACAACACATAATGCTGCGGAGTGTGTTCGAGCCATATGTAGAGATCCTGCCCTCCTACGTGAACTGCAAGATCATCTTAAGGTGCTGAGTCCCGAGTCCTTATCTAATGCAGTGGCGACAGCAGCAAGCCAGACAGACTGGGAGGAGGCTTCGCATGACGAGGTAATCTTATCAATTGCTACAATTAAATTAATCACTCAAAAGTACTATATATATATATAAAGATGTTTCAAACATGTTTTTTTTTCCAGGAACGTACGTAGCAGCCTTATATCTCGATGATGCATGAGCTACATATCTTTCATGCATTCCCTTTTGTGCTCATTTTATGTTATATCACATGCACGATCGAAAATATTATTGTAATTTTGGGATTTATTGTATATATATATGTATTTAGATTAATGGATGTTGATTTTATGTCATTATTTGGAATGAATTTAGTATTTTCTTAGAGATCTAGATAAGATCTTATTGTGCTGTGTGTTGGGATTTTAATACAGGTTATAAAAACAGGGGAAATTAGAAAATCAGAAGAAAAAAAAAAGATTTATTTATTTATTATTATCTGCGACCGAATTCGATCGCTAAAGGTCGGTCGCTAAAGTTACTTCCGTCGCAAAAAAAATCGGTCGCTGATGACGGTTGCTGAAATGTGTCGGTCGCTATTATTCCTTCCGGTCGCTAAAAATCGGTCGCAATTTCCGTCGCAAAAAATTTCGGTCGCTAATATCGGTCGCATGACGTGGTGCCACGTCAGTACAATGTTGATTAGGCTCTAGTGACCACATCGGTCGCTAATGTCGGTTGCTGTTTATCCGGTCGCTGTTATCGGTCGCTAATGTGCACTCTAGCGGCCAGATTTTATGCGACTGCCTTTAGCGACCTATTTTGGTCGCTATGTTAATACTAGCGACCGCAATCGGTCGCTAAATGTCGGTCGCTAATAGCTGTTTTTCTTGTAGTGCGTGTTCTTCATGTGTTCTTGAGCAATATTTATAAATTGTTATAATCAAATAAACAAGTCATTATAATGACCAAATTTTGTCAATTATAAAGTGTTATAATCACATATGTGAGCAGTTATAATGCTCCAATTATTTCAAGTATGAAATTCAAAAGCTCAAGCACATAAGTCGTTACCATGTACGATTTTTTGTTCTTCGTGTGTTCTTGAGCAAAAGTCATAATTTCTTACATAAGTAGGTTTATGATTTTGTAATTTAGTGTTATGGACGATGAAACATGATGGTCTTGCTAAATAATGCTTGTGGTATTAAGTTTTAGTAGTCGAAATGAAGAACGATGAAACTTTGTTCTTCGTGTTCTTCGATTTGTTCTTCGTGTTCTTGAGAAAAAATCATAAATCGTACATAAGTAGGTTTATGATTTTGTCTTTTTTATGCTATGAAGTGTTATTGAGTGTTAGAACATGTTATCTTAGCAAACTAATGCTTGAGGTATCATGTTTTACCAATCGGATCAAAGAAAGATAAGTCTAGTATGCTAACAGACCTTTCTGCCAAAATTCCAAAATTATAAATTTTGAATCTGTCTTAGCAACCTAAATAAAAGTTGTAGATCATGAAATTCTAAACAATTTGGACTCAAGAATCACTTAAAAATATTTCTGTATGATAAAATTATGGCAGTTACCGAAAATGACGTTAAAGTTGAAAAATTAAGGGACCATTCGGGTGGAAGCACTTAAAATTAGGATTTTGAGTTTACCACTTAACGAAATGATTCCACCAATGAAAATAGTCTAATTAATTTATTCTAAGACTTATTCAAAAGAAAATTTTGATAAACTAACGTTCGGCGACGCGTAACCCTTTTTGTAGGCATTTAACGATTTTTCAGGAAACCCTAAATCAGTTTCAAGGCAAGTTCTAAACCCTTATGTGTTATTTGTTATGTAATAGATGTTATGTGAAGTCTTTAACTGATGGTTGCAAGCCTTCTAAATGTTATGTGTTATGTTTACGAGTTATGAACATGATTTATATACTTTGTCTGTCAATGTGATATAAATTGTTGGAACGTGAGTTATATGTAATATTAAATGAAGAATTATATTCAATCAAGACATGTTAAAGTTTATATGAAAGCATTAACTGCATATGTGCTGTATGATATACTTGCTGAGCTGTCGTGCTCACTCTTGCGAATAAAACCTTATTTGTAGATTAAAGATGAACGTTAAGAAGATCATGAACGTAAAAATGAAGTGTATATTATGTTTTCATGTTTATTACTTGTATTTGTATAAGTCATAATGACTGTTGTAATACGAAAAAACAAACATGTAACCAAATATTGAATGAATGATATAAATTATTATCATCAGAATGTTGTTATGTCTTTATTTTGATATAACCTAGAATTGTTAAAACTTAACATAGTATTGATAATGATTTATTTATCTGGATGATGATCGGTAAATAACTTGTGTGTGTTGTACATCCGAGACAGGACTAACCGATGTTGACTGGTTAAATCCATCGTTAAGGTTCCTCGGACATAGGTATAACTCGTTATTACTATTCTGAATGTCGGATAAGTATAATTATTAATATGAAGAGATATCATTATAAACAAATATGTTTCGAATGAGGGTTTTAACTAATTGGGTAATGTTCTGTACGGAAAGAGAATTTTGCACTGAACAAAGATACAACTATTTGTCATGGATAAAGATGCAAACATTTATCACGGGTGAAGATACAAACATTCACCGCGAGATTCTCTGTTCCCAAGAGTCGTCCTAATGATTTAATGTCGTGGATATCGAAACATGTAAAGTTATAAAATATTTAAATCTTAAGGTTAAAATGAGACCGTTATATATGGTGTTATTCATTTATATGGATGAAATACAAGTTAATACTTGTATAAATAATGAGATCGAGATCAAGTTAAGATCCAGGGACAAAGTTAAGAGAAAATTTTAATGTATAGTCTAAAATAAGACTAATTCAACCAATATGATTACGGGATCATTGGTTAAGTCGATAGATGTTTAAAGTTTAACGCACCAGGTCCACCGCAGCTAGAGTGTGGGGATTTTGGGGGCGTTATAGAACACCTAATGGAGTTTTACTTGTCTATCAATAGAAGTTCCTTATGTGATAGTCATACAAGTGATCCTTGGACTTGAGATCATCATAGTATCTTGTGTGTACTAAGTTATACTTTGACATATTCCTCAAGGTTTGTTTGTTATATCAAAGAATATGCTTGGGTATAATAAGGTACACATGGAGATAGGTGAATGATCAACAAAAGATCTACCACTTTCAGTAAAGGGAGTGAATGTCCTATGCGATTCAATAAGTGACAACTCGAAAATCCCTAGCAAGGGTTGAATGGAATTAGAAAGGAGTTTTTAATTTACATTAACTAGAGTTGTGTATTTATGAATTGAAATGCATATGACCAAATCAAATAAGACTTAACAGAAATTCCGTGTTTTATATTTGATTGGGACATTGTATGGTAGAAAGATTGAATTGTACGGTAATTATTCATTGAAAAGTTCTTTTACGATCAAATGTTAAAATCTATATTATCTAGAATGTCGATTAATTGTTAAGGGGGCTTATCCTTATTGTGGAATAATTATTTATTCTGAATTAAAGAGTTAATTCGTAATAAATGAATTGGAATTGTTCTAATTTATTTATTATACAACCGGTTTAATATGGAGAACCTAAAGGGACACACCTCAAAAGAGTAATATTTATTCTAAAGTTGAATGACATAACCGTAATAATAAATTAAGTATATTTAATTTATACTATGGTAATAGAATAAATTAAATAGCTTAATATTTATAATTTAGTATTTTAAAAATACTAATTATAAATTAATAAGAGGAGCCTTGTTGTTATTATTATTATTATTATTATTATTATTATTATTATTATTATTATTTAGCTCCTAAATGGTTTAGGAATTAATTAATAAGTAGTAGTATTTTTGTAAATAATTAAGTTCCTGAATGGTTTAGAAATTATAATTATAATAATTAATTAAGTTACTAAATGATTTAGTAATTAATGAATAAGAAGTACTCTTATTATTAAATAATTAAGTTCCTAAATAGTTTAGGAATTATAATTAATTACTTTAGTTTCTAATTAAATTGGGAATTAAATTAAAACCCTAATCCTAACTAATTTAGGAAGGTTGACTATATCTATAAATAAGAAGAGTCTTATCATAGATTAAGGTTACACATTCTTTCACAAGAATAGAGAGAGTACTTCATAATTCTCTATATCTAAGGAGTTAGCGAGAGAGAGAGAGAATTAGGACTAGCCACCAATGGTTTGGAGAAACCAAAATTCACTTCTTTAATTCATAGATCTCTTGGTGGATTACCTCTAGAGGCTTCACACTTGGGGAGCTAACATTGATCCGTGGAATCTAATCGGTGAATTTGAAGAAGAACGTGAAGGATTAAAGGGAATTGAACTTGAACCCGTGAAAGCTTGGTCCTACAAAGGTATATATCTTTTATCATTCCTCAATTAATAATAATCGTATAAGAAAGATCATGGTTATTAGGTTGTAAAAAAGTTTTAAAATTTGATTTTTCTTGCTTCCGTTGCGCTTATATAATTTGATTATATGTATACCATATTTTTGCAAACCAACAGTGGCATCAAGAGCCAAACTTATGCAAATTATTAATTATTTTAATTTCATATGTATATGGGTATGTATTTAGAACAATTTATTGGGAATAATTTATTGTATAGAATCATGGGTATTGAAAATCAATTACAAAAATCGTGTTTTGAAAAGTAGAGAAAAAAAAAGTTTTTTTTTTTAAATTCCCACGAACTGCTACAGTAACCGGACGCACATTACGCGGATGCTGGACACGGCGCGCATTACGTGGGGCTGGACAAGGCGCGCATTGTGCTGGACTGCGCATGGCGCGCAGACACTGGCGCGCCTTGCGCGAACGTGGTTGTTGGGCGAGCATGTTGCGGGTCTGGACTGGTTCACAATGCGCGTGACCGGAGGAAGCGTGCATGGAGCGGGGCACTAGGTGCGTTGGCAATTCTGTAATTAAAAAATGCGGGGTGGCAATTTTGTAATTATGGAAAAATCGGTGGCAGTTTTGTAATTAATGTAATTTTGAGTTTTTCAATTGTTTTTTTTTTGTTTGTATTTTTGAGAAAATTTTTAAATTAAAAAAATAAATAGTTTATTTTGGGTCATTTTAAAAATCCAAAACAAAAATACAAAATATATTAAAAATAAATAGTTTATTTTTACATAATTTTATAATTAAAATAAATGGTTTATTTTAAAAATGAAATTGAATTTCATGCAACTTTAATTGGCCATTAAATGATACCGATATATATATGGAATGATTTATTTAATTCATTTGATGAATATTATTTATTGATATATATTTTGATATATATGATAATAAATGAGATTGATTATTGTGGCGCCCCCAAATCTAGGCCTACATAGCCCAATTTGAGACGCCATAAAATACAAAATTTCTAATACAAATAGTACATGGAACATAAATACAAACTCAATAATACACAACTAAGTCTTCACTATTATTGCCACACTATATACAACATGTGAAGACTACAATAGCTATCACTCGGACTGTCACTCCATTCCCCTGCTAGACCCGGCTACTCTCTCATTTTCTGAAAAACAATGGAACAAAAGAAAGGGTGAGCTCAAATAGCCCAGTAAGAAATATCATGACTAAGATAATGACAAATAAATTATCAATAGGCTTCAACAGATGAGTTCTTAATTGTATATAATAGACAATAAGTTTTGTATCAATAATAGCAGCGGAAAGAGCAATCTATTAGAAGAATAATGCAGACAATAATGTCCACTCGCTTCAACTTTTATCATCTTAAACATCGCTGGTCATGATAATATAAATTTACAGTTCCTGATTATAATCATGCCAGTCAATAGTTCATCTTTGCATTACGAGCCAAAGATATTCAAATATAACACCAACGGTAATGATTATACCAGTTTTCAGCCTTTGGTCATAATCATACCAACAACAATTCATCTTTGCCCCAGGCCAAAGAGAATATATTCACCACGTGCCCTAAAAGACACAATAATTATATCGCCTTTATCCTATCAACTGTGCCCCAGACCACAGATATTCACAACAACATGGTTCTTGATGATTAGAATAACAACCGTGATATAGATGATGAATCAGAAGAAACAGTATGATCAATAAATATTAAAAGTTTATGATTTTTCTTTGTGCAGATTCAAATAATGACCAAATTGCCAACATGATGTGGACTAAAATTCAAGAATGATATTTAAGATCCACAGTTCAGAATAAAAGTTAAGGTTCAATAGAAAGATTTAGAAAAATAGGAATGTTCAGTTGAAATGATATTAGATGAAGCGCAAACTATTAAAGAATATATATTCATTTCAGGAAACTTTACCAACAAGAGAAAAGTAAGAAATGAATACGAAGAGTAATTCACCAAACATGCGGTAATCCGCGTAGTCAGGTTATTCTCAGAGATTAATAAGGAATGAATACGAAATGTTATTCACCAACAAGCGGTAATCCGCACCGTAAAGTTATTCCCACAATTTAATAAAAATTGAATATGAAGAGTTATTCACCAAACAGACGGTAATCCGCGCAGTAAGGTTATTCTCAGAGATTAATAAGGAATGAATACGAAAGGTTATTCACCAACAGGAGGTAATCCGCACCGTAAGGTTATTCCCACAAATTAATACATGGAAATAAAAGGCACATCTTATGAGTAAGGAAGAAACAATATTATTTTCGAGAATCAAGTAATGATAATCCCTTACCATAATAAGTTTGAATAATGGAAGATGAAAAGATGGTATCCCTTACCTTAATAAATTTAAGAGTGTGAAAAGAATAATATTCCTTACCTTAACGCGTGACTGGATATTGATTTAAATGAGGTTGATCAACTTGAAAAATTCCTGCACTCCTTTTGGCTTTCAAACACTCAAAATAACCTTACAATTCTCAGAGAAAACTCATAAAATTCTTATAGAAAATTTTTATGTTTTAGGTGTGATTTTTCTATTCAGCTGAACAAGTTATTTATAGGAGAAAAGAGGCTACTATGCGCGGTAGGTGAACTGAAAAACATTCAGCAAAGGCTGCTGCGCAGCCTCCACTAACTCTTCAGCAAATTCTCACATTTCATGTGGGCCCCACTAATGGGTCCACATGTTTCTTACTATTCACGTCACTATTCACGTTACTATTTCAAATAGTAATTTTTTTTTATATTTATATTTATTCTTCCTGTGGGTCCAACATATAAAATAAAATAATGCTACAACAATAATTCAACAATAATGTAATAAACACATTACAGATTATTATTAATTTAATAATATAAATTACAGTATATTTGCAACCGTGACAATTATTAGGTTCAATAATTTTAAAAACAGTGCAGCAACAATTATTGACTCAATGATATAAATACAGTGTAATGACAATTATTAAATCAATAATGCAAAATATTGTGTAACAACAATTATTGAATTGATAATATAAAATATTATGCAGTGACAATTATCGATGTAATGATGCGTAACAGTTACGGTGCCAATTATCAGACCAATAATATGAGACACTATGCAATACCGTGTGCTACTGTAGAATACCGTGTGCTACAAAAAATATCATAAACTACCGTATGCTACTATTCTTTTATCACCGGTATTTTAACAGTTCCGTTGACTATTTTTATTTAAAAAGGTTATTTCTGTCATTTCCTATATCCGACAAATATTCCGTTGTAGGGTCCACCAATAATTTGTTATTTCGGCGCCGTCGTACGACATGAATATTCCCCGACCAAACGAATATTCTCCGACAAAGCGAATATTGTCCGACAAAATAAAATTTGCACATAACATCTTTAACTTTCAATTTTGTTAATTTAACCACTAACTGTTTCAGGAAAAATATATACGAAGAAAAATTAAATTTTATATTTCATAAAATTTGGGGTCTTACAATTATGGACAATTGACTAATATGATTAGATTTATTTTATGTGCATGTATTAAATAAATGAGTTTTAATAAATGGGGTCTACGTACCTCATTTCCCCCCCTCTAATTTTCTATTATAAATTTTATCTCTCTCCTATGTACTTCCCCTTGACTTTTGATTAAGGTTTCTATTTATTGAAAATAGTTTGTAATAGAATTAGTTAGAATTATTTTGAAGAATTAGAGTCAAAGAGCAAGAAACGCATGAAGACCCGATTGTAACGGAGCCAAGGTTAAATGTAACAGTTACATTTATGTATTTATTCTTGCACTCTATGTTTGACCAATTGATTTATTTGGTGGCTCGAATAAACCAAACTAGAATAAAAGTTTATAATCAATCCAAGTAGAATATAGTATTATATATATGCATGCTAATAATATTTATATCATATATTATCCAAACATGTTTCGCATGTTAAATAATATGACGCGTATTATATATATATATATATATATATATATATATATATATATATATATATGCACGCTAAAAAAGATGAGATAATTAATATTAACAAACCCCTCATGATGTAAAATAAATATTATTTATAAAATGAATTAAAATGTTTAATTCATGAATTAAATGAGATTAATTTAGTTAAATAAAATCAGAATGGTTCTAATTTATTTATTCTATAACTCATAATATTAAGTTGTAATATTCAAAGATATTTATTAAAAATATCGAACGTCACCTTTTAGCACGATAAAACAATAGAGCATCAAATAATCATTACAAATTTGTTGTGTCACACAAGACTTATATTAATTTTTTGAGATGTTATTTTATCACATTTGATGTTTATAAAAGAATTGAACATTACTGTTTTGTTGTGTCACACAAGGACAATCTTTTTCTCTTCAAATATAAGAAAATGTTAGGTTGGACTTAACTTGGATAGTTTTGATTTGGATGTGTCACACATGATCTTAATAATCCAAGAAACAAAATAAAGGAGTTACATGTTGATGTAATTGACAAAGAGTTGTCTACCTATTTATTTATATATAGTTTGTTGTGTCACACAAGGTTATATACATTTGAAATAAGATCCTTATTCTCACTAGCAAATCTATAACTAGATTTGTCAAACTACATACAGAGGGTAATGTAGTTTGATGAAAATAATAGGAGACACCATTTTACATAAAGACATAATTTATTTTGGTAATTAATAAAATGAATGCATGATAATGTTGTTATTAATTCACTTAAAGAATATTGTTATGTTTAATTCACTAACACTGCATAGCATATTAGATGCTAACAATTAATCGAACCAAATTGTTCGGACTGACTAAACAAATTTGAGAATAGTTCTCAGTGTTGAAAAGCTAGCAAATGTCCTTAATTTGTCTATTCCTGTAAACGTTGCAGACTAAGCCTCTGGGGAAGATATTGCTATTTTAAATGGCAAGATAATGCAAAAGTGGCTCAAATGTATCATGCTCGCATCCATAAGTATCGAGTTACAACATCAATATGAGAAAATGGATGCACCTACTATATTGTTGCACGTTCAATAGTTGTATGAAGAGCAAAGTAGGTCAACTAGATATAAGATATCTAATGAGCTCTTCCGATCTATATATGAACAATGACACTACAGTAGAGACACATATCCTAAAAATGATCAATTCGATTGATCAATTAGGATAAAAAGTTTTGTCAAGGATTGAGAGTTGAGTCAAGATTCGATCTTGCAGTCACTCATTGACTCATATTCACAATTAGTTGTGAACTTCAAACATTAATAAGTTAGACGTCAGTTTAACTGGTTTGCTTAAATATGTTAGAGACTGTTGAGTATCATTTTCCTTCCTAGAAAAACCAAGTCTTACTCGTAGATGAATCTTCTAAGCGGAGGAATATGGCTAAAGGTATTTCTGAGGAGCAAAAAGAGTAGAAGGCAAAAGAAAGACACTAATTGAAGGACATAAATAAAAGTGATCATGAGGGTAAATGAGTTTGATTTCATTGCGATAAGTTGGGACACTGGAAGAACAACTGCAAGAGAGTTATAGTAATTAAGTAGAAGAAGTTTAATGAAACTTCAGCTACAGATATAGATTTGCTCATAATAAAATAGAACTTTCTATAAGTCAAGTTTCTACTTAGGTATTAGATACCGGCTGGTGGTCTCACATATACAAGTCATTGCAGAGTCTAGGCAGAAGTAGAAGGCTAAACAAATGATAAGTAATCTTGTGCGTGGGGAATGAAGCAAACATTGTTGCATTAACCATAGGAACTTATAGTTTAGTATGGCCTACGGGCAAGTCTATTAAGTTAGTAAGTTGTTACTATGTCGATTACTTAATGGACTTTGTATACTTGACTTACATGAAAAATATTCCAATTTGAATAAACTAAAGGCAAAGAGATTATATGAATCTTACCTTTATGCAATATTGTTAACTCGGTTATGTTAATGAAACAAAACTAAACAAGTTATATAAAGATAGGCTTTTAGAGCCTTTTGATTATGAATCAAATACAACTTGTGAATCTTGTATCATGTACGATATGACTAAATCTCCATTTAGTGGACATGGAGAGCGAGTTGTAGAGTTGTTAGAGATGGTACACACAGTCGTGTGTGTGACCTATGACAACAATTGTAATGGGAGGGTATTCATTTATTACTTTCACTGATGATTCTAGATTTCGATATATGTATTAGATGAAATAAAAATCCAAATCGTTTGAAATGTTTAAAAAATTCAAAAGTGAAGTATAGAAACTAAATGCCAAAAGTATTAAAGTTCTTCGATTAGATCGAGAAAGGAATATTTAAGCAGTAAATTTTTATATCATCTCAAGTGAAATGGTATTCTCACAGAATGGACATGGTGTTGATCCATAATGAGTATTACCGATCTTCCAGTATCCTTCTAGAGTTATGTCCTAGAAATGATCGCATATCTACTAAATAAGGTACATTCAAATTTCATCCATCATATTTCATATGAATTATGGATAGGGAGGAAATCAAGTCTTAAGTATGTTAAGATTTGGATTCTACAACTTATGTTAATAGGTTTGACATTGATAATCTTGTAACAAGATATGATAAGTGTAAACTTGTGGGATATCCTAAAGAAAGTTTAGGGTGTCACTTCTATAATTCGACTAATTAAAAGGTGTTTGTTGAAACACGTTGCCTTATAGGAAAAGAAGTTTTTTCTTAAAGGGTTAGTGGGAGTAAAATAGATCTTGAAGAAGTTTAAGAACCATAAAACACTACAGATCAAGTGAATGAATCTGTACAAGTAGATAAACCTATTTACCATAACCAAGTCGTAAATCTGGTCTAGTACCGAAGATACTTGAAAGGTATGGATTCATCATAGATGATGATGATGAGGTATGCATTATAGTGGATGATGATCCAGTTACATACGATGAGATATGAGTATTAGATACTCAAGAGAAATGGCTAATGACCATAAAATTCAAAATGGATCTTTGGAGAAAGACTAAAGCAGATGGCAAGGTGGAGACCTATAAGACCTAACTAGTGGTAAAAAAAATTCAAACAAGGTCAATGAGTTAACTATAATAAAACTTTTCACTAGTGAAAATGCTTATATCCATTCGGATTTTACTTACAGTTGTGGCTTACTATACAAAAGGATGTATGTATGATACAACCAAAAGGATTTGTCTCTATAATGATGGAGTAAATTAAGTATGTAAGTTACAACGATCCAATTTTGGATTGAAACCAGTTTCTCGAATATGGAACATCCGTTTTGATGAGGCAATCAAAAGAGTTTGATTTTATCAAATACGAGGATGAACCAAGTATGAATAAAGGTTAGTAGGAGCACTGTGACATTCTTATTATTATACGTTGATATACTACTAATAAGGAATGACATACCAATGCTATAATTAATAAAGATGTGATTGTCTAAAAACTTCTCATTTAAGGACTTGGGAGAAGCATCTTAACATTCTATTCAGGATAAAGGTCTATAGAGATAGATCATAAAGGATGCTCGGCTAGACCCAAGGGACGTACATTAATTCGTTGATATGTACTAGACCTGATATTGCTTATGTATAATAAGCATATATCAGTTCAATTCTGGAGAAGAACATTAGAAAAGAGTTTCTAATGATGAGTCTGATATAAAACTAGAAGGCTTAACAGACTCAAGTTTGTTCAGACTAACCAAGATAACAACATATCCGTTTAGGGTAATATGATTACCTTGAACGGTGATGCAGTGAGTTGGAAAAGTTTCAAACAGCAAAGAGTTGATGATTTAGTGACAAAAGACATAGTAAATAACTATAAATGAAGCTGCAAATGTAATTGTTTGGTTTAACAAGTTCATTACAAAACTTATAATAGTTCATAGCATTAAATGAGTTTAATTCGCCAAGGAACCTAGGTTTCACCTGAAATCCAAATATGTGTTGCAGCACTTTCATATGATTGGATGAATTATTAAAAAAGAGACGACACTATAAAGATGGTAGACTCTTAGTACAGCATTACAGATCCATTAACTAAAGCATGTACTAAGCAATTTGTACCCCACTTATAGAAGAATGGTATGGGGATACCAAAAGGCGATTGACTTTAGTGCAAGTGGGAGATTGAAAGTAGTATGCCCTCAAGCCAATCACATTTGATGTGATAAGCATATATTTTGTAATCTTATTCGTTTATTAATAAAAGTATCAAGTAATTTCTTTAGTCATGATTAATTAGATAAATTAATTAAATGGATAAACCCATAGTTTTTAAGTAATGCTTTTAGAACCATGATGAGGATCATGCTACTGAGATCTAAATTCAAGATAACTCAAAACAAAAATTATTCCTAATTGTTGGATCACTAAAAAGGGGATTAGTAGATCTGGATAGATTGATACATACTATGCTTGCTCTTATAAAGAAGATGATTAATCTCATAATCATTTGTGTAGAGACACTAAAGTAAGTATATAGGTGCTTATTAGAGAATAAATTCACTAAGCGTGACTCGTTCAAGGAACACCTAATGGAGTTTTACTTGTCTGTCAATAGGAGTTCCTTATGTGATAGTCGTACAAGTCATTCTTGGACTTGAGATCATCATAGTATCTTGCGTGTACTAAGTTATGCTTTAACATATTCCTTAAGGCTTGTTGGTATATCAAATGATATGGTTGGGTATAATAAGGTACATATGGAGATAGGTGAAGGATTAAAGGGTGTTGAACTTGTACCTGTGGAAGCTTAGTTCTACAAATGTATAAATCTTTTATCCTTCCTCAATTAATAATAGTCGCATAAGAAAGATCCTGGTTATTGGTTTGTAGAAAAGGTTTAAAATCTGATTTTTCTTGCTTCCGTTACACTTATATATAATTTGATTATATATATGTCATATTTTTGCAAACCAACACTATTTATAGAGTACCCATAACTTTTCTCTTCCAATTCAAAATAGAATACTTCCAAAATAATGCACCTACCAAAAATTGAGATTCCTTCTCATAAAAGGACTTCAACATATAATAAATATCCTATTAAAAATAAGACACTTTCCAAAACAATACTTTCATATTTTCAGTAGGATTCTTCCTTTTCATAATAGCATTTTTTTCTAAATAGGATTCGAGGAGTATCCCAACAATTTCTCACTCAACTCAAATCTCCAAATACTTTAACTTCATGTCTAAATAGGATTTGAGATGTATCTCAACAATTCTTCTCTCGACTCGAATTCTCAAATACTTCAACTTTATCGTTGTCACCGTTGTGGTAGTCGCCACATCTATATCATCCGCGATATATGTACATTTGGATTATCTGTAACATCTACGTTATCCTTGTTATTCGCATCTTTCGCTCCATCTGCATAATCTGCATCATCTATATCATTCGCTTCATATCCACCGTCATCATCATCTTTAATACTGTCATCTTCTTCAATAGTACCATCATCAGTGTTGTTGTCTTCATCTTCATCAGCATCTCCTTCTTCACTTCCATAATCTTTATCTTTATCACTCGTCAACTGCAACAGTGATCCTTCATAATCACAAAATCTCTTATTCATCAACATCATGACAAACATCAATAACTCCTTCAATTTTTACTCTCTTTATTTATCATACTAGTGTGACTAGTTCTTCTCTACCTTGGATCCAATCAACCTAACTCTTGATATCACTTGTTGAGAATTAAGTCGTCATAAACCAAATAATAAAATAAATAGAGATAAATAACATAAGATTTAACGTAGAAAATCAAACAATAAAATAAAGAGAGATAAACAACACAAGATTTAACGTGAAAACCCTTAAAGGAAAAAACTATGGAGCAAACTATGAATCTCTGTTACATCAATAATAATGGGCTTACAATAATCCTTCTAATTATTACACCATAAAATTTGAGATTCCACAATATCGCAACACAACTTTTTATATGGAATAAAAGCTGCAAAAATATTTTTTTTTTTGCTAAATTAAAAATGTACAAAATCCTCATTCCCACGAAAGTACAACTTTTTTTGCACGGAATATAAAATCTACAAAAGCCCTCTCCTTTACACAAATACAAAATTCACTTACATCCCCTCTCAATTCTTTGGATACTAGATGACTTTCGATTGTGCTACATTCTAACAACTAAATATTATACTTTATTTATAGAGTACCTACAACTTTCATTTTTCTATTCAAAATAAGATACTTCTAAAATAATACTCTTACTAAAAATATGATTCCTTCTCATAATATGATTCTAACATTTAATAAATATTCTACTCATATTTTCAGCAGGATTCTTCTTTTTTCATAATAGTAACCTTTTTTAAAATAGGATTCGAAGAGTATCCCAACATGGGGCCACATGACGATGAACATAAACTTACTATAAAGTATCGAGCAGTCCAATAATCGTGACACTCCATCTAAATAGGTTACTTTCATAACATAAATCAGTAGAAAATTCATCCATAGGGTTTTTACAAAGATCTGCATGAAAAAACAATCGATCAACAACAAAGACCTCAAATCAAAAGAACAACCCTAAAATTCTTTGTGGAATAGGGTAAAAGCGTTGATGAGGAATAAAGATAGAGGAGAGACAAAGAAAGTTTTTTATAGGTGAAAGCTGTCGTTATCAC